>VDFB02271358.1:484906497-485053524 GCA_007258455.2 Sequoia sempervirens
ATGGTGCTTCCACATCTATGATTTTGTCATCTATGAGGTCTTGAATTAGATTTTTGAGCCTCATGCAGTTGTTTGTTGTGTGTCCCTTGAGTTTGTGGAAGTCACAAAGATAATTCTCATTATACCATGGTGGCTTGACCGATGGTTCTTGATAATTATTATGTGTAGGGACCGTTATCAATTTTTCATCTACCAATCTTTTCATGATTGCTTCAGCAGGTTCCCCAAGGAGTGTGTATTTTCGTTTGGGGAAGAACTTGTTTCGCTGTGGTCTTCCTTGATTATCAATGTTGTTTGTGTTTTGGTTATGGGATGGTTGGACCACAGTATTGACTTGTCGATTGCTTTGATTGGTATTTTGGTGTTGTTGTTGTTGGGATGGTGGATTGTTCTTCCGTGGGGCACTAATGACAACTTTGGCGCCAACAACACCATCATTGGTTACATTACGATTCTTTGCCCATGTTCGTGGTTTGTCATGATAATTGGATGATGAGCGGCCTTCTTGATATGATGAAGTTTCTCTCTGTGTGGCAAGGGCTTGTTCGATATTGAGCGCCCTAGGTATCAATTGGTCGTAAGTGGTGATGTTTTGCATTTTGAGGTGGAAGGCCAAGGGCCCATCAAGATTCGCAATGATAGTTCCCACTTGTTGTTCTTCAGGCATGGACCACTTGCTTTGATTAGCTTTGGATCGCCATCGTTGCAAGAAAGCACCGAATGATTCATTTTTCCCTTGTTTGAGAGATGATAATTCCTGTAAGCTAACCTCCATGGGAGTGTTGAAGGAATAATTATGTATGAAGGCATCCACGATTTCCTGGAATTTTTTGATTCAAGAAAGTCGAGAAAACCAATCAATAGCGTTTCCAGCCAAGCTTCTTGGGAATAATCTCATCAAGTACGTGTCGTCGTGAGCCACCTCCATGCAATGTACTTGAAATTCCCTGATGTGATCTTCAGGGTTACCCGTTCCGCGATATTTGTCAAATTTAGGGATCTCAAACCCTTTGGGAATGGTTTCATTTCTACGCTCCTATCAAATGGATAAGGGCATAGGTTTTTTTGTGGTTTTGGTGTCTTTCCTGATTGAAGGTCAAGCACTTGTTGTGATAGAAATTTTATTTGTGCGGTGACATCCAATTGTGGATCAGGAGGTGGAATGAAGGTGTTCTGGGGGGGTGGAGTGGGTGTTTGAATGGGTGGAATGTTTGCTTGTTGTGCCATGTATGCTTTCAACAACGCTTGTTGTTGATCTTGTTGTTGTTGCGCTAATAGAGCGTGTTGTTGTGCTTGATGTTGTTGGTCCAACAATGCTTGTTGTTGGTCAGCTAGGGCTTGTTGGGCTGCTTCTTGTTGCTCTTGGTATTGCTCTAACGCTTTCTGATATGCGAGTTGTTGGGCTGTTTGTTGTTGTGCAAAGTACTGCGCTTGTGCTTGCACTCGTGCTTGGGCATCTTGGGCATCTTTTGCAGCTTGTGCAGCTTGAGCAGCTTGTGCGGCTTGTGCAGCTTGTGCGGCTTGTGCAGCTTGTGCAGCTTGAGCAGCTTGTGCGGCTTGTGCAGCTTGTGTAGCTCGTTGTTGTTGTTGCAACAAAGCCTGGGCTTGTGCTGCTTGTTGTGCTTGTTGTTGTTGCAGCGATGTTTGAGCTTGATTTTTCCGTGAAGCTTGAGAAGCGTGTGTGGCTATAGGTGCTTGCTGAATTGTTTGATATTGTTGGAGCAATTGTTGGTATGCTTTGAATGCAACATTGTAATGGCTTACTTGGCTTGGTCGCAATGGTGGTGGTGGTGGGATCGGAATTGTGTTGGAAGTTTGAGATGTGCTTAGAGCGATGGTGGGAGGTTGCGATGTAAGGGGTGTGATGGGGGTAGTGGAAGTTTGAGGTATAGTGGATGTAGTGGTTGGAGTGAATGTGGTGATAGGTGCATTTGGGATGGGTGAAGTGATAGGAATGGTGGGACTAGGTGAAGTGGTAGGAATGGTAGAGATGAGCGAAATAGTGGGTATTTGAGAGACCATATTTTGATTAGCTATCATGTGTTGGTGGATGTGTGGATGGTGTGGGTGGAGGTGGATGGGGACCTTTAAACCAAAAATATGGTGTTGACGTGGTGGGAGGTGTGAATGATTTGAAAGGTGGAAAATTTTCTTGTGCAAATGAAGAGACAAATCCATAAGGTCTCTCTATTTCGGACGAGTTTGCTTGTACCAAAGGTCTAGACACTTGCATGTCAAGAGAAAATGATGTGGTGGTATGGTAAGGAACCTCAGATGTATCGATAAATCCAAGTGGGTTGTAAAGTGGATTTTGATGCGTGTTGAAGAGGGTATCATCCTCATTGATAGTAGGTTCTATGGTGGTAATGGAAGTGGTTGATTGTGGAAGGGTGTTTTGGTCATTTGGTACAAGAAGCTCATCCTCAATAGTGTTGAGAATTGATGGATTTATTTTAGCCATTGCGCGAAGAAACTTTTGTAGTTTTGGTTGTTTGAGCATCTCAAGAACTTCTTCCTCACTTAGTTCTGTTGGTGTGATGTCTTCCACCAAGACCTCTTTTTGTGGATCGTGTGTAGTGATAGTGAGGTCTGGAAGTGGTGTGTTTTGGATTTCTGGAATGTTTTGGCTTAGATCACTTGTGGTTGATGTTTCTTGATTTAACTCCATGTTCCTCTTGTGTTGTGATCTTGTTTGAACCATAAAAGAGCAAACTAGGATGTGTAAAAGATCAAAGATGTGAAGATGAAAGGTGTATGATATATGGATGAGAGTGAAAGTTTTGAATTTGTATTGAAAATCTTGATGTGATGCTAGGTACTTTGGGTTTGCTTTGATTGATGTTTAGACTTTGAATTCTGTCTTTTGAATGTTGATGTTTGAGCAAGAGATATCCCCAAGATGTTTGGATGATGATCTAAAAAAGATAACTAATGCTCATAAAGGATAATTTGATTTAGGAGTGAGAATAGGATGTGTCTACTCACAAGCTAACCAAAAGATAATCCAAATTAGTGATGGGAGAAGGATGCATCTATCCACCATTAATTTGAACAAAGTGATAATTCAACTAAGCATGTGCAAAAGGATTCATTCACACACAATTGAGTTGAACAAGTTTGATGTTTGATGTTTGAAGAATTCAAAGTCTCATGTTTGAAAGGTTTTGATGTCTACCAAAGGAGCCTAGCATAGTTGTGTCAAGATTTTCTCAAAATGTTGGTGAGATGTTTATGGTTGATGATGTTTTTGATGGATGAATGTTTGTTTTGATCTTAGAATGACCCTAGTTTAGACTTTTGCTTAACAAGACCAAGGTATTGAAGAACGTGTTATGCCCTAAGCAAGGTATCCAATCCCTTGAAACAATCTTGGATTTTGTGTGTAGTAAAATGAATATAAAGTGGGGTTGTCTCTTGAAGCATGTCTATAGAAATTAGCCAACAACTTTTCTCTAAAATCATATAACCTTTTGAGTCTTTGTTGATGTTGTTTTGGGCTAAGTTTCCTTTTCTTGGGTTTTTGTATCTTGATCTTGTGAGAAATCATTGAAAAGACATGTGTGGGGCTCAATTGCTTATCTTTGCTTTTAATGACTTCTTTTTACCAAATACACTTTCTTGATTATGTTTCAAACTAAAGATGTCCTATGTCAAAATTCCTTTTCTTCCCACAAAGTGTTGTGTGGGAGTTCCAAGAAATTGAGGCAAAGGGATTTCCTAGGTTAACCCTAGTTAGAGCAAATGACGATATAAATTCAAGTGATGAGAAACCTCTAAGGACATAATCCCAAGGGAAGGCAACAACACTTAAATTTGTCAAAAGGTATTTGCTCTATCAAAAGGGGTTTGAAATTTGCATGATCATGTTTAAGTGTTTGTTTGCAAAATGTTTTCGAATACCCACTGTGTTTTCAAACAAAAAATAATTACAAGCCCTATGGATGTGATAGACAATGTTTGTTGAGTCCCCACTTGGACAAGTCCAGCTACGCCTACTTTTAGCGGATGGTTAGATGCTTGACCCCACTGCCTCCACCGCACTCACTTATATGGCAGCTCCAAGCATCAACACCATGAAACTCCCATGGCATGCTTTCCATCTCTACTAAAAGCCGTAATTTGGGCTATTTGAACGACCGCTCTTGCACCAACAAACAGATTAAGGATTTTGGAAAATTCTAACACATAGGTTCTAGTAAGGACTTTCCGTTCGTAGGAGTTGACCAACGTGGCAAGAGTCCCCTTTCGGATCCATCTTGTCGGAGCCAACCGCGTGATTATGGCGTTTAACCAAAATCCTCATTTATATCCCGGCTGGAAATACTCTTGGCTTTAGAGTGTTACCGGTTGAGTCGTCGCTTGGGTGAGTACTTTTCCCCAAGGCAGGCCCTCTAAGATAAACAAAAGCGAGCAAAGACACAATCCGTAACTCGATCGATCTTTGATGGCACAAAGAACAGAATGTACGCGAAAATGCCCCTACTCACACTCGCACAAGATGTTCAATTTTTAAGCCCAAAATGAAGTGTTTTAAAGCAATAAAATGTATTTTGAGTGTTTCTCTTGCACCCTAGATCGCACGAAGCGCAAGGGGAGAGGATACGTACTCAAAAGACAATCACACAAATCAAACACTTGTTCGTTTTACACCCTTCAAAGCAATTGTGAATTCATTTTAAGCACCAAATGAAATATGATGATTGCTTGTTCAATTTTTAACCCAAAACGAAATCTAGTAAGTGTGTTCTAAGGTTCGTTTTAAGCCCTTTGCAATGAAAATGAAAATTTTCATTTTAGCCCCAATTGAAAACTAATGTTCTAAAACGAAAAGGAAAACAATTTCGTGTAGTGTTGATTAAACACTTAAAGTGTTAAAGAACACATTGTGTTTTCAAAAAAACATTTCCCTCCTTTTGTGAAGTAGTATTGATCAAAAAATTCAAAGTGTTAAAAAATACATTGTGTTTTCAAACAAGAATCCTCCTCCTTTCGTTTTCATTTGCTAGCCCTTTCTTTCGCCTTGCACCTTTTCGCCTTCGTTTGCTTTTGTACCTATAAAAGAAAAAGAAAAAGATAGATTGTGTGAGAATTCAATTTGTTTTGATTCAACTTCAAACACTAACATGATCCCAAATGATGATAAAAGGAGGATTTATAAGTAAATCATGTTTTGATATTGATTTCATTGAGAAGGTATCACACTTGTTAGAGCCATTTTCCCCCTTATCATAATCCACATTACCAAAGGTATTGAGCCAATAAATTACCTACAAAGGATAAATCTTTCAAAAAGTATCATCATAATCTCAAATATTTGGCTATCTCTAAAATAATTCGAAAGGGTATAATAATTCATAAACTTTGAAAGTCCATAAATTACACCAACCACAAAGAAAATTTATCATCATAAGCTCAAATATTAACCATTTCAAAATAACCGTAATGACACTTTTGAAATTCAATTAATTATTTTGAATAACTCGTAAATCCTTCAATAACTTGTAATAATGAAGACACTTTTTTAATGCAACAAACCAATCAACTTTTTGGAAGACATATACATTAAATGTTTTACTAAGACAAATGGACGGTTCATGGCACCACATGCTACTTAAAAGAAACAATGCGCAGTCAAAAGGTCAATGCTTTGCAGTAATGTGTCAGAGAAGAATATGGAGCATTAATCCCTCAGCAAAGAATTCGGGAAGTGATCTAAGAGAAACATCCATAGCACTCCATCCCTTAAATACCTATGCGACTTTTTGAAAATTGAGAGACAAGGATCATTAATGGGCACAGGGAACTTTCAGGAAAATGCAATGCAAAAGACTTGTATTCTACCAAACATAGTTTAGATAGCCAATTACTCAAACTTAATAAGGTAGACAGTGCCTTTAGAAATCTGCGCTTCCTGTCACATACACGCCAGCCACTAAATAGAATCTACTTCATTAATTGGGAACGTATCAAGGCAGATTTTCCTATCACCAGTGAAAGAACAGACAATGCACGTGAATTGTTTGACAGAACGTGGAAACATAGACAAGGCGTGTGAAAGAACCGCGGTCTCATGCTGCTGTGGGTGTAAAACTAGGCGAAAAAAAGAAAAAAGAAAGAAGAAGATGGTGGCGCTTATTAAAGAAAAAGTGACAGTGGTAGATGAATGTCAGAAAGGGCGCTTAGCCCACCCTGGCTTATTTGCTAAAAGAGATACTTCAAATAACCAGTACGCATGATGTGAGCCTTCCCGTGTTCACCAAGGCATAGAAATTTCAAGCTACTTGTAGATAACCGTCACGTTCGCCCATGACTCCATGAATGAGCACAACAGAGGTCCGTGAATTATAGCTAAGTTGCAACCCTGTTATTCTGAAATATGCAGTATTTAAACAATTAGACATACAATGGATTATGCCATATCTTTACGAGGAATACTTACATACATATCAAAATTAAATGATCTTTCCATGCAGTGGAGTGTACACATAACTCTTCTACGACCAAATCAAACTGTCAGTTCATGCCTGTAAAAAAAATTCTCTTTAAAGCGACAGTACTCTTAAAAATTCAAATTCAAACAACTCCTGATGCAGAGAATCTCAGCCACGCGCCACCCCCGCCATCTTTTCTCACAGCCTAATCTGCCATGTCTGGGATACGTAGTTAATGGTGGTCAGGTTCCACCCAAGTGCTGTGATGGTGTGTGGAAGATAAAAGACAACAAAAAAAACTACTGCAAGAAAGAAGATTGCATGCCAGTGCATCAAGACAGCTGCTGGGTTCAATGAAATAAGTGAAAATAAAAAGAAAGTGATCAAATCATCTAATGTTTGGTTCGTTTGATTTGAAACCCATGCTTAAGAGAAAAAAAATCTGTTAACGCCTCAAGATCAACTGTTCCCTGTAATTTCTGCAATTAAAATAACTTCAGCTTCTATCTCCAATCGATGTTCGCACTCTAAATCGCATAGAGGATTCCTACAACCAAGTCTGATTTCTTCTTACAGCCATCCTGCGCAGCCATTGATTAGTGAAAGCATCCATATTAAATGAGAAGATGAGGATATTGATAAAAGTATTAATTTAACAAATCCTAGCCAAAGCACATTACATTTTAACAACAATCCTCTAAGATGTGATTTCAAATAACGCATTGATTGTATGATACGTGAAAGGTGGATTTTGAAAAGACGTAGGAAACTTTTCCGGTGTGCTTGTTTCAAACAAAAAATAATACAGATGAGTGGTATTTTAAAAAATCTTGACTCCCAGATATTTCTAATATGGCGCACAAACCTTCTTCAAGATCCAAAGTCTAAATCCTTATGACAAAGGAACACAAAACTTAAAGTGGATATATATAAAAAGACTTAATATTGTGGTTTAATGTATTAACCAGAGACAAAAGACTTTATATTCCTATCAATATGCAGATTTTTAATGCCTTAACAGAAATAACAGACTTTATGTTCTAATAGTATGCATCAAACAAAGATTTTATATTTATTGCCCTCCTTCTAGCGCCAAATGTAAGCATCCATTAAAATCTGCAAAAACTAAACTCATATAGGGGTTAGTGTTATGAAAACTCTATTAAAATGCCTCTATGAAATACCTTAGGAATATTTCCAAATGCAACAAATGATACTAGAAAGACCAAAGCATTATGAAAACAAAACCAAATTACCTATTCCATAGTTGGATTGGTGTCACATGTGCTAGTGACCCTTTCCCAATCCTTGATCAAAGCTCAAATTGTGTAAATGCAAATGGAGATGGTGGAGTGATGATGAACAAGATCAAATCTCAAATGAAGAGAGTAACCTTGCAATAGATTGTGAAGGATTTGCTTGAGGATGATGCTTGTATTTAAAGATTTTCAAAATGCCAAGTGTTGAAGAGGGACCAATGTGGGATCAAAAACAAGCCAATGAATTGAGGACACTTGTCACCATGTGATTGATGGATGTATGTGCAAGATTTGGGAAGAGTGCCCAAGAGGGGGAAATTTTGAATTCAAATTTGCAATTAATTTTGAGAGGGGGACAAGAAAGAAGAGCAATAAATGCCCTGTTTGACTTGTCATGTTGAGAGAAAATGAGGTTTTAATAAATCAATAAAATTGATTTATTGTGCAAGTGGCTAGGTCTAGATAATGCAAGTGGGATGGGATTAGCATTAGGTCAGGATTAGATTAAGTTAATGATGATTAGGCTGATTTAATGCTGATTAGATGATTTGACTTTTTGGACTTTGGTAATTGATTTATTTAAATCAGAAAATGATGGAATATGATTTAAGATTTGATTTAAATGAAGTCCTGATTTATTTAATGAATGGAATATGATTATGCATGATGTAAATTTGACATGTCTACAGATAGTGAGAAAGGTAGCTATACTGATTCTGGTAGTAGCGTAAATAGAGGAGATATGTATACAAGAGGTTCATTGAATGAATCATATAAAGTAGTTGATTATGAGGAGCATGCATAGGTTGATAATGATGAATAAGGAACTCTTGATTTGTTTGATGCTTTACCTTCTTTTACTCCTTTTGCTGACTTTGAAGTTATTACTGAGTGTTTGCATGATGATGGAAGAGATGTAGTTGTACATGAAATTGAAAATGTAGTGACAAATATTGGTATAGCTAATAAACCTCTTGATGATGAGTTTTCACTTGAAGAACATGATTGTGTCAATCACATGGATTCATATGCAGACCCAGTTTTTGGATCTGGAGCTCATAGTTTTTGTCTTGAGCAGTATGTTTCAGATTATCATGTTGATGCAGTAGGAGGTGGTGTTGAATATGTTTCTACTTACAATAGTGAATGTGTTTTAAATAATCACTATGAGGAATTTGTTGTAGAGGTAAATTATGAGTCATTTGATCTTGCTCTTATGACTTTTGTGTGTGATAACATTACTAATGTTGAAAGTCGTGTCTATGAGCTTGAAGTTATTTGGGATGTTGATGCATTGTTTGAATGCTATGATTTGAATGTGGATGAAGGTATTATGAGTGTTGGTGAATCTTATTTTTAGGACATTGAGACATATGGTAATATGATTGAGCTCTATTTTTGGGATGATGAAAAAATTGCATGTGATTCAATCTAGCTGAAATAGTTACAAATGTGTGAGTATCCTTTTCTCAACAAACAAGAGGATTACACATTGTTTCTGAAGGATAATCTCTTTTCTGACTATAACCATTATGAGAGGGTTACTGAATGTGATGAGATTGTGTCTTCACATAGTCTTGGTCATCATCCTCATGTTCTGTCATTTTTCACAAGATAAATAAATGCAATGAGTGGCAGTGATATGGCCTATGTCATTTGGTTTCCATGTGATAGTAAAGCTAAATACAAAGGTAGCCTGGCACTTGTGTTTACAAAAATGAAGTCACTCATATTGATGTGATATGGTAGAGGCAGATATCAATTAAAGGGGATTAGCCTTTTTAATATATTGGTATTTCACAGGGGTAATACTTGACTTCCCTTTTTCATTTGGTGGTCTATGGCCACTAAGTGAGGTTAAAAAGTTGAAAACATAGACTTTGTTGCCCAATGAATCTGACACTTGGTCTACTCTCCCAGAGGATTCTAAATTCTCACTCTATTCCCTGAGGTATAGAAATCCTTAGAAGGAGCCACTGATGGAACCTTCAAATTTTGCAAATTTGAAGTGCCCATATTGAAAAATTTTCTTTTGCACACTTAGAAGTGCCCTTGAAAAAATCTACCCAAGTTACCTACATTAGGGGGTCACAATTTGAAGCCAGTTAATTTTCATGCAAAACCCCTTTGTGGAAACACTCATGTGATATATATGTATGTTCATGTCCATTTTTAGCTTCCCATTATGAGTTTCAAGAGTGTCTTGAAATATGAAGTTGGAGGGTTTTGACACTTTTTTGGTTTTTGTGAACTCTCACTTTTCTGAAGTGGCCTTCCATTCGAGCTTATATTTTATTACTAGATGATTGTAATTATGAATAGATTGTTGCTCTCCATTTTTCCCTACATTCATATGCTCCCTATTCCATTTTCAGATTCTCATGATTAGATTTGATATTTTTACCAGGTCCAAATCAAATCTAGTTTGTTCACTTTTTATACCTACAATTTCAAAATGCTTCGAAGTGGTCATTTTTGACCCTGAATATCTTTTGATGAATGTGGATTGAAGGGAATCCCTATTGCACACATATTCAATGTATGTAAATTACCTAGTTTTTCCACTAGTAGTTCCCTAGGAGAAGATTTGATAATTTTTTAAGGAGGTGACTTGTGCTCGAGTTGGTTTCTAACAGGTGAAATTGCAGAAAATCCTAAGTGAGCCACTTTGGTATTTAATATTTTTCACCTCAGGAAGAATTTTTCCATGCCATTCATTGCAATAGATTTATGGTTTGAATGGTTACATGCATCCTCAATTTCACGCCTCCTGGATGAGCTTTGATGGGTTAACTAATCCTTTTTTAATTGCAACATGGCCAAAATGGGTGTTCTAAATTTTTTTAAATTTTGAAAATATAAGGACAATTCATTTCTTGTTTTCATCTAAAACCTCTAAAAATCCATTTTCATCAAAAATGGAGGTCATATGGTGCATTACTTTAATGCATTTCAAGTATGGAAAACATGTCCCAAGGCCCAATTTACAAAGGAGGTACCTAATTCTTGATGGCTGGGTGAAGTTTGGTGAAATGGGTTCTCTCTAAATAATTGATTATGGTTGCACACAAAAAATATTAGCTCTAGGGGTCACTGTTTGTGTGCAGTGAAATTTCTCTATTTGGCCTACAGGTGTAATTGAAATTTGAATTTTTTCTAAAGTTACATATACTTATGTTTAAAATATTTTTGAATATTTTAAACATTATGAAAATAAGAAAAATGAATTTAGGGCAATTATAAAGCACAACTTCAATTTTTTTTTATCCAAGCATGTTTAATTCTTGCTTCTGATTGGTCCAAAGGTGGCTTTCATGGTTTTCATTGTTGCATGCCCATCACCGATTCATAGGCTCCTTCCCTTTGATTTGTATATCCCATTTGAATTGGTGATCAGCAATGGCTATGTTCTCTCATTGCCCATTGTGGATTTAGGGGCTCTTTCTCTTTGCACATTAGCAATGGAGAATGTTTTGAGGTCTTTATCGCTCATCACTAATATGTATCTCATTTTCTTGCTGCATCTACGATACATGATGCTTGAGCTATGGATTTGTTAAGGGAAAATTTTGATCTCCAATCTTTATTGTAATGAAGATTGAAGTGTTTCCTTCTCAATGGAGGTTTCTTCTCGTGCATTTTGAGTAAATTCAAGTAAATATTATTGTAGGATGAACAACTCTCAAATTTTTGGCTTGAAGGCAAGATTTTTGGGGTTTTTATTTGATAAAAATTATTGTTCCATGGTATGAAATCACCCATTGATCATTACTAATAACTATGTAGTGATTTTTGTCATGTTTGTGATGAATTTTGGGTGCCTATAGCCTTTAAAATGCCCCTACATCAAGAAAAACGACCTACACATTTTTCTCTTACCATGGCTACAAGAATTTCCATCAAAGTTCCCGAGGAAGTTGTAGAATAGAGAACTAAAGATTCTGATGGACAAGAGGAATATTGTTCATTGTGATTTATTTTCATTTCTCCCAGTCACATCAACGATGGTGGGATGATATTGTCCATCACTATTTTGATTTACATTTCCTCAATGCATTTGTGATGTGTGATGCATGCACTAATTTTATCATGCATCACCAATCAATGTTAGCTTTTCCAAATACATTTACAATTGGCGATGGTAGTTGTCGAGTAAATGATGATGGTGGGCCCCTGTAACTTATATTTAAATATTATCATTCGATAATGTTTAAGTTGTAAGTAATAGTCAAGTGCAATATAATGGCATAGGAAAAGAAATTTTATGTTGCTTGTTTAAAATTATGAGGGTGAAATAAAAGGAGGCATGCATAATTTTTATTTTCCCAATAAATGGTTTTAAATCCTTCACTAGAGCTTTGGTTGTGTTCTCTGCATCGCTAATCACTATTATATTTTAATTTCTCTCATGTTATTCATTTTTTTTTTTTTTAAAGACTGCAGGAATCGGGTAGCACGACCCCCTATAAACTGCAGGTGCGCCTGGTAAAATTTTTAACGTGACCAGTGGCGCTGGTACGACACGCCCTCCGGTACCACGGGGGTGGGGGAGACTAGACCTCGTGACCAACCTCCTGCAACAGGAAAGATTTAGCCAACCGAGCTAGGCCCCCAACCCCTCTCTCATGTTATTCATGATACGTGATGGTAGGTAATGATTTTCTCAAAGCTTGGTAGGCCCATGGGAAATGTGAAGGGAGGTTTATAAAAAGGTTTTAACTATTGTTTTTAATGATGAGGCATTAAAGTATAGAGTCAATGATTTCATTTTTTATAATACTAGGAATTTTAAAATTTATAAACTCATGGATAATGATTTTATTACCTGGTAGAATACAATATTCTCATCACTGATAATTTTTTATTTTTCATATCAAATTGGAGATGTGTGATGATGTTCAGTAAGTGTGGGAGTAAATAGTGGTGGGGCCAATCCATATGTAAATTTTGTTGGCATCATTGGGTAAAGTTTTGATGGTGGAAAATAATGAAATGGTAAATGCCTAAGTGAAATAAAGTTTAATCTTTCAAGATAAATCAAGAGCTTTTGTTGTTGGGTATTTTACATTGTGAACTCATGGGTGAATGGCTTTCTATAGCCATTTTAATTTTCAAGGTGCTAAAAATTAAAATAAAGATGCCCGGGTGAGTGAATTTTTATTTTCCTAGTAAAATGTGGAGGGTTTCTATGAAAATGAAAAGGGATTTGTATTGCAGGGAAGTGAAAGTAAAAAATGAACAAGTGAAATGGATATTTTTATAGTGAAGGTTTTTTCACAGCAAACAAAATATTCTTTCAGTTGCAAGGAAGGGAAAACGATGAAGAAGAAAGAGTACTTTTTCAGACAAGGAATATTTTTTGTCATAGGGTAATTTAGGCATGAGGCATCAATTTGAGAGCAGGTTGAAGATTCTTCAGCAAGAAAAGGAAGTTACTGATCTTTGAACCTAAGTGTGCTAGATGTCATTGGGACATCTCCATTTAGGGTTTTGCACTTTACTTAAGTGCAGATTTTTCTATTTCAAAAAAGGGGTTTCTCATTCTTTTCTATCTCATAGGAATACTCTTGTAACAAATTCTAAAATGTATAGTGTTTTTTTTAGTTTTCTAAAGTTTTATGAGTGGTATAATGAACTAGTTCACAACAATTTCATATTTGCAAGTAAATGATCATATATTTTGAGTTAGTTGTCTCCATTATACACAATACATAGATTATGAATAAAAGAAATCAAGGGTTTTATGATATTTGTCTTCTAGTTTTACCTTGAATGTATATTCTCTATTGTTACTTTCGGATATGTGCATGATCATGATGGGCTAAAAAGTGGCAATATGATGGGTTTGTGGCTGATGACTATTTTTTTACCTAAAATTGATGAAATGAAAAGGGTTTTTAAAGAAGATTCTCAGCTTTCCACCAATATAAATTATGCTTTTCCTTGAATTTAATAAGTAATTATTATTCATTTTCTATTCAAATTATGAATAAAGTCCTAATTGATAGGCTACTTGATAAACATCTATAGCTTTCAAATGGTATCACATTTTTTGAATCTGAAACATGCGTCACATTCTATGCTTCACATACTATATGATTAAAAAAAATGAATTTCGTGAAGTTTTGACCAAGTTAAGGTGGTCAGACATACGAGTTTTTATATTTTTAAAAAATTTGTAAAATAAAAGAACATAATTAATTATTTACTTGGAAAAAAATTACTAAAAAATATGTGTATCAATGGGTTAAAATTTCATAAGGTTTGAGGTTAGCAATGATCAGATCAATAATATAAACCCAAAGAAGTTATGAAGCACAATGAAATCAAATAACAAGAATGATTATACTAGATATTCATTGAAGCTTCCATGATTCACCTCCATAGCACCTCCTAGCTTGCAGCGTATGATTGATGCCCTCATATTGAGTGTGTAAGCAATTTGACTATGACAATGTCCTATGCAAGTTTTGAAGGATTTAAGTAAAATTATGCCTATGCCTATGCCAATGATAAATGACTATGAATGAGGAATGACTATAATGCCTATAATAATAATCAAAGAGTGGTCCTAAATTATGAGCAAAATTGACATTTTATAGAAAACATAATTTTCAATGGACGGACAAGATCGACTCTTGACAAAAACCTAAAATCAGAGGACAAGATTTAATTTGATAATCCCTAATCAGGGTTAGGGAAAAATCCTTAAGTGAGTGGTCAAGATGTCATCTGAGAAAATCAAATCGACGGTTGAGAAAATATGAGATAAT
Organism: Sequoia sempervirens; assembly: GCA_007258455.2. Taxonomy (NCBI): domain Eukaryota; kingdom Viridiplantae; phylum Streptophyta; class Pinopsida; order Cupressales; family Cupressaceae; genus Sequoia; species Sequoia sempervirens. Next base: position 484,920,961 of record VDFB02271358.1, read on the forward strand.
TAATTTCAAAAATAAAGATTTTCAAAATTAAGAAGATAAAGATAGCCTACTTTGTGAGATTCCAAAAATCAAAACAATAAAAGGTGACTGAAAAGCAGCTTTGAAAAAATAAGAATCTGCTTGTTTTTTTTTTAAATTTTGGAAGAAAGCTACCAATTTGAATTAAATCAACTAAAAATATGGATTTTGTGAGATAATAAATAATCTTTTTCAGATTATTTACTAAAATGGATTGACAGTGAAGAAAGTGAAATTATTTTAAATTTACTTAAAATGATGAATATGTTAAATTGAGTATTAAATAATTAAAGATAATTATTTAATTTTAGAGGATTATGACTGATAATTAAATAAATTCATAAATTCATTTAATTATGGAAATTAGTGACATATTGAATAAATAAATAAAATTTATTTATTTAATAATTAGGAAGAATAAATGGATAAAAGTAATTAAATAAATTAACAAATTTATTTAATTAAAGGAAGACTTTAGACAATTAAAGATGTATTGAATAAATAGATGACATTTATTTATTTAATAATAATCATGAAGAATAAAAGGACATGAATTAATTAAACAATTATAAATTATTTAATTAATAGTCGAATGTGGACCAAGAACATAATTAAATGTCATAATTATGCTAGGATGAAAGTGGTAAAAGTAGAGCTTGTGGGCCTAGGTCATTTTTAAGTGTCTACAATATGCATCACATCAAGGAATGAGTCCTCTACTTATATCTAAAATATTATAAAAAAATATTATCATTTTATTGTGGTTAGGGTGGTCAGACAAACACCTACTTCTTATTTTTTCCTTGAAATTTAAGTACCACTGCATTGAAATTTCAAATTTTCTACAAATAGATTAAATTTTTTTTTTAAAAACCTAGTAGTGTAGAAACTACATTCCATTTTCTACAAATTCTATTCTTACATATTTTTTAAATAATATAGATAACTTATTCAAATTTTTATGTCAAGTTGCCTAACTCTGATTTTTCTAAATTTTTTGCCACTTAAGGGCCTATTTTTTCCATGATGATCCCACACATACCCTTTCATTCAAAGAATGAATTAAATTGTATAACATAAACAAAAATCTATGCAATTGTATGCTTGGATTGATAAAGCATGACTAGTTTGGATTCTAGTATCAATGGTGCAATGCATCATCTGATAAGCAATGTTATGGAAAAATGAATGTTGTGATAAGCTAGAAATTATTTGATTTAGGTGACTCCAACCTGGGATTAGGCACTAGTCTTTAAATTTATAGTTTCTTGAGATTGTTTGTGAGAATTTGTATTTTAAATTAGTAAATTACTTATAAATCTTTGTATATTTGTGTGTTGAGTTTTAATGAATCATATCTTGCATGTTTAGTGTGTACACTATCGTAAAGGTCATCCACACCTTCAGGGTATTTTGTCTGCTAAGCATATAAAGGAGATTTATCTATTCACTATGTGTTTCATATTGTGGCACACAAGTATTTGAAAGAACACTATTGGTATCACCATCCCATTTTTAACAAAGCTTGAAGTGTAGGGGAGAGAAGGGGTTTTAACTTAATCTCCTATTCATTGGCCAAATCTCTCCTTGAATTTGACCATAAGGCCTCCCAACCCTTTAGGATTCAAGTTGATAGCATATTTTAGCACTAATAAAATTGAATACCAAATTCGTAAACCACTTCTCATTCAATATAGAACAAGATATCACCATCACAAATTTATACAAGATTAAACAGGGTTAAGGAGAATCCTTCACCTCTTACCTACAAAGATGGAGACATAAGGCTAATAGGTGTAAATGGCCTAATTCTGACAAGGAATTGGTAGACATATTTGTTTTCCATATCCAAATAGAAGTAAATTACCAACTTACGATGTTGTGTCCCACCAACTTTGAAGAGGCCATTGAGAAGGGACTGCACATAGAAAGGGCCCTCTAGCAAGAGGAGTGATTAAGCTAAAAAACCCAAGAGACAATTCTTCTAATTCAAATGAAAAACCTAAGATTTGGGTAAAGAATAAAAAATTCACCAATGATGGGGTAATTGATGCTATAGCTATGTGGAATGTACAAAATCCTAAAATACCGCAAAACAAACCTCAAGTGGTAGAAGCAATCTATGATCCTAATGATGTACAAAAAAATAAATTTACTTATCCCAAAAACAATCAAGTGGTCAACTAGTAGGAAAATCAGGGAGGGAAACGAAGGTAATATGATCAACCAAGAGGGAATTTCACTACACTATGAGAGCCACTTGAGATGGTCATGTGAAAAATAATGTAAGAAAACATCATCAAGGTCAATGATCACCCAAACTATAAGGATCCCAACTTCAAAACACCATGGTACAATGAGCAGAACTTATGCGAGATCCACAAAATCAAAGGACATATAACAAAAAACTGCATGAGACTCACGCAACTAATACAAGACTTGATCGACAAGGGAGAAGTACATTTCAAACATTTTCCTAGAAAAAAATACATCCAAATATACACAAATCCAATTCCAAACCATACTAGGAATAATGACAAAGGAAAGGATCAAGACTATCACAATGCTAACTACACTCATGGTGACACAGTTCCAGGTAACCTCTCTTAATAAGATGACACTAGGGACTACAAATGTAGTGACTATATGAGGTAGGGACACAAAATGTAGCATAACCACCCATTGAGGGAAAGTCACAATACAAGGAGTCCCACCTAAACCCATAGCTAAGTCATCAAATGACTATAATATTCTGGAATAGTTGAAGAAGACTCCCACTTTGATCTTAATCCTAAAATTGCTAAAATTATTACCTACACATAGAGTGATACTAGAAAAATCATTGGAAGCATCAGTCCCTAACAACCTTGATCCTAATCAATTCCAAGCCATGGTTGGAAAAATCACGACCAATCACCATTTAGTCTTTTCAGAGAAAGACCTTCCATAGTAGTCATTTCACAACCAAGCTCTCTACATAGAGTTTGGTGTCCACAAAAATATGGTCAAATGAGTGTTGATAGATAACATTCTAGGTATAAACATAACTATAAAAATCATGAAAAAATTGGGGTATTATGATGATGTGATAAACAAAGGAAAGAGCATTACTATAAGGGCCTATGATGACTTTGAGAGGAATTCAGAAGGGATAATCAAGCTACTAGTGCAAATAGGACTGGCCACCATAGAAACCACATGTCAGGTACTTGACCTTGTGTTACCTTATAACCTCCTTCTAGGGTGCCCTTGGATTCATGTATTATAAGCAGTTCCTTCAACATTTCACCAGTGTCTAAAGTTTCCTCACAAAGGAAAGGAGGTGACATTCTATGTCGATCTTGAACCCTTCCACCTTTTTTCAAACTTGGAGGAGAAGCTTAGAAAAATCTAATGTATACTCAGTAATGACATATCATTTCATTCATTCTCATATGTTGACCCTTCCACACTACCATCAACCTCAATGAAACTGACATCAAGTGAAAAACCAAAAATTGAAACCAAGGTTCAAGTACTTGATAAAGGTAATAGGAATTATCATTTCTAACAAGCAATTTTCATTGGAATTCTTCCACCCACAACCAAGGCTTATGGAGGCCCTAAGGAGATCAAATATGTTTAAATAGTAAAAATGATAGCCAAACCCACAATTTTCACCAAGTGGGGAGATATGAAGGATGAAGAGATATTCAAAGAAGACTTGTCATCAATGATCTACAAAGAGAACCAAAAGGAGCTAGAACATCGATAACCCCTCCTAATCGATCCTAGTAATAAAGGCTATCAGTTAGCTAAACACATGCAATACAATACAACAAGAGGCCTTGGACTACACAAAAAAGTTAGATGGGAGCCCATTATAGTGGAACAAAGAAAAAAGAATATGGGACTAGCTTATGATTCAATATATGTGGTGACTCTAAAAATAGAGATTTATCTTTTAAGAAATGAGCTCCATCTACTAGCATTATGACATTAGATACATACCATTATGTCGATGATGATTCACCCATTGAGTACCAATTTGTGAGCGTTAGCATAAACATGGTCCCTATCTAGCCCATCAAAAATATTCCTAATGACTATAATTATTCCATAATAGACTCTAATGAGTACAAATGGGATTTTCCTTCCTCTTAGACCTCTATTAACGATGACAAGAACACCAAATGGGAGAATGATACTAGAGCCATACTAACCATTTCAAAAACCTCTATAATCTTTATAGATGATTATTATAGCCTACCCCTTTGCTATCCAAAATTGATAGATTGGGACCAACAATGTCATACACCTATTTTGGATCAATTCCAAAATGATGAAGCAATCATAAAGTTTATGGGACTTTGAAATGACATACCAGTAGGAGATCATAAAGTAGGGTTCAACATGGAACTTGAATAGGAAGCATATTTCAATGGGGATATTGTGTCCTCTAGTCCCAAAAGTGAGAAAGATAATATAAAGATAAAAATGAGATTCCCTAGGGAAAACCATAACATGACTCTATCAGATCCTAAAAGGAAGAAAATAAAGGACAAATATGAAGGTGAAAACCTCTCTGAGGAACCCAAAGATGGAAGATTCAATCTCCCTATATCTAAATACCATGAGAAGTCAACACTCCTAGTAGAAGAAGCAAAATCCATTAATGCTAGCATAATAGAGAACCCAGAGATCACATACTATGCAATTTTTCTTGATCTTGAAGAAAAAGTAAACTTCACAACTTTCATCAATGACAAAGAGATAAAATTTGCATGGAAATATGTAGATATGCTTGGAATAGATCTATCATTTGTTGTATCTCTTGGAGATAAACCTATCAAGCAAAAAATAAGGAAAATACATCCTTAAATATTATTGTTGGTAAAGGTAGAACTAAAGAAGTTACTAGATATAGGTTTCAACAATCCAATTGATTATCCATAATGGATATCAAATCTAGTACTAGTGTCAAAAGCCACTAGGGGCATAAGGATCTACATGGAATTATGAGACCTAAACAAAGCCTTCCCAAAGGATGACTTCCCTCTTCCAAGTATTGATATAATCATGGAACTAAGAATAGGGCATGAGATGGTTTCATTAATGGATGGTTTCTTTGGCTATAATTAGATAAAAATATCCCCAAATGATTAGCATAAAATTGCATTCACTTGTGCTTGGGGGAGCTTCTACTAGAATTCCATGCCATTTGATCTGAAAAATGCAGTAGCAATCTATCAAAGAGTGATGAAAACAATCTTCCATAATATGCTACATATAACAATGTAAGACTGTGTTTATGACATACTAGATAAGTCCATAAAAATGGAAGACCACTTGTTCAACCTTGCAAAAGTGTTTGATAGGCTAGAACAATATAACTTAAGACTCATCTCAAAAAAGTGTGTATTGAGAGTAACATTTGGAAAGATGCTAGGGTATATAGTATCAAGAAAGGGTATTGAAGTAGATCCTACAAAAGTAAAATCCATACAATAGATCCCTCCACCAAATACATTTAAGAAAATCAAAATTTTACAAGGGAAGTTATAATCTATCAAGTGATTCATCATACAATTAGTAGACAAGTGTCATCCATTCACCCACCGGTGACATAAAGATGTCACATTCAAGTGGGATGGGAGATGTGATCAAGAATTCCAACAAGTCAATGAGTACCTACTCACTCTTATATTCTTGATGCACCCTATTCCCAACAAATAAATGATACTCTGTGTGTCTACAACACAAGTAGCATCGGGAGCTCTCCTAGCATACCTAGATGATAATAACAAAGAAAGAGTAGTCTACTACATCAACTAAACACTGGTGGGCTATGAATTGAACTAATCACCCATATAAAGAGCACCTCTCTTAGTTGTATTTGTGACATACAAGCTAAGAAACTATATCTTAAATAAACAAGCAAATTTGATTTCAAAGGTAGACCCACTAAAGTACTTATTATCAAAAGTAGCTCTAATAGGTAGAATTGATAAATGGGTAATGATCCTTAGTGAGTTTGACATAGAGTATATAGAAAGGAGATTTGTTAAAGTATAGATCATAGCTAATCAACTAGCCTAATCACAAATGGAATATCACAAGCCTCTTATAATACACTTTCCCAATGAAAGTATATTGCTAATAGAATGGACAAACCATTAGACCCTATACTTTGATGGGTACCACACTCAACATCGCTCTAGAGTAGGTATCCTATTTCTCAAACCAAAAAAATATAGTATACGTAGGGTATGTAAAGTCACTTTTCCATGTACAAAAAAAATCTCAGAGTATGAATCCCTAATAAAAGGGCTCAAGATGGCTACTAAATGGAGGATAAAGGAGCTACAACTCTTTGGAGATTCTCAACTCGTGGTCAAACAAGTGAATGATGAGTGTTAAAAAAAGGATGACAAGTTGATACCATATAAAAAGAATGGTGGATAGCTTCAAAGAATATTTTTTCATCATCACCTTTGAAAAGATTCCCTGGATCAACAATAGAGTTCTTGACGTAATGCCAATAATAGGTTTACTTCTTGATATTTCGCTAAACATTCCTAAGTATGAATTCCTATTGGAGCAATTACTCATGCAAGTGTTCAATATCTCAGAATCAAAACTAGTGTGTGTTGTTGTATGTCCTAATTCACCATGATACCAAGACACATTCAATTACATCTAATATGGTATCATACCACTTGAATTGAAAACAACCTAAAAGAAAACCTTTACCCATAGGACTTCTTGATTCATGATCCTAGGAGATACCTTATATCGTCCAAGTTTAGATGGTATGTTACTCTAATGTTTTAACATAGAAGAAGCAAAAACTACTTTACAAGAGGTACATATAGGTTTTTGTGGGTCCCACTCTAGTGGACCTAACCTAGTACAAAAATTGTTGAGAATAGGGTACTATTGGCCCTCCACAAAACAAGAGTGTATTCAATATTATAGAAAATTCCATCAATTCCAAAAGCATGGTGGCCTCATTCACACACCATCCCAAGAATTGAAACCCATCACAACACCATGGCCTTTCTATCAATGGGGATTAGACTTGGTAGGAAATATTTCTCCTTCTTCCTATAATGGGCATAACTTTATTATTATTGCAACTGAATATTTCACCAAATGGATAGAATCAATTCCATTGACCTATGTCATTGGAAAATAGATATCAAAGTTCATTATAAATTATCCAATTTGTAGGTATGGTATTCCCCAAACCATCATAACAAACAATGTAACCCCATTAAAGAATCAAGACATCCAAGAACTTTGTTCCAAGTTCTCTATCCAACATAGATTCTCCATGCCCTACTACACCCAAGGAAATGGTCAAGCTGAAGTGTCTAACTAAACCATCCTGAAGATCCTAAACAAGACTGATAATGATGTTGGACGTGATTGAAATTTTCAATTAAATGCAGCCCTATGGGATTACCATACCAGTATCCAAACACCTACAAGTGCCACACCTTTCTCCTTGGTCTATAGATTGAAAGTTGTCTTACCTATCGAAGTTGAAATCCCTTCATTGTAAATCTTACTAAAAGGCATGGTCAATAGCGAAGAGTATTGGGTGTATAGATCAAATGAGTTGGAACTCCTATATGAAATGAAATTGAGAAAATTAAACCATCTTCAAGTTTATTAGAATTGTCTCAAATGAACCTATGATGAAAAGATCAAAGACATAAACTTTCAAGCTGGTGACTTGGTACTCAAAGAGAGTTAAAAGGTATAGCTAAATCAAGATGGAAAAGGTAAGTTTGAACCCAATTGGTTAGGACCATTCATCATGATAGTAAGCCATGATTCTAGAGCTTATAAGATGGCTACTTCTAAAGGAGAACCCTTAGCTAAACCACTAAAAAATATCCACCTCAAGAAGTTTTATACTTGAAGCACATCATAATACCCTAGGAAAAGGGGTAAAAATGCAATAAAAAAGAAAAAAGAAAAAAGAAAACAAATCAAAAAGAAATAAAATATTAAAGAGAAATAAAAAGTTCTTTTAGTGAAAACTACTTTGTGGTGCTTATTGGCCTCCTACAATTATTTAATAACTAAACGCTTACAACCATGATTCAGAGATTGGACATCTACTTGAATAGCTATTTCAATCATCATGAAGGTGCATTTAAATTATCAACCCAATGATGTGAACTTGAAATGGGTCAACCTAGTATGTGCACTAGGGACTGAAAGTAGCCATTTTCATTCTACAGCTAACAAGCACACAATGCTGAAAGTAAATTGCTTAGAAGGGAATACCATAAATTCCAATCATAAATCAAAAACTACATCCAACTTAAATGCATAAAAAAATGAAAATTTTAGGAACAAATAGGGCAATACTCTATCTTCTTTGGCTATAGGAATAGTCATAAAATGAAATTCTAGTGGCTGTAGGAACAGTCGGTGCTAGATTTCTAAATAATTACTAAAGAAAAAGTAATACTAAACTAATAATAATTAAAAGGATGGATTACTCACCAAGTGGCCCCCTTTGGATAAGTATCCTCTAAAACTAATGAGAAAAAAAATGCTCAAACTCAAAACTTTATCTTATACACTATAAATCATGAGTACAAAAGAGTAATGTATCTGTATTACTAAAAACTTGAGAGTGCAAGTATACTATCAAATCATGCAACTCTCTAAGAAGGAGAATTAGATCCTTATTTATACTATCAACTAAACAAGGTAGTCAACTCCATGACTGAGAGGATGCCATTTAGGGAAAATAGAGAAAGTGGAGTGGCAATGGTTACACATGCATGAAATTTGGTTAGACATGTAGGGCCAAACACAAATCTAGCACAATAGTAATGCCTACATATGCTCAACCAACATTAAAGTTCACTACAAGGTGGTTACATTTAGTTTTCATAAGGAATCTTTTACCGTTGACCTCCTTTGACCTTTTGGTGATTCCTTTGCTGGACATTACGGTGCATGGCCAGTTGGCATTTTCTTCTTCAACTTAGCATCTTTAAACTAAATTTGCATGGAAATGATAGTATGCACAACAAATGCATATCTATAACCACCTTAAGGAACATTCATTAACCAAATGAAAGATCAATATAGATAATCCACATAATATGCCAATGTCATTAAAACTTACAGAAATAGGATCAAGGGCAATGTTTATGGTTTGAGGGAAACATTATGAAAATATTAAAATTTAACATCAAAGTCTATGACAATAGCCAACAAATAAACTATAGATTCTACCCAAAATTGGACCAAAAACTAGGCTTATCACTCCCCCCAACCTAACATTTTTCTAGTCCTCTAGTAGGGGAAGGGTTGTTCTTCTTCTTGGTCAAAGCTCTAAAATTTAAAACTAATAGTTGTCCAACATTAGTGTCTACTGAGCATGAATTAATGTCCCAATAGAATCCTCTTAATCTGTCAAATCTACTTCATCACTATTTTTCTGCAGCAATGTCATACTGGTAGAGCCTGAAGCTTGGCACAAGCCACATGTGAATGGGTGGTTGAAAAGTCAGGGGAAGCCAAAATCTCCCCTTCATTCTCCCAATCTGAATATACCAATCAATCCTTTTTTGTGCTGCAGTATAATTGTGGATGGAATGAGGTTCAACCTATTTCAGCTCATCAGTTAGGTTATTCCATCCTTGTGATAGGTATCCTCTCATAATTTCCTCCTTTGTTGTTGCCTTTACCTCATACTCACTGTAAACTACCTCAATCCAAGGCATAATCCTATAGCCATAACTTGGTTTGGGAAGCATTCTTTGCCATTCTCTATAAATATCCCTTGGGTTACTTGATTCAACCCTATTAGGCAGAGGGATATTATACTCCAATTGCTTATAAGCCCCATGTTGTTGTTCCCAACTAATCTCATTTTGTACCCACGACATAAATTCCCTTAATTGGACATCCCCAACATACAACAGTGGATTCCAATCATGGTCTTTAGTTATAGTATAATTATGCAAATAAAACTCACATAGAAAATTCTTCATTTCATGGGAGGCAATCCTATAAGCATTGAAAAGTTCATTAGGAGTGTTAATAGAAGGATTCAAACCTAAGACAATCCTTGATAGCCTAAAAGAGAGATATTTCTCTTTTAGGTGCAGAGCATAGACCCTTGAAGGGGTTCTTCATTCCAAGATTTGTGGTACCAAGGTCACAATGTTGTCCACTTTCTTCTTCATAGTAGCAATTTCCTCTTTCTTTTCTTTAATGACTTCATCCCTCTTTTGAATTTTCTTTTTCAATTTTTGTTTTTATTTTTTCCATTATTCCTCCCTCCTTTGTATTTCTTCCCATAATTTATAAATTTCCATGTGTATTGTAAAATTCAGAGGATTATGAATTCCTACCAGTATTTTTGTCAATGGTTGCTCCCCATCTAGTGCTATCTGCATGGACTCAGGTTGTCTAGTTGTCTCTAGCTACGAGGGTATTGTTTCTTCTCCCACTTCTTGTTGCAAGGTCTCTTGTTCTTGTTCTTGTTGTGGCTGCAAGAACTCTTGCTATAGGACTTCTTGCTCATGCTACAGGAAATCTTGATTTTCCTCAAAATCTTCTACAATGTTAGCAAGATTGGCTAGTGTTATATTTTCTTCTCTCTCAAATATGTCTTCTTCTTTGACATTCTCTTGCCCCATTAGAGATTTAGTGTCCTTATGTGATGTCTCACTAGGCTTAGGGATTTCTTGTGGAGGCATACTAGATTTCGAGCTAGCTAGTTTTGATTACCAATGGCTTCTATTACTTCCATTTAGGAGTTTCATGATTAGTTTCTTGAACAGTATGGGAATTAGTGTGCACCAGAGTTTACTTTGCATGAATTGGTCAGTATCAAAAAATATCAGATTGAATTAGTATATGATTTCAACCAAAGATTCTCTAAATTGCATAATAAGATACCTCTTGGATCTAAGTTAGCAGACCCTACTACATTGATCATTTATCTAAAAGCATTTGATCCAAAAATAGGATATGAGCTTAGGAATAGGTTCCCTTGAAGTTTAGCTAAAGCTCAAAAAATAGAATTGAATATTGAAAATAATAGAAAGGTTGTAGGGGTGATTGGTAAGAGAGATAATCTTGGGATCCCCCAAAATATTAATAACCCTCTGAATAGGCAAGAAAACACATATAGAAATGAAAGGCCGAGGTTACATGACATGCCTTACAATACCAACTGGAAAGATGGAAAGCCTGTGATGGATAGGCCTTAAAGTAAAGAGACTCCTGATACTTTAAAGAAGAGAGGATCATACATGGTAAATAATAATCCTTGGTGTTGTGTTTGTGACTTGCCACATTCCCAAAATCATTGTATTGTTGCTCAATTAGTACAAGAAGAGGAAATGCCAACAGATAATGAAGAAAAATATCATATAATTTATTTAACTTCCCAAACCCTCCATCCCATTGAGCAAATATATTCATCTTTAGAGGAAGAAGGTTATGAGTATGATTTTGTAAACCAGAGATACAATATCCATATGGTAGAATAACAAGTTTTTTCTAATTCTAAAGAAAATAATGATGAACAATACAATTTTGGTGTACCACCTCAATGCAATATAAGAAGATTGATCGAGGAAGAGATTAAGAAGCTAACCATCATTTTAGTGGAACAAGTGAAGAGAAAATATTGATTAAGGAATAAAACAGTGAATGAAGATGAGGGTGTTCCAAGAGAAATATTTATGAAAGAAAAGGGAATGACATAGAGAGCTTCATGAAAGATAGAAAAAAGGCAGCCTAGTAAGAATGAACAAACATAGGTTCATAAGGAGGAAACCATAGAATTGCATAAGGAAAAGAAAAATTTTAGCAAACAAGTAAGAATGAAAAGGAGGAAAGCAAAGGAGAGACATTGGAGCAAAAGAAAATTATCAAAATAGAAGGTGCCTCTTTTTATTTTACTCAAGCTTTCTCCCAGGTAAAAATTTCTATCCCATTAATTGAAATGATGAAAATTAAAGAGTATAAGGATGGTGCTATTTAATTAATATCTAATGGGAATGATAAAAACATAAAATCTAAGAATAAGGATGCCACTAAGACTAGTAATAAGCAGGAAAAGGTAAATGTCCTAGAGGTTTGTCTAGGTGATGCATTAATAAATCCTCCACAAGTGGATCCATTCTTCACTACATTACTCATAAATAACAATTTGGTAAGGAATTGTATGATAGACTCAGGTGCTGCCATCAACATTATGCTAGTTGGAGTCATGAAACAACTGGGCATGTGGGTGGATACTAATGGTGGAAAGTTCTATGCTATGGACAACAAACCTATCCAAGTGATGGGAGTTATAAAATATGTTGAGGTAAAACTGGTTTCTTATCCACAAGCAACTTATAATATAGACATAACTGTGATTGACACTCCTCATTTTGGAATACTTTTTTCAAGAAAGTGGATGAAAATAGTTGGAAGGAATCTGCAATTTGACCTATCTTATGCTACAATACTAGTGAATGGTGAAGAAGTCAAATTATATAGGGAGCCAAGAATGAATCGGATTGTGGACTATGTGCCCCAAGATCAGTTAAACTAATTTTTTGATGTAGATTTGGGAAGTTTCATAATAGAACCTTCCTAGCTTGAATTAGTAAATACTGATCCAATTGACAAACATGTTTATAGGAATTTGCATAGTGTATGGAAGATGTAATTTGATGGAGCATGTAGCCAAGAAGGCAATGGAGAAGGAATAGTGTTTATTTCACTTGAAGGTACTACATTCAAATATTCATTCTTGCTAACATTTGAATGTACAAACAATATAGAAGAATATGAAGCCTTGCTAATTGGCTTAAATATGGATGTCAAGAACAAGATCAAGCTGCTAACTATTCTGAGAGATTTTGAATTGATTATTTCACAAGTTAGGTTGAGGTATGCTACAAAAAATGAAAGGTTGAAACTATATAGAAATTCGATATGGGACACAATTGAACTAGTTGATGCTTTTTCTATCGAGTGGATAGATAGGTCAAAAAACATAATGGAAGATTTTTTAGTTAATGTATCCCTGATAAGAGATGATATCACTTTGGCTAGAGTATCCCAAGTTGAATTTAAAGCAAGACCTACTATCCATGACAATATATATAGCTGGAAAGTATTCAATGTTGATACTGATCTCATAAAATTCCTCCATTGTATAGACTAGTATGAAGCTCAGGAGATAGATTTCAATGCATTTGTAGAAGAAAAAGATGGAAAACATATTGTATTTGGGAAGGAAGTTGTGCAACTCAAGACTAACAAGCTTCCTAAAGGGCTTGTAGCACTAGAAAGAGTATTTGATGGAAATGATTGATCCCTCATGAAGTAGACACTAGTTAAAAGAGAAGATGTTGAAGAAGTCAATTTGGCAACTGAATTAGCACCCAAAAAGGTATATATTGGGAAGAAGATAAGTCCAACAATAAGAAAAATGTTGAATGCACTGTTGAGGAAGTACAAGCATGCTTTTGCTTGGTCTTATGAAAATATTTTAAGGCTTATAGGGAGGAATTATTCCAACATGAGATTCCACTAAAACTAGTTACAAAACCATTCAAGAAAAAGTAGAGACCCATCAACCCAACTTTGGAGCCTAAAATGCAAGAGGAGTTGGAAAAACTTAGAGATGGAGGCATTATCAAGCCCATTAGACATTCAACAAGGGTCTCAAACTTGGTCCCAATGAGAAAAAAGAATGGGGATATTATACTATGTGTAGATTTTAGAAATTTAAATGTTGCCCTCCTCAAATATATTTACCCTCTCCCAAATATGGAAGCCATACTACAAGAGTGACAAGGTATGAGTTGTCAATAATGGATGGATTTTTTGGCTACAATTTGGTCAAAGTTAAAGAGTCTGAGCAATACAAGAAAACTTTTACCATGCCATGGGGGACATATGTCTATGTGAGAATGCGATTCAGTCTCACAAATGCAAGGGCTACTTTCCAAAGGGCCATGGATGTGGAATTTGTTGATTTAATCAATGCTATAATGGTAGTGTACCAAGATGACCTCACTACTTATTCCAAAAGGGTAGAAGACCATGTGGAACATTTTTTGAAAATATTCATCATAACTTTGGAGTATGGTATCATTCTTAACCCTAAGAAATGCCTTTTTGTTGTCATAGAGGGTAATCTTTTAGGAAATATTGTATCAAAAGAAGGGATTAGAATAGACCTTGAAAGATTAGAAGCCATAGATAAAATTCTGATCCCTAAAACTATCAAAGCCATTCAATCATTTTTTGGGAAAATTAACTTTGTTAGGAGGTTTGTTTCAAATTTTTCTAAAATGATTAAACTTATAACCAAAATGCTGAAGAAGGGAGAGAAAATAGATTTGACTGAAGAAGCCTTAGAAGCCTTTATATCCATCAAAAAATCCATCAAAGAATCCCCCATCCTAAAATATCCTGATTTTACCAAATATTTTCAATTTTTTTCTTTTGCCTCATTTCACACCATAACAACTATTATGTTACAAAAGAATGATGAGGGTCATGAGCAGCCTATGTCATTTTTTAGAAAGTCACTACAAGGGTCAAAGTTAATGTAAGATATTATGGAGAAAAAAGCTTATGCATTGGTCAAAGCAACAAAATATTTCAGACCATATCTAATTGGAGCCAAAGTAATTGCATATGTACCACATGCAACTGTGAAAGATATCTTGGTACAAATAGAGGTGATAGGGAAAAGATGCATGGAGATTAGTAAGATCAAAGAGTTTAATATGGAGATTCAAATTACCAAGTTAGTGAGGGGGAAAGGTTTAGCCAAACTAATGACATAATCAAACATTGAAGCTAACCAAATTTGTAATGTGGAAAATGAGGATGGTACAATTGCAAGCATTAACATACTCCTTGGTACACAAAAATAGTGCATTATCTCATACAAGTGAAGTGCCTTGAAGGTTTACATGATAATCAGAGGAGAACTCTAAAGTTGTAGGCATCCAAGTATGTATTCATGGAATGTGATTTTTTTTAGAAGAATAGAGATGGAGTGCTATTATTGTGTCTAGATGAATCAGAAGAAAAATATGTCATGAGAGAGATGCATGGAGTATATGGAGGCCATTATTCTACCAAAACTACTACACATAAGATTCTCAGGGCAGGCTATTACTAGCCAAAGGTTTTCAATGATTCTTTTTCATATGTAAGTAGGTGTGAAGCTTTCTAGAAGTTCTTAGGGAAGATGAAATATCAAGGAGCCTTACCACTTAGACCTTTACAAGTAGAAGCCCCTTTCCATCAATGGGGAATTGATTTTATTGGGGAAATATATGAAAGGTCAAGTGGACGACATAAATGGATATTGGTGGGTACTGATTACTTCACTAAATGGGTGGAGGAAATCCTAACTAAACAAGCAACAAGTAAGGTGGTAATAAATTTCCTAATGGAGAATATCATTACTAGATTTGGTACACTAGTAAGATTGATCACAGAAAATGGGATGTGTTTTAGGTCTGATAAGTTTTAAAAAAATTGTGACACATATGGTATTATTGTTTCCTATGCTGCTCCTTACACCCACAAGCAAATGGTCAGGCAAAGCTAGTAATAAAAGTATTTTGAAAATCATAAGAAGGATGTTAAATGGAAATAAGAAGGCATGGGACACAAAATTGAGAATGGTTGTGGGTAGAGAGGATTATTGTAAAAAAGGAAATTGGAAAATCTCCATTTGAACTGGTATATGGAACACAAGCCAATATGCCATTACAAAATCTTTTACCAGTTTACAATTTCATCCTTCAAGAAGACCTAGCTATTCTAGAACCAATGGAGGAAAGGATGAAGTAGCTTGTAGAGCTTGATGAGATAAGGAGAACAAACATAAGAAAAATGTGAAACTGCAATCACAAGTGAAGTATCTTTTTGATAAGAAGGCCAAAGATAGAAAATTTGAGGTGAATGATTTGGTGTTAATGTGGAATGATAGATGTCAGGAGAAGGGAAAGCATGGAAAATTTTAAGCCCTATGGTTAGGTCCCTTTGTTATCATTGGAAAAGGAGGAGAGGACTTGTACTATTTGCAAAACATGGTGGGTGAAGAACCAAAATTTCCAGTACATGGTAAATTTATAAAGCATTTCTTTTCTTAAGGAGTACCAAAGGATTAAGGATTTCCAATGCATGGAAAATTCTTAACAAACCTCTTAAAATATTTTCTTTCCATGCATAGTAGTTTAGGAAATATAAAAAGGACTAGAACTTGCTAGTAAATGGACAATCCTAGAATTCCCTCATTACAAACAAAGTTCTCTCTATGTACAATAGTATATGATCATTTCCATCTTCCACCTTCATCCACACTACCTTCCATTTTTCATATCCTTTGAAATCTTGGTCTACTCCCAGAGATATTCTGGATTCTTGTAGTGATCGATAAATAAGTCATCCCCAATTGGAGCCACTATTGGAACCAGTATTTTCATAAAATTCTCAAGGTTTTATCCATTAAAATCCAAAAGTCATACATTTATTTTCATAAAAAATCACATTATTTCCACCCATAAGGCCAAAATTTCATTTTACCACCATACCATTGCCACATTCACCACCTCACATAACCCTTATCCCATGCCTCTATATCGTAGCCCCTTGCAAAGTAGCTCATGGTATCACAATTAAAAAAGCTAGCACTATACCCTTTGCCGCTATACCTCAAGGGGTCAAAACATAGCCCACAGTAGAGTGATATACTAAGGAGTAATGATAAAGGGAGACACTGCTATACCATAGAGGGTTAAACATAGCCCATGGTAGAGTGGTGTACTAAGAAGGAAAACTAAAATGAAACTGTAGTACCATAGGAAGGTAAAAGGTAGTCCACAGTATAGCAGTATATTGATGTGTGTATGAAGGATACACCGTGGTACCACAAGAGAACTAAAAGTGATGTGTAGTAGAGTGGTAAGATAATAAAGGAGAATAAAATCACATCATGGTACCACAAGGGAGAGAGAAGTGGTGCGAGGTAATGTGGTAAAGTAGTCGTTGAGACTTTTAAAGCTACTATCACTTCAGTCAATGTGAAAATATGAAATTAAGCTCGATGTGAAGATTTGAATTGTGAGACTTTATGAGGAGAGAGCTAATGCATCTTGGTGTAAAGATACACAAAGTAGATTGAGATTTCTTGTTCATAGCAGCAAAAACCAAGTGCAAATGAGCTCAAGGTGTGGGAGGTAAAAGGAATTACCTAATTGGATAAACTCTGTGCATCACTCTTTGAATTTTATAATAGTGGCACCAAAGAAAGCAAAAATAGGAACTAAAATGGATGAAGTAAAAGCTAGTAAACCCTCTTTACAGTCTCCATTACTTTCTCGATTGCTTCATTAAGTAGATAAGGGGCCTAAAAAAGTTTTTAGAGACCTAGCTTAGGGATGTAGAGACCCTATTCTTCCTCAGTCAGGTTGGAATTTGTTTTGGTATTTCTATAGAAATGGAAATGATAAGGTCCTAACATCAAACCTGCGGATGCTTGATTTGGCCAAACTCATTGTTCCAAATGTTTTTTTGTTGATATTGAGATGATTAAAGCCATATACCATAGCTACCATGCCCCAACTAAAATTTTTAGGATTCCAGATGGTGGGTGCTTAGTTGATCTCTCAAGAGAAGCCATTATCAAATGTTTTAACCTGAACAAGCAAGCTGTAATAAAGGTCAATTTGGGGAAACTAGAAAAGGAGTATAAAAGGTTGAGGAGAACATATGGAAGTGATGAGCTGCCTTTGCATATGAAGAGGGATGACAACAATAGAATAATCCTCATCCCTTCCTAAAAAATGGAGCCTTTTCCAGTATCTGATTTTCAGGTTTACTTCAAGAACAACTATCATGCATTATGTTAGGTGTTGGGGATAGATGCAGAAGTAAACATGTCAATAGGACTGATGAGGATGGATATGATTATCCAACACCCTAATTCTAACATAGAATTTTGTTTTGCATTTGTCATTGAAGAGAAAATACATGAGGGCTTGTTGCAGGTTAGAGAGGGTAAGGCTCCCATTTCCTTCAGAAAGTATTCTTTATTATGTCATTTAATCCTATTCCAAAATGAATTAAAATGGACTAGAAGAATGAAGCTATAAACACAAGAGAATGGAGTGAGACTCCTTATACAGAATTGGTGCTACATATGGGGCAATAGGTGTGTAGAGTTAGTTTTTGTTGTTTTTAGAGATGATTTTGTTGTTAGAATAATAGCTTACCTTGGTTACTCAACACCAAGGTTTCCTGAATCCTTGATGACTGTAATGAGACCTATGTAGTACAAGCTAGAAATTAGATGCAATCATAATCATGCTGATTGGTTTTTCATGCCACAACATAATATCATTATAGTGTATGGTTGTGACCAAGCACCACACATTTTGTGATAATTTGTACCAATGATGGTATGCTTTTTAGAGTTCTTGTGCTAGATGCTATGGATTGATCATGATCTGATAAGAAACCAAAGAAAATGAAATTTTTTACCTAATTTAATAGCATTTGAGGATTTATCTATTGGATCTGATATGTTGGAGTTAAAAATGTTCATGAGGGTCAATTATCCCCTCAATTCTGGGAAGGAGAGAATATGTGACCCAGAGGGTCATATTAATATAATGAGGACCTTGCTAACAAAGAGGGCCATATCTCATGTATTTGACCCTAAAGAGGATGTAATAAGAAATTTGGTATATTTTGATGATGAGTTTCAAAATAGAAAGTCATGGGAGAATCAAAAGAAAGAAAAGAACAAAAGTTTTAAAAGCATTTTTGCAGATGAACCCAATCTGCTTAAAAGAATGCAAATGATTCTTGGTAAATTTGATGAATTTTATAAAATGGCCCAACATGATGGGTTAATTCCACTTCCCATGTCCCAGGCTTCCACATCACATACACCACCTCCATCACCCGTACACCCATCCCATCCATCTCCCACACATGAACCCCAAGCCAAAAAACAAAAGATTGAGTCATTGGTTGATTATGGCTTGAGTGATGATGAAGAATAGGAGGTAGTTTTGAATTTGACAAAAATGAAGGAGGTGGTAGAGCAGCAAAAGATCCAAGAGCCTCATGATCCTAAGATCATGCTATCAAAAGAGGGAGTTGATGAAATTCAGGATGATGAGAGGGTAGTTGCCTCTCTAAGGTTTATGGAGGATGACAATTTTGTTAATACAAGTGAATTCAAGGATTTTTTGATTAAGATGAAAATGAATCAGTTTGATGAAAGATTGAAGATCAATCTTGGAGGCATTGATGAGTCAAAACAGGCTAAAATTTAGGCCCAGACATTTGCAGAGGTAAATATTGATAATATCAATGTCATGCCCCAGGAGGCCAGAGAATTAGTATTGAAAAGTGATATGTTGATTATACCAAGGATGGAGTTATCAAAAGTGTTTCTATTAGATCAAATTAGAGCACAAGATTGTCCAATGCTAGTTGGAGAGTTTGACTTAGAGGAAGGTGTTTCCAGAATAGGATAGAACCCAACTACTCAAACTCTTGCTTTATAGACAAAACAAAAGAAAACAAGGAAGCCTAGGCTATTGGATGTAGTGTAGGAAATGAGAGGATCAACCATGGTGAGAATGATGAAAGATACAACCCCTGTGGAGGCTGTAACTATAACCATGCACTCTATAATGTTTACAAGAGATGTGGTGGAAAACATGGAGAAGAAGATAAGTGAATATGAAAAAAGGTTAAAATTATCAAATGATGAAGTGAATAAATTTTTCATTGAAAATGTGAAGTTGAAACAACAAGTGCAACAGGCTACTATAATAAGAGGATATGAAGTAGTTGTTTATCATCCTCCTATCCAACCTGAAGGCCCACAAATGCAACAATTAAAAGATGAAGTTGGTAGGCTAAAGAAACATAATATGGAAGATGCCATGCATCACATCCTAGAGACTCTAAGGAAAATATTAGAGCATAGAATTGGAATATTGAAGGAGAAGGTAGGTGGATTATGTGAGAGCTTTACTAATTTGATTAAAGCCTTGGAGTACATTGATGCTAATTCCGCTATCTTAGAAGAGGTCTAGAAGAGGTGGCAACCTACTTGTCATATATTGATTACACTGTGTAAGGCCACACAAAGAGATCTAGATACCCCTCCAAGACTCAAGCCTACTCAAGAAATGGTAAAGTGTGCTATTGAAGAGCATAAGTATTTGGTTGATATGAAGAAGAAAGTGGAGAACATAAGGGTTGCATTTGATTCAGTTAAATACATCTTTAGCCCTTCATTCTTTAAGGATGATAACCAATTAAAAGGTGTGGATTGTGGGAGTAAATGGTGACTCCCCAACACCCCCAGGAATAGTTGCGACCAAAACCACTTCCACAAGAGAGAGAATGGCAAGAAAGCTTGCTTCACAGTGTAAGATTGATCAATTGTTGAATATGCTTGAATAAGCTTCAATTGATTGAATTGCAAATGTACATGAGATTCCTTGCTTATAAGGGAAAGGTTGAGAGATAGGATTAGACAAGATCATGACAAGTGTCTTAATCCTATGACATGAGACAACTACCTACCTAGGAATCAAGAAATCTTAGGTAGATAATATAAGTTCTAGAAAATCCAACTAAGACTTCTAGAAACAATCTTATATCCTAAGTAAACTTAACATGTGAATATGTCCCCTAATTACCTAGTGAATGAATTAGCTAGGTATAAGACATTTATTCACACCAACAACCCCCCTTAAGTGCAACTTAAGGAGAATATTATTATGCAAACCATGCAAATATGAAGACTATGACTATGGTCCTGACTACTAAGCCATGTTAGGTACCCATTTAGACATGCAAATGGAAATGATTGAATCAATCTCTCACAAGGGGAGAAAAGGAGAAAAACCTATGGGACAAAAATCCTCTCCAAAAGAGAGAAAATAAACAAAAAAAAACAAACATGATGTATGGAGGACTCAATGATCCTCCCAAGGACTACAGATCCATCATGTATGTACAATCAATGACCCCCCCATAAGAGGGAAGTAGAGAGATAAGATATCCCCCCTATGATGAAGAAGCTCCAACGCTGATGAAGAATACCTAAAAACAAAAGATGACCCAATGTCTACAAGAAACACATCTTCCCTTAGGAAGAAACAAGTCCATAAGTTGATGTAGAAGCCACTCCATGTCCAACTAAAAGGAGGAAGAATGAATGCTCAACATGTATGCCTCTAAAAATTGATTAGGAGTCTTCAAGCTTGAATGAGCCACAACATAATCATGGTCAAACTTAACCAAGAAACATGACAAATAAAGTGCAAGAGACTCATGAATGCCAATCTCCAAAGACAAAGTAAATGGTATAACAGTTGTGCTAAAACTATCATCAAAGAGGAGAGAAATCCCCTCAAGTGTGTCCTCCAAATCTACAATATGAGACTCCATGAACAAGTTAGAAATACCTATCAATAAAATTCGTTTGGTACAAGTTTTTTGCCAATATAATATTTCTAGGGACAATATAATTTATATGCCCCAAATAAAATTAAATAAAGCCTGATTTACTAATAATTTTTGCCCCAAAAATTATGAAAATGCTATAGAAAATATTTTGAAAATATTTTCTTGCAAAACTTCGAGAAATGTACCACTTAGGATGATGTCCCAGCAAAAAAAAAATGCCTCAAAAACAACTTTACCCAAAATAGATAAATTTACAGTCAAAATTCATCTACAGAACCTTCTGATCTCAACTGCAAAGTTATTGAAACCCCAATATGCATCCAACAAAAAACTTGTAGCCAACATAATACTCTCAGATTTGGTAAGGAATCTACAACAACTAGAGAGCTCTGATACCATGTGGGATTAAATGGTGACTCCCCAACACCCTGAGGAACAATTGTGACCAAAACCACTTCCACGAGAGAGAGAATGGCAAGAAATCTTGATTCAC
Organism: Sequoia sempervirens; assembly: GCA_007258455.2. NCBI lineage: Eukaryota > Viridiplantae > Streptophyta > Pinopsida > Cupressales > Cupressaceae > Sequoia > Sequoia sempervirens. The sequence continues at coordinate 484,942,967 of VDFB02271358.1, forward strand.
AATGCAAGATTGATTAATGGTTGAATATGCTTGAATAAGCTTCAATTGATTGAATTAAAAATGCACATGAGATTCCTTGCTTATAAAGGCAAGGTTGAGAGATAGGATTAGACAAGATCATCACAAGTTTCTTAATCCTATGACATGAAACAACTAACTAGCTAGGAATCAAGCAATATTAGCTAGATAAGATAAGTTCTAGAAATGCCAACTAAGACTTCTAGAAAGAATCTTATATCCTAAGTAAAATTAACATGTGAATATGTCCCCTAATTACCTAGTGAATGAACTAGCTAGGTATAAGACATTTATTCACACCAACATGGATGAATGGAAAAATGAATTTGATCAAATGGTTCCCCAATGCTTGACACATGTATAAAATGATGGAGAGATTTACCTTGATAGATTTAATACTTTCTTGGATGGGATTATCACATTTGATAGTGGATACACAAAATTTGTGGTAGAAGTTAGGAATTTTCTTGATAACAAATGGAGCAGTCATCTTACAAATATTAAAGCTACAAGAGAATTCAATTGGCCTAATGATCTAACAATCAATAAATGGAAGGAGAAGTATTTTGGATCCGATGAAGATTGATCACCAACATCATATAGAGAAATTATCATACCATGAAATCCTTGCACAAATCTTAAATGACCACAGGATTTTACTCGAAGATTAGCGGACTAACACACATGTTATGTTCTTTTCAATTATTTTTAACTTCTTAAGTATTTTTTTTTATCAAGATACATGTCCTTTTGTTTAAAGCTTGTTGCCTCTCATATAAATAAGAGAGACCAAGACCAAAAGGATGGCATTAGATTAGATAGCAGAAAGTATAGGTGGATAGGGATAGATATAATGTCTACATTGCAAAAGACCATGGTGCATGTATAAATTTTGAAGAAGTTAATGAAATATATTTTATTTTGTGGTGTCATACTGGTACCAATTGTTTTTTGAAATAATTGAATATATTATCAGGTTGTCTCCAAGGTTGATATTTCTTTGTTATTTAAATTGATATATCAAAGTATATACTCAATTTATCAATGCACATTTGTTGTATTTGTGTGATATGATTAATTGGTTCTTTGAAGAAAAGATTAAGTCCTTCTAGTCATTCACAGAAATTTGGAAGTGCCATTTGGATTACTAAGAAGAACCTGGTAATTACATTCTTGCATGTTTATACAAGTTATAAACTAATATTGGTATGCCAAACAATTAGAATTTCTTCCAAATACAAGCCACTCATCTTAGAATTTCACTTGAATCCATATACCCAACAACACACTGGTCTTATTTGTTTCATCATTTAGTTTTATCCATTTTATTTCAAAACACTACATCTATTAACCAAACATATTCATAAAATCCATCTTGATATTGCTTATACAATTATACCAAATAGGTCTGCATCTTTCCACCCCAATTTCCATTGTGGATAGATTACTTGAGTAGGAAGCACATTAGATTAAGTCTACTCCATTTTCATAGGTGTACCCACCTAGGTCTAGTAGATCCTGAAGAGAAGAAGGTTCAAATTCATCATTCGGCCTTGTACATTAGCCAAAAATGTACCAAGAGCTTGACAACTTCTTTTGGTTTCAAACCATCATTTTTGAGACTTAACAAGATGAATAGTGTCAGCCTTCCTCTTATTAGAACTTGGCACCTTTCTTTCTATAGGCTATGTTTTAGCTCTTCCTTTTCTTTTTTTTACTTCTCTCTTCTATGCCCTAGTTCTTATCAGGGTTTCAAGGGGAACGCCATCATCAAAATCTGATGAAGACCTCTCTTTTTCTAAGTGCTTTAATTTAGAAGAACTAATGTCTATGGTTTCTTCTACTACAGGAGGGTTCACACTAGAGCCAGTACTAGAGGTTGAAGCACCAAGAGTGGCTTCAAGCATGCTCAATCTCCTACTAGACCTACAGAGTTGAGGTAAAACCCCAAGTTGCAATTGTTGAGGTCTAAATTGATCAACATTTATAAATTCTTCCCAGGTCATTCTAGACACGTCATGCAAAAACTTCTCAACTAGCAATTTAATCAGAGAATGGTGGGAAATATAATTCTCCCTACCTTTTTGGCTCTTGACCATAATGATTGAGAGAAGATTGTATAGCACATTAGGCACATTCATCCTGCTCCCATGCCTCACGTGACTCAAGAGTTTTAAATGTAGTCAATGAAGGTTTGAAAGACAACCTTCATAGATGAGATACATTATAGTGTAGATAGCTTCCTGCTTCCATGGTTTAGGTAGAGAGGTTCTTTTTGAACCCTATTTATCCACGCTAATTGGAGGGTCACCATGTACTATAAATTTAGCTCTAGCTAACCTGGCATCTCTGGAGGTAGGGTAATGTTGGCCATCAGTAGGTGACCTTGTAACCTCTACAATTCTTTCCTCAATTGCCACAACCTCCAACCCTTTTACTCTGGCTTTTCCTTCAAAAAATGTCCAGGTGAATGCTAGTGCAATGCCTTCATCATAGCCATCCAACTTTAGGAAGTAATCTAACCATCCATAGTTTCTAAATTCCTCCAGGCATTATACATCCTACAATAAAACATCATGAACCAAGGGCTCATTTCAAATTAGCCCTCCTCCCATTGTCTACAATAAACTATCACTCTAAAAAATGTCCTTCATAATAATTCTTGTCTAAAAGCCAAACACCTTTTTGCAATACTTGCTAAATTTCTAGTGCCAATATCGACTAAATTTTACCTTTCGTTTGCTTTATCTTTTTGCTTGCAACTTAAGATAATGATAGGGTCAATAATGACAAGAAAAGGAGTGATAAAGTAGAATTATGATGCGAAGAAATGGTGGTTGTAGTTAGTGTCACTTTGCACATGTAAGTCATCCTCTTACTCAGATTTCAAATCGGCTCATTTTAAATTTTCTAAAGTAGCCTTGATTGAATTGACACATGGGAAATATATTTGCATCTTCTCCCCCCAACCTAAATTTGGACGTGTGTCCACACATGTGAGATGGGAGTGGTGATTTGACAGGGACTAATGACATGTTATGTGAACGTCTATACTAATGTACAATGATTAAATGAATGCACTTAAAAGATGAATAAAAGATAGCAATTAATGCACACATACCTAAATGTGTGGAGGATTTGTTGCAAATATCATGGAGAAAGTACCGTTCACCTTTTTAGGGAATAAATTGAGAAATTAATGAAAATGATGTGGAATGAGGTAAGGTGGAATGAAGTGATGGAAGAGAGAGAAATGTTGTGATGGATGGGTGAAAAAATAGATTTCCACAATAGCAGAATTCTTTATTATGACAAGTACGCACCTTAATTAGCCAGAAGGAGGGACACTAGGTCCACTTCCTTTGGCTATAGGAAGCTTGGGTGCTAAATGCTGGGTGAATTGCTATAGGAAATCTTCTTTGGAACTTGGCTTGTGATATAATTTGAGGCGATGACCATTGAAAAGTAACTTGAATGTGATAGGGTCAATTGTAGTAAGCTAAACAACTCCATTAGGAAAGACCGCATCAACTTCATATGGTCCTAGCCACCTTGTCTGCAATTTTCCTACATTGTCCTTATATCTTTAGTCATAGAGCAGGGCCCAATCTCCTAGTTGGAATTTCTTGTCGTTGATAAATTTGTCATGTCACTTGATTCTCTAATTCTACACTACCTCTGTATGGTGCAAGGCTACTCTTCTTATCTCATCCAAAGAATTTAGATGGATGATTCTTTCTCTTTGTGCCTCAAAAATATCCATCCCCAAATCTATTCTAGTCCTAAGAGTCTTATATTCAAATTCAATAGGAATCATGGTTGTATTTCCATACAACAACTCAAATGGAGTGAAGCTTGTAGTTATTTTCTAGGTTATCTTATAGGCCCAAAGACCTTCTGGTAATTTGTTTTCCCAATCCTTTCTATGAATAGCTATCATTTTGGTTAGAATGGCTTCAATTTCTTCTTTTGGTCACCTCAACTTGGCCATTAGCTTGGGGATGATAAGGAGTAGACTTCTTGTGCCTTATGCTATACTCATTGACTAGTGCTACAACAAGGATTGATGTGAATTAAGCTCCTTGATCAGTCACTATTTCTCTTGGAACTCCATATCATGTTAAAATATCCTCATAAAGAAATTCTGCAACCTTGTTATATCTTGCATGCTTCATGGCCTTAACTTCTACCCACTATGTCACATAATCAGTGCATACCAAGATATAAGACTTACCATTTGATGAAGGGTCAATGGGTCCTACAAAATCCAATCTCCACTTATCAAATAGAGTGATTACTACTTGAGGGAAAAGTGGCATCTCATCAGATCTAGTTGGTCTAACCATTTTTTGACATCTATCACATTTTCTAGTATACCTTCCTACATCTTTGTGGAGTGTTGGCCAGTAATATCCTATGTTCAAAATATCCATTGTTGTCCTCTTGGCTATAAAATTTCCTCCACATGGTTCATTGTGGCATGCATGAAAAAATTTATAGGTCTCATCTTCTCTCACTCATCTCCTCATGACATCGTCTGGTCCAGTATAAAATAAACATCCAACAATCTAGGAGAAATGAAAAGATTTTTCAATAAGTGCCCTTTTTTCTTTTGGAGAGAAGTGAGAAGGAACTCTACCTATGACCAAATAATCGGTTATGTTAGCATACTAGGATGTTTGTATACTGAGGGAAAATAGATGCTCATCAGGAAAAGAGTCATCTATGGGCTGATTTTCTTCTGATGTAGTCAACCTTGAAAGAAAATTTGCAATAAAATTTTCCTTCTCTGGCTTATCCACTATGGTTATATCAAACTCTTACATCAACAATAACCATCTTGCCAGCCTACCTATGATCATAGGTTTATTCATGAGATATATAATGGTTGCATGATTAGTGTGCACAAAGATTTGGTAACCTATTATGTAATGTCTAAATTTATTTAGTAAATAGATTACTTCCAACATTTCTTTCTTTATCACTATAAAATTGAGTTCAGCTCATTGTAATTTTTTGTTGACAAAGTAAATGGCATTTTCAACAACTCCTTCTTTCTATCTTAAGACTGCTCCTATGGCATAATCTGATGCATCAATATGGATGTGGAAAGGAATCTCCCAATTAGGTCCTTTGTGATGCAAGAGCATCCTTGGTTCTTGGGAATCCTGCATCAACCAATTTTTTTTTGTTTTGTTTTGTTTGTTCTTGTTTTAGTTCTCATTTGATTCTAGTTGGTATTTTGACATATTTTCTCACCAGGACCTATGGATCTATACATACATCAAGATAATGTTCATTTTCCTTAGTCCAAGATTTGAGATCGATTGGTTCATTCTCCAACAAGATATCACTTCCAAATTTAGTGGCAGTTTCCTGAACCGACATCAAAATAATTTTGAAGCCTGACGGATAGTTTGATCACTTATGGATCTTTCCTATAACTTGCAAATCTTGATGGTGTGATTCAAATTGTTCTATGGAGTGTCCCCCACCTTCATTATAGCACCATACTTCATCCTATGCATTCGCTGAGGAGTAATTCAAATTTGAGGCTGACCTATTCATGTACATGTTTCATTTTCTTCATGGGAGATTCTAACAATTTTTGGCCAATGCAGAAGATTCTAGATCTCCAGATATGCTATAAATCATTGTAATAGATCATTAGGAAGTTATATTTGAGAAAGATAAAGTTTGATCTATAATATTTTCACTCACATATATGAGCATATAGGAAGATTCTATTTCGAGCATGTTGTAGCAGGCCTATGAGTTGAATATGTAAGCCTAGATGTTGTCGGTTGTAAGTAATTAAATTTTCTAATATCTAATAAGAATGTTTGAATCTTTGTTTTCCTCCATATTCCATGTTGATTTTTATATGTCACTCTTTCTACTTGGTCCAGACTGTTCTCTTTGATGACCCTCCTACTGAGGCTACACTAGATTGGTATCAAAGTAAGGTTTATTCAATGAGATATCGTCAGAGTTTGCTGAGTCCTATTGAAGATTTTTGTAGGGTGGCAAATTGAGGATCTGACCCGTAGCTCAAAAGGAATTGTATAAAGATGGTGGGAAAAAGAATTGGTAGAGGAAATGGAGTGCATGGAAATGCAAACCCAGCTATAATGGAGATGTTGAGAGAAATTGTTGCTAGATTAGATGCAGTTGAAACAACCCAAAGGAGAGGTCGACTAGTTGATGATGTGAGTGATGAAGAGGTAGAAGGATAGGAAGAAAGAGGAAGAGAAGATGAACCTGGCTTGGATTAGGGAGAAGAGAGGTTCATAAAATCCCTAACTAGAGCAAATACCAGACCACATTTCAATCCACTTAATTATAATGGTAAGTTGGATTGAAATGAATTACTTGATTGGATAACAAAGATGGAAAATTATTTTTATTTTGAGGGAGCCACTGAAGATAAGAAGGTGAAATTTTCTTGTACAAAGTTGAAAGGACATGCATCCCTTTGGTGGGAACATTTGTAGATAGATAGGCAAAGAAGAGGAAAGGAGAAGATAAAATCATGGGATTAGATGGTGAATAAGTTAAAAACAAATTTTATGCCTATGGACTATTAGATTAGTTTGTTCTATAAGTTGTAGAATTTGAAGTAGAAGGAATCAAGTGTGATAGAGTATACTGAAGAGTTACAAATTGAATATCAGATCTAGACACTTGGAAGATGAGGTCGAGCAAGTAGCCAGATATGTGAATGGTTTGAGGCTATCTATATAAGATGAGATTAGTTTAATCAAGTTGTTGAGTGTGGAAGAAGCATATTAATGTGACCTAAAGGTAGAAGAGAATTTGAATAAAAGAAATGAGTAGAGACAAAGAGGAAGAGGTGGAAGATTTCAAAGAGGATGGATTTTTACTAGAGACAGAAGAGGAACTTTTATAGATCAAAATAAAGATAAGGAAGTCAGTAAGAATGATAATTCATACCATAGAGATGATGGAAACTCTTACTGAAGAGGAGGATATGGTGGTTACCAGAATGAAGGTTATAGAAAAGATGATAGAGGACAGGAGAAAAGAGTATTTAAGGGAACTTGATATAAATTTGGTGGAGAAGGACATGGAGCATTTGAATGTAATCATGAAGTGACCAACAAAATGACAAAAAACAATAGGAATTTTTTTTGTGAGAAAGATCATGCTGGATCATCTAATAAATCGGAAGTAGGGGAAGTGTTGGTGAACATAAGAGTGTTGTGTCAAAGTGAGATGGAGCAGGAACCATTATTGAGAAATAATTTGTTTCAGACTAGATACAAGGTAGCCGGTAAATGTTGCAATGTGATTGTTGATAGTGGAAGCTCTGAGAACCTAGTTTTTGAATAGATGGTGACCAAATTGAAGTTGGAAAGATTGAAAAAATTGAAGCCCTATCAAATAGCATGGATACAATATGACCATAAGGTACTAGTAGGTGAACAATGTTTGGTGAAATTAAAGATAAGAAACTATCATGATGAAGTTTTATGTGATATCATGCCTATGGATGTATGCCATATTTTGTTGGGAAGACCTTGGCAGTATGATAGATAGGATATTCATGATGGAACGAAGAACATATATACTATTATTTCTAATGGGATGAAGTAGACTTTTTTGCCATTGGAGGATGTTTCTAAATTTGAAGTTTTTATGAATGCTAGAATTTTTTTGGTTGATGGAAGGATATTCCTGGATGGAATGAGACATGAGAACATGTGTTATACCTTGGTTCCTAAGAAGACTGCAAACATGAAGCATGTAGAAGAACAACTAGAAGAGATAAAGGAGTTGTTGATAGAGTATGAGGAGATCATTTCAGATAATGTACCTGATGGATTACCACCTATAAGGAGTATTAGTCATTGCATGGATCTAATTTCTAGAGATAGTTTTCCTAATAAAGTAGCATATCAAATGACACCTATAGAGAATGAAGAGATGAATAGACAAGTCCAAGAATTGTTGAGGAATGGTTTGATAAGAGAAATGTTAAGTCCTTGTGTAGTACCTACTTTGTTGGCACCTAAGAAAGATGGAGAATGGAGGATGTGTATAGACTCTAGAGCCATAAACAAGATCATGGTGAAGTATAGATTTCCTTTTCCTTGAATGGATGACATTATGGATTTTTTGAGTGGAGATAAAAACTTTACAAAGATATATTTGAATATTGGATATCATTAGATTAGAACCAGTGAAGGGGATGAGTGGAAGACAGTGTTCAAGAAAAATGAGGGATTGTATGAGTGGTTGGTGATGCCTTTTGGACTAACAAATGCACCAAGTACTTTCATGAGGTGTTGAAGAAATTATTGGGTAAGTTTGTGATTGTTTATTTGGATGACATCTTCGTTTCTAGTAAGACTAGAGAAGAACATTTGTTGCATATAAGACAAGTTTTGTAGAGGTTGAGAGAAGAGCAGTAGCTAATAAACAATAAGAAGTGTAGTTTCATGAAGGAAGAGTTGGTATATCTAGGATTTGTGATATCTACAGATGGATTGAAGATGGATCCTAAGAAGGTAAGAGCAATTATTGAATGGCCTACATCAGAAAGCATATGAGAGCTAAGATCATTTCATGGATTGGCTAGTTTCTATCAAAAGTTCATTAGGAATTTTAGTTCAATTTGCATTCCTATGACAGAAACAATGAGAGGAGATAAGAGGGATTTTATATGGACATCTGGAGCAAACCAAAGTTTTGAGTTGTTGAAATAGGTGACTGAGTAGATTGTGTTGGATATACCAGACTTTAGTAAGGTATTTCATGTAGACTATGATGCAAGTAGAAATGCAATTAGAGCAATATTAAGTCAAGAAGGAAGACCTGTAGCTTATTTTAGTGAGAAATTGAATGATGCTAGGAGAAGATATTGTGTATGATAAAGAGTTTTATGCCATAGTTCAGTCCTTGAGGACATGGAGACATTACTTATTACCTAAGGAGTTTGTGTTCTATAGGATCATCAGGCTTTGCAATACTTGAATAGTCAGGGTAAGCTAAATCAAAGACACATGAGATGGGTGGAATTGTTGCAGAATTATACCTTCATTTTGAAACATAGGAGTGGAAGGTCAAATAAATTTGTTGATGCTTTGAGTAGGAGAAGGAATTTACTAAAAGGAATGAGAGTGGATGTATTAAGCTTTGAAGAATTTAAGAACTTGTATGAGGAGTATGTGGATTTTGCAAAACCTTGGAGAGCTTGTAAAGAACCAATTTTGAAGGATAGAAGTTAGTGTTTGGATTATTTCATTCAGTAGGATATGTTGTTCAAAGGAAATTATTTGTGTATACCCTGAATTTCAATGAGGGATAACTTGGTGAAAGAAAAACATAGTGGAGGATTAGCAAGACACTTTGGAATTGACAAGACAGTAGCATTGGTGAGTGAGAACTACTTTTGGCCATAGATTCATAAGGATGTTAGGAAATTTATGTAGATTTGCAGGGTTTGTTAATTTGCAAAAGGGAGTAGTCAGAATATTGGATTGTATAATCCTTTCACAATTCTAGAGAGACCTTGGGAGGATATCAACATGGATTTCATTCTTGGATTGACAAAGACACCGAGAGGTAATGATTCTATATTTTTTGTAGTGGACAAATTTTCTAAAATGGCACATTTCATACCTTGTAAGAAGACAATAGATGTAGTACATGTAGCAGACTTGTTTTTCAAAGAAGTGGTCAGATTGCATGGATTACCTAGGAGTATTATTTTAGACAGAGACACAAAGTTTGTTGGTTACCTTTGGAGGACACTTTGGAAGAAGCTAAAGATAGATTTAATGTTCAATCCTACTTTTCACCCACATACTAATGGATAGAAAGAGGTAGTAAATAGGAGTTTAGGGAATTTACTAAGATGTTTGGTTGGAGAGAAGACCAGAAGTTGGGATTTAGTCCTTGCACAAGCAGAGTTTGCATACAATAATTCAGAGAATAGGAGTATTAGAAAGACACCTTTTGAGATTGTTACTGGAGTTCACCCTAGAGGTATATCAAAATTGTGAGACATTAGTATGGAAGATAAAAGGAGTGCAGAAATAGAGGAATTTCTAGAACATATGAAGAAAGTGCATACCCAGGTGAAACAACAAATGGAAGACATGAACCAAAAGTATAAGGAGCGGGAAAATGAAAAGAGGAAACATAAGGAGTTCAAAGTTGGAGATGAAGTGATGATGTATTTGAGGAAAGAGAGATTCCCAATTGGTACATACAAAATATGAAGGTGAAGAAGTTTGGACCTTGTAATATTTTGAAGAAATTTGATTCAAGAAATGCATATGAAGTGGAGCTACAAAATGAAGTACATATATCACCTATATTCAATATTACAGATCTGCATCAATACCATGAAGTAGAATTGAATAAAACAAAATTAGAGAATCAATTTCCTAAACAATAATCAAATGAGATAGAAGACATTTTGGACACCAAAAATGGGAGGAAGACGTGTGGAAGATAGTACAAAGAATATCATGTGAAATGGAAGGGTAGACCAGTGGAGGATTCTTCTTGGATTTCTTAGGTTGAGGTAGACCATCTTGGTTTCCCTTTAGCCCTAAAGTGAGGGACTCACTTTTTAATCAACCTCATATGTCTGATGCAGGAGAATCCCTACTTCTTGAAAATCTTGAATCAACCAAAAATATTTTCCCTTTTTTGTTCTTATTTTAGTTCTCAATTGATTCTAGTTGGAATTTCATCATATTTGCTCACCAGGCCTTGCAGATCTATATGTACATCATGATCATGTTCATTTTCCTTATTCCAAGATTTGAGATTGATTGGTTCATTCTCTGGCAAGATATCACTTCTAGATTTAGTGCTAGTTTCTTGAACCAACACCAAAATAATTTTCAAGCCTGATGGCTAGTTTGATCACTTGTGGATCTTTCCCATAACTTATGGATCTTGATGGTGTGATTTGAATTGTTTCATGGAGTGTCCTCAACCTTAATTTTAGGTTCACACTTCATCCTATTCATTCACTAAGGAGTAATTCAAATTTAAGGCTGACCTATTCATGTACATAATACATTTCCTTCATGGGAGATTATAATGATTTTTGGCTAACACAAAAGATTCTAGATCTCTAAATATGCTATAAATAATTGTAATAGATCATTAGGAAGTTAGATTTGAGAAAGATAAAATTTGATTTGTAATATTTTTGATTGCATATATGAGTATATAGGAAGATGCTATTTTGATCACCTTGTATCGGGCTGATGAGATGAATATGTAAACTCAGATATTGCGAGCTATATGTAATTAAATTTTTTGATAATAAGAATGTTTGAATCTGCATTTGTCTCCATATTTCATGATTCTTTTGTTGTGTCACTCTTGCTACTTAGTCTAGACTGTTCTCTTTGAGGACCCTCCTAGTGAGGCTGCACCACTTTGAGTATAGGAGCATGAGTCAAAGCTTCATTCAAGTCAGAAAACCCATTGCCACATGCTTCATTCCACTAGAATTCATCATCTTTAGTAAGAAGAGTATACAATGGTGCTACTACCTTGCTGAAATCCTTGATGAAACATCTATAATATCCTGCATGACCCAAGAAACTCTTAACATCCTTTTTTTTAACAGGTGTGGGAAGATTTGTGATTACCTTAATCTTTGTAGGGTCTACTTGAATTCCCTTGTGGGAGAAATAGTTTCCAAGAACTACACCTTCCTACATCATCATGAAGCACTTTTCATTGTTTAAGGACAATTTTTGGTCTTCACATCTCTATAGGAATCTCTTGAGAATTTTTAATGCATGATTAAAATCAACACCATAAGTGGTAAATTCATGCATATAAATTTCCATGCAATCATGAGAAATGTTTTAGAATATGTTAATGACTACCCTCTGAAAGGTTTTAGGTGCATTATAGAAGCCAAATGGGAGTACTGAATAGGAATAGGTCCCCCATGGATAGGTAAATGTGGTCTTCTCCTAGTCCTCTAGTGCAATTTGGATTTGGTTGTAGCTGTTGATTACATTTAGAAAAGAAAAGTATTTCTTCCCTACAAGTGTGTCCAAAACTTGATCAATAAAGGGTAAGGGAAAGTGGTCCTTCTTGGTGATAGCATTAAGTTCCCTTTAATCAACACAAACTCTCCATTTCCCTCCTTTCTTGGGCACAATCACTAATGGAGACACCCACTGGCTATCTAAAATGGGGTAGATAAATCTTGCATCTAATTATTTTTGCAATTCCCCTTTTACAATTTCTCTTAGTGTAAGGTTAATTATTCTTTGTGGTTGTCTTACTAGGGTGCAATCATCTCTTATGTAAATTATGTGTGTAAAAATTTTAGGGTCCAATCCCTTCATATCATGATAATCCCATGCAAATGCAAGTTGATGGGTCCTTAATAAGTTTTCCAATAACAATTTTTGTTCTTCAATTAATTTACTATTAACATTCAAATATTTTCCTTTCGACACTTGTACTTGTGTAGTTAATTCTATCATGGCTGCTTTATTAACATATGGTACCTTTAGTTCATATGGCAGCAATGTATGGGACATACCTATTGCTGCAAGAAGCCTATCTATAGGAACACTAGTTGCAGGAAGACCAAGAAGAAGTGTCTTGACTGGAGTGGCAGAATGAGAAGATAATGTTTCCTCTGTTTCATAATGGTTATGAGTGATATTACCTAGTACTTCATCCTCATCTTGCAACTGCATGAAAGAGCTTCTGCCTAACATCATAAGCTATTCCACATAATTAGCTTCCTCGGTCTCTTCACCAACATGTTGCCATATGGCATTATCTTCATCATGAGATGGCTAAGAAGGAGGATAAAAAACTAAATTTTTAGTGCTCTTCCCATATAAAATGGTCATGTCACCTAACCAACATCCAATGTATGCATCTAGAAATGCTAACCATGACCTTCCAAGAATAATGGGATACCCACCTAGTGTAGCTTTAGGAGAAAGAATCATAAAGTCTATTGGGTACTCCTAGAAGTCTAAAACTACCACAAGATCCTCCACTACACCATCAGGCTTAATAGTAGATCTATTAACAAGCTACAAGATAGTAGGAGTAGATCTCATGCTTGAGATGTTTAGTTGCTACATGATGTCCTTAGTCATTACATTTATTGTTGCCCCTAAATCAATCAAAGCATTTTTTAATTGGATCATGTTTATAACAACTACTACCACAGGACTACCTAGGTCATTATACTTGGGGCTAGTTACTTTTCCTAGCATGATGTGAGCTATTTGTCCCACCACGTGAACTGTAGTTGGGTCTTTCTTTCTCCTACTTGGCTTCTTGAGGCATGCTTCCTTGATTGCTTTGTCATAGATTGGAACATCCTTTATGGCCTAAAATAGGGGTATCTAGACACATATATGTCTCAGCTAATCTAATATGTCAAAATTTGTATCCTCCTTTTCTTCCTTCTTGTTGGAAACTTCCAATCTCTGAGGAAATGGTGGTTCTTATTTAGTCTTCTTGACTTGGATTGGTTCAAAAATTTTATGTACACTTGGTTGAATGGGATCATTCAAAGGTTCCTCCTCCTCTTCCATAGGAAGCTCAGTGATAATGGGCTTGGAAGGGGCTGGTAGAGTAGTTCCTGAATGCAAGTGGATGCCACTTACACTCACATCATATGTAGGGAATTGATTTGAATTAACAGAGTATGCAGGCTACTGCTATGGTTTGTTATTTGGAGTCGGTGTGGGTTGAGCTAGTAGCTAAGTAGGTTTAGGTTCATTTGAGCTTGGATTAGTAGGTGGAGGCATTATAGTAGGCTGTTGGGGCTGAGAAGATAGTTGCATGTAACTGGTTTTCCATGCAGGCCATTTTTGTCCTCCCCTCCATTGATTTGTTTGTTTCCAATTTCTTGGAGGTGGCTACTAATGCCCTTGAAATTACTATCAATTCCCTTGGGGTTGCTACCACTGGGGTGGAGAATTTTGATGATTGGTCCAAGCATTTGGAGGGTTACTTGAAGGTTGTGGTAGATAGCCTCCATAGTTGGATAGATATGTGGGCTACAATTGGTTACCAAATGAATAGGAATTAAAATATGGCCCAACATAAGATAGTGGATCTAGTGGCGTACCTTGTCTTGGAGCCCAAAGCTTCCTTTGTGCAACATAGTAGACTTAGTCTTCTTCAATCTAGATTGGTTTGAACTCAAGTGGAGTCTAGTTGCTTTCAAGATTAGCTACCATCTTGCATCTACAGTCCCTCTTCTTTTGTCTGTAGTGGGAGAAATACTCTATCAACATTTCCTTTACCTCCTCTTACTTCTTCTTGGCATAAAATGTATCTAGCTAAGTAGCTAGATTATTTATAATGTCTGGCTTGAAATCTACCAATAAATGAGTAATCTCCATTCTTGAAACTCCACCGATAGTTGACTTACCCATGGATGATTGGTAAGCTATTCCTTTCTTTGAAGCTACCCAAGAGTAATTCTAGCATATTTTCTTGATATCTTCCTAAGGAACATGGGAGATATCTCCTCCTCCCACAAGGTCCAAGGCATCAATGCAGCTATCATTGATTCCTCTTAGGAAAATCAACTTTTGCGAGTCTTCATTGAGTGTATAGTGTGGATATTTTTGTAGGAAAAACAAAAACCTTGCAATATAATCTTCTAGGATCTCATCTTCCTTTTGTTGCATCCTAAAAATTTCACCTCCTCTCATGTCGCTACCCCTACAATATTCCTTATATTTCTCAAGGAATTTTGTCTTCATGTCTTTCAATTTTCCATAGTATCTCTTCCTAGGCTCATGAACCATCTTAATGCAACCTCTTTTAGAGTGTTAGGAAATAGATTAAGCCTATGGGAATTAGTGGTATAATCATAACTCGTGCAAAGTATGTCAAACTCAAACAAAAAGGTATCAGAATCTTCTATGACAGGTCCATAAAACTTAGGAAGCATTAAAGCAGGGATCTTCTTGATGTTGTTAACTTCATTCTGATGGGAAATGGGGAAAGAAAAAGTTGGTTGGTTAGGTCTATTCCTATTTGCATCACCCATGCCTACTTGATGTATTTCCAAAGAAAAAGAGTTTTCAAGCTCATTTTGGTCTTCAGAGGAGACTTCAAAGCTAGTCAATTCACGAAATGCATCAACAAAGGGTTATGGATCTTCTTCTCCTTCTCTTAGTAGGTTCTAATATTAAACAAGCTAGAATGTATTAGGATTGTTAGGAAGGAATATCATATAAGCATCCCTTCTCCTTCCTTTATGCATGTGGTATCACTTACTATCAACCAACTCACACAATGAATTGGTAAAGAATAGAAGGGGTCATTACTTCCTAAATGATGATATGGTAAGAACAACTTCTAGAAACACTACAACAAGAAAAAATACCAATGACTCCAAAAAACTCCCTAGTTTGACACCATCCCAAACAATGGTGCCAAAAAAGATGGCCTCCTACAATGATTTAATAACTAAGCCCTTAAAAAAATGATTCATAGATTGGAAATACAACCTAAATAGCTATTTAAATCATCATGAAGATGCATTTAACTTGTCAACCTAGGGACATGAACTTGAAATGGGTTAGCACGGTATGTGCACTAGGGACCCAAAGTAGCCATTTTCATTCTACAGTTAAGGAACACAAAATGTTGAAAGTAAATTACTAGAAGGGAATACCATAAATGAAAATTATGAATCAAAAACTACATCCAACTAAAATTCCTAACATAAATGAAAATATGAGCAACAAACAAGGCACTACTTTGTCTACTTTGGCTACAAGAATAGTAAGAATTAAATTCTAGTGGCTACAAGAATAGTCGATGCTAGATTTCTAACTAATTATTAAACATCAAGTAATACTAAACTAAAAGGATGGATTAATCACCAAGTAGCCCCCCTTGGATAAGTATCCTCTAAAATTAATGAAAACTCAAATGCTCAAACTTAGAAATTTATCTTATTCACTATAAATCATGAGTACAAAAGAGTAATGCATTTGTATTACTAAAAAATTGAGAGTGCAAGTATAATATCAAATCATGCAACTCTCTAGGAAGGAGCATCAAATCTTTATTTATACTATCAAATAAACAAGGAAGTCAACTCCACAATTGGGAGGATGCCATTTAGGGAAAACAAAGAAAGTGGAGTGGCAGTGGTTATGTGTGCATGGAATTTGGCCAGACATGTAGGTCCAAATGCAGATCTAGCATAACGATAAGGCCCACATCTACTCAACCAAAATTAAAGTCTACTACAAGGTGGCTACATTCAGTTTGCATGATGAATCTTCTACCATCAACCTCCTTTGACCTTTGAGTGATTCCTTTGCTAGACATTACAATGTATTCCCAACTAGTAGTGTCTTCCTCAACTTAGCATCTTTAAATTAAATCTGCATGGTAATGTCATTACAGACAATAACTGCATATCATAACCACCTTAAGGAACATTCATTAACCATATGAAAAATCAATATAGATAATTTACATAATATTCCAATGCCATTAAAACTTGCAAAAATAGGATCATGCCCAATGTCTATGGTTTGAAGGAAACATTATGAAAATATCAACATTTAACATCAGAGTCCATGAAAAATGGTATAAAATAAACTATAGATTCTATCCAAAATTAGACCAAAAACTAGGCTCATCAATGCTCCTAGAACATGTACCACAGTGAAAAACTAGAAAATAGGTGCTATGTTTGAATAATACTTGCATCATTATATCTTGATACTATCCAAATCACCCACCCATTTGTCACATGATAAAACATGTGTCCAACCATGCCTTGATGATTGACTATCTATTGAACCTTGTTATACCAATAATGTCCATCTCTTAGAGAAAGTAATCATGTCTCAAACTAGGGGAAAATTATTGAAGCAAGTAGTGGATTAGATCCTTGTGTGTCCCATCATGATAAAAAACTATTGAAAACATCTAGAAAACTATCAAAAATCAAAACATCTAGAAAACAATAAAACAAAAACAAAAACAAAAACTTTGGATTATTTCTTCACTCAAAATTCTTAGATATCAAAATTTTCTTGAGCCTCATGACTAGTTCAACTAGATTTCCTACAAAATATCCTCTAGAAGAAGAACAAAAATATGAATTCTAGTCATGAATGTTGTTTGGATCCTAGAAATGTGTTATGCTTTGAGTCAACATCGGTAAAACTACATGGTCTCCATGTGTACAATGCAGGAAAGGCTTATCATTCCCCAAGGAATTAGGTCAGTCCAATTAGGTGTCTATCATGATTTATTTCCTCTTAGTCAAAAAATTCAAAATCCCAAAATATGCACAAAATAAAAAATCCAAAAACATTTCAAAAAATAGAAATGATCAAAAACATGTCCCACACTAAACTAGGAGAACTATGAGCCTATGCATGTAAAATGTATACAAGGATTTGTCTTTGATGAGCCTCCAAGGCCTTAGGCTAGTCCCCTAAAAACAACAAAAACAACATCATAAAACTTAGAAAAATAAAAGAGATCCTAACTCCATCAACACAATTTGCAATAAAAAATTTCATGCATAATAAACAAATCATCTTCACCCTCTAACAAAACAAACAAACAAAGAAAGAAAACACAAAAACCCTAGAATATTCAAGAAAAAAATAAAAAATATTTGATTACAAACAGACTAAAACAATTCCAAGTATTTGTTGATCATTGTTTTTGCACATCAACAACACAGACAAGATGCAATATCCTATCTCTCTTGAAAAGTAAATCTCTATCAGCGAGCCTGAAGAGATAACCCCAAGGTCTCTAATGTTAGGTCTTGACAATGCATAAACAACTCACTGATAAATGTGAAATTGTTGGTAATCACAATGGGACCTTACTTCAAGCAAACTACTAGATCGACTTCATCCGATTTAACAAACTGGTGATGCTCCAATCCTAGATTTAATCTAATAATCAAAGAAATAGAAAATGATAAGGATTATAAAGACATCTTAAATGTAACATTTAAATCCAAGATTTGCAATGAAAGTAACAAAACACTGAAATGGACCAATCCTTCAAAACTGATCTCCGCTTGACCAAGACAAATCTGCAATCTCACATAAAATAATGCAATATTCTGAGGTGTTGAGATTTTCAAATCATGAACATTTATCCAACAACCCTATTGCAGTTGAAATGAACAAATCCTCACAATCAAAATAAGCATATGGAAATATGAAGTCCAGGCTAACTTTGCAAAACAACGAACAATCAATTGGTTACAAAAAGTATGGACTAAAGGATTGCTGCAACACTCAAGTATTGAATCACAAACATTATCGAATCCAAATCTAATCTAAACATTGACCTTCTCAAAGCAATTTTAAAGATAGAATAATGAGAACCATGCCGAAACAAAAGGAAAATAAGTATGGCACCAAATCACAATGTCATTTCTTGTATTCAAATGGTCAATAGTAGCAATAATTCTAGCTTTCTGTTACAACATTTGCTTGAGGAAAATTGCCAGCTAACTTACTCTACTTCTACTTGTTAGCTACAAATTATGACCTTTTCTTAATTTTCTAACTATTTTACAAATGAGGCGATATGCCCAATATATAGAAGTCCCAAGAAATCCCTCCTCTAGGCAGGTGGTTCACAACAATAACTCAGCACAACAACCCGGCTAGGAGAGTCTTCAAAATGGGTAAAATAGGCATTAAATGCATATCCCATCGAGGTCAGCCCGAGATCCACATTGCAGCTCGGATGATGCGTGGGAAGATAATAGGGAAGCAAAAATCTCGCCGCAACCTATCATTAGCTCCCTTCCCTATTATCTCCATGTTGACCTGATTCTTCATGTAGCTTCAAGAATGCTGCCTCTAAGTCAGCCATAGGTGGTACTAGCAGAACCCTAAGTCACCTCTCAATGGACGCAATCTCCTCCCTTGAGTGTTTGACTGACCTATCCCAATCTACTTTATATGTCACATGCTTATCAATAACTGTGAGGTAGGTGGCCGCATAATCAAGTTGGTGCATAGAAATAGAACCATCATCAAGTGGCACATACACATCATGCCACCATTCTGTCAACTATTCCAAACTCAAGTACTTGGGCGTGATATTCCTTCTTCCTGTCATGATTTCAAAGAAGGCAATGGAACCATTGTAAACCCTAGTCAAGGTGTCATCAACATGCTTCACTCGTTTGTGAATCTTTTTCAACACCTTCTGCCTGATTTTTAGTGCCTTGAACCACTCCCAAGGTTCGGTAGCCCTAGAGGAAGAAAGAATCCCGTCGCCTACCAACCTGTCATGGGTGTATTCCATTAGAGTTCTAATTTTCTGTAGAATGAGGTCCATATCCTCCTTATCTTGTACCAGCACCTGCTTCAACCATTCATTCCGCATGATAACATCCTTTCCTATTGAAAAAATCTCCCTAATAGCTTCATCACCCTTCTCTTGCACTCCTTTCAACCAATTCACAGTGGCAAGGGTGGAAGCTTTCATCTTTTCAAGCTCAGCTATGGTCCCCTGAGGTAGAGGATTGGTAGCAGAGGAAGAAGGATTAATTAACTGCAAAGGCTTTATTAATTCCTCCAAGCACTTCCTAAGATTTTCATTTTCTCTCTTAAGTTCTTGCTTGGACTTCATTTCCTTCCTCAATCGATCTACAACAATAGTACTAGAACCCTTGTAATCCTCAATATCCTGCTCAAGTGATGTAGGCCCAAGATTAAAAGTCTGTATATTATAATCATTTCCAGCCACATCATCTTTGTTTTTTTTCTGGAATAGGGGTAGCAACATGAAAAACCTTGTTATTTGCCCCATTTCTCTCAATCCTTGAGATCACTCTAGCCTTCTTCTTACCTTTATCCTTTCCAATTTTGGCTAGTAGTCCATCCCAATTCGGTGGACTATCTTCCACAACCATCTGCTTTCTCTTTATTTCCTCGTCAATCCATTTAGGGACACTAGACTCCAATTGCACCTCAACCTATTTCTCTTCTCCTTGTTGACCCTTAGGTGCCTCCTCATTCAAATGTTGTTCATCAGAAGTCTCATCCATCTTACTTTCTTTCTCTTCAACATGCTCCTCCTCTAGTTCAAGTGATGGATCCCTCATTGGCTTTATCTCCCCTGGAGGAGATTCTATTGCTTCAGTTCTTATAGGAGAGTCTACATGTGCAACCATAGGAGACTGCATTATCTTTTCGATCTCTGCCTCTGCATTGTGGAGTTCCCCTTCATGAAATTCTCCCTCTCTCGTATCTAGATCCTCATCAATCTCTTTTGTCTCACTTGGTTCACTTTGGGTTTCATGATTGTGAGGGAGGTCATCATGCTGCTTCTCATGAGAAGCCATCAGAGGAAGATCAGCCAAAGGCATACTATCCCTGGGAGAAGGAGTCCTAGAATTACTTGCATACACTTTGGACTTCTCCCCTGAACTCTCAACATCCACTACTAGTGGAGTAGGCTTTTCCTTCCCAACCTCAGAGCTAGTCTTCTCTGATAATTTGACAATTCTTTTCCTCTTCAGCATAGGAGTACCAACCTCAGGACTCTATTCGGACTTCTTAGTCCTTGTCCTCTTCTTGGCTTTTGGTTTCCTCATCTTGACTATTTCTTGGGCCTCTTCCTCTTGAACTCCTTTAGATTTAAATTTGATAGGGGAATCTAGTTTACGTTTTCCCTTCAGATTTTGTTCAGTGGATTCTTTAGAGCTGGAATGGGAATCTAAGTCCCCCATTAGGGCATAGGTGCATTGTACTCCCTTGTTTTCCAACTCCCACAGCATGTGCTTAAGCTACATATTAGTGAATTTAAGGACTGGATCCATCAGTTGCTTTAGTTTTGTCTTCTCCTCTTCTAACCAATCCACATCACCAGTTGGTCTATCCTTATGGCTTCATAGGCATGATCCTAGATCAATTTTCCATCATCTTCCAATTGGTCAGGAACTGCTCTTACATTATATAATCGAACTGCATCAACTGGAAGCCAGGAGAATTTCTTCCTTCTAACCTCATACTCATGGCCACAATTGGCCCAATAGTCTTCTAAATTAACCTTATGGCTAGATTCTCTACTAGCCTTCTTTTGAGCCTCCCCTATGATGTCAAATCTGGATCTCTTGGAGTGGAAAGACAAGCCAAGAGCACTTAATTCTTCTTTTGAAGCTTGGGCAGAACCAACAGAAGGACATACCTGACCAGTGCCAATCCTTAGGGGAAAATCCCCACCAAATCCTGTCTTATTATTCTTCATGACAATGGCATCAAAGTCACAAATTTTCCTAGTTACTTCCAACAATATGATGTGGTTAGTGGGATACCTTGGAAGTCCGTATGGGGCCTTTTGACAGCCATCAATCCGAATGTAGGGGAAAGAAGGGAATTGAATGAACCAGGCACCATATTTCCTGACAAGCTCCTTAGCCAGATCTAAAATCCTGACATGCTCTGCCTCCTACAACATTCTGGTGATATGCATGGTGAATGCATCATTTTCCCTCCTATAGTCAGAGCTTCCTAAATATAACTGAGGGTAGACCGCATAGATGATGTCATCTCTAAAAATTCCCTTCATGTCCAATAGCGTGTAGGGATGAAACCTAGCAAGTGCATAGACTAAATATGAGATCATTGTGAAGGTCTTTATCTGCAACACATTGGACAATTGCTTGTTAATAACTTGGTTGATGACCCTTGCCCAATGGTAGTCAATTTTATCTTCTTCCATTTTCACAATGGCATGGCACATCCAATTTTCAAATGTACTAGGTGTCTTCAAACCAACCACCCTGCTAAGAAAGGTAATGGCATCATAGTACTCCTTGAATTTTGCTCTGAATAGCTGCTTTTCCAATTTGGAGTAGTGAGACTTGAGTTTCTCCAGCCAAGAATTGATTAGCTATTGTGACCTCATAGTTTGGTCATCGTAGAACTCCTGAGCTGCCTCAATGGTGAATCCCACCACATGAGATCTGTCTAGCATATCGAAGGTTTGGGCAATTGAGACTGGGTTAAAATTTGCAACAACTCTCCCTTGAGGACCAATAATCCTCTATGTATCCTTATCATAGTGCCTAGCGCACTCAAGGACCAGCTCATAGAATTGCACTATAGAAGGGAAATCGGCTACATGGGACAAGCCTGATTCCATCATCCTTCTAGTCACCAAAGGACAATCTTCAGCCACCATTATTTCTTTGAATTCCTCATAGTTCCATAGGCCAACATTTGTATCAGTGACTTTTGACTAGATAAAAGTGATCTTACTCTCAGGGACCTTGCTCTTAATGTCCAGCTTGATCCTCTTTGCATTAGACAATGAGGAACCAGCTACTCCCTTGCTAGATTCAGCCTGCATCCATCATGAAAGCATTGTAAGAACCATAGGAAAGCAAGGTTAATCTGTCAAAACACCATTAGAATGAATCTGATATAGTCAAGGTGTTGTTAAAATTTATACAAAATGACCACAACAGATTTTGGGTTTCAAGACCATCCGTGGAATCTGAGCCAGAGAGGAATTTTGGGAAATTCCAGACTGGTCGGATTCCAACATAGAAACTAAGAAACACCTACTTAACCATCAAACATGATCATTTTTAATCAATAAATCATATGAAAGATCTAACTACGACATGAAATAATCATCAAATGCTTCACAAATTATGAATGAATATAATTTTCTCATGTTTCTTTATGTTTCATCAACATTTGGGGAAATTTGTGAGGGACAGATTTCCACGAAGAATGAGCCAAAGAAGATTTTTGGGAAATCTGGGAGACGGCAGATTTTGGAGAAATCTTGACCTATCAGATATCCATGGTTTAGGCACAATTCTAGACCAATGGAGATTCCCAGAGTAAAAGTTTTGGCAAGAGTAGAAATCTCACGAAGAAGTCCTGGTGAAGCCACGAAGTTATGCCGAAAGATGTTATCAGAAAAGGTTTCGCCAAGACATGGGGAATTCAGTGTAACATCTGGGTGAAAGGTGATATAGCAAATAGTATTGATATGATCAAGGGTAAGTCACAGTAAGGTCTTGGAAAATTCATCATGTTTCACCGACTGATGGGTCCAAGTAAACACTTTGGCCATACTTAAGTTTTTGATAGGAGGTCTTAGCGAAGTAGCAGTGTTATGCCGACTAAGGCATGGTCCGAATTCGGCCAGAGGTCTTAGCAAAAATATCTGGGCTTGTTAAGAAAAGAAGGCCTTGCCACAATGTCTTGGCGACCATCAGGAGTCTCAGCAAAAGCAAAGACTTCTACAAGAGTAGGGATCTCACGGTAAGGTCTTTCCGAAAGCAAAAGTCCCAGTGACAGAACAGAAGATCGATAAAGCCATTAGGCCCCGCTATGACATCTTGGTGACTTGGATTGCTCATGCCAAAAATGAGTATGAACAAGGATGTCAATGAGACACCTCCTCACAGGGTGAGGTCTCGGTGAAAGCCAAGTGTCTCGCCAACTGATAAGCATAAAGGGTTTCATCGGTGTAAAACCAATAGTGCCACAACAACCCGACATGAACCTAGGAAGACTATTTCAGCCAACCTCAAGGTGGTCGATATGATATCTCAGCGAGCTAGAATGGATACAACGAAGGGAATTCGAAAAGGATGGAAAGTCCCGATTTCATGCAGATACTAAACCAACTATGGATTTCAACATGTTTATCCTAAGGAAAGTCTAGGATGACCCTTTCATGAATTTTCTTTTTATTCTAGGTCAATCTTAAGATGAAATCACCTGATATGGCACTTCCCTAGGTCTGAACCCTAATCATCCGCCACTAGTGCACAGGCAGGTTCAGACTTTAGTTGTTTCCACCATTGAGTCACCACTAGGTTTTACCAATTACTCCTAGGAAAGATTCATTAAAACATAGGTGGACACATGAACTTAAAACTCTCCTGGGAGATGACAAAGGATGAACAATCCCAACATGAAATAAACAAATACATAGGAACTCAACTCCCACAAGCCCTCAAAATACAAACATGCCATTCATAATTCAATTCAAAGCAGAGCAATCAAACACATACCATTAAAAAAAAAAGCAGGAACTAATTCCAAAAGCAGGAAATGCGAAGCTCAATCAGTGACCGCAATGAACAGAGGCGAGAACACATAAGAAATAGCCACCAAATCAATTAATTCAAACCCAAATGCCCCAAAATGAAGTCAGTCAATTGGAGGACAACACTTCTTAGCTCAAATGAGGGAAAATAGTGAACATAATGGTGCAAAAGATCTTAGAAATCAAGCAGAATCTAGCCTTCAAAGCACGTATGAAGCCATTAATGCACTTGATAAGACAATCATGAAACCCAAGGAACCGACGATAGGGTGGAGTCCAGGAAAATCCGGACCACATGGAAATCTGCGAAGATCAAAAATCCTCGAACAACAAGGGCCAACCGGAATCCAAGCAAGATCCAGGAAAATCCGACCAGGGCAGAAAACCCCGAATCAGGGCAAAAGCCCGAAATTCATTTAGAATTTAATATTTTCACTAGATAACCAGGGGACAACACTTAGGCAATAAAAATATACATTCAAGTACCTGCCTAAGATAAGACAAAAACCTCAAAAGAAAGGGCTAGAACACCAAAACCAAAGTAAAAGAGGGGAGGGTCCCTGCTTATAGTGGGGCATGTGTGTGAAAAATTGCACAACAAATGGAAACTTCTGTTGGGAAAATGCTCTAGAGAATTTGATGACAAACAACAATCAAGAACCTAGAATCTCTAGTTTTAATCTCACTATCAAACAGACAAGTCAGAATGCAAGATTCAAATAATCAAAACCAAAGAATAGATCAAATTCTCCATAAACTGAGAATCCAAGTGTGTGTGCATGAGTTCATTCCCCTCATTAAGTTACTATAGAAACCAAGTTTAGTCAAGCTAGGCTACATAAGGATTATAACTTCAAAAGCAACCTGGATAGGGCCTCGCTGCAACAAGGTTATCACTGTGACTCTAGAACATAGCTCTACTGTCAGTCAGACATCCATAGCCCCAGTAGAGATATTCAGGTATCCCTGATAAGTTGAATTTATTCTTTCGATATTCAATATTTCATTTTTCTTTTCTTTTGGTATTCAATGTATGCCTCTTTCATTTCAACCTATGAACAATGAAGTTCACATTCAGGGTTGAGAACCATAGTGGCACTGAAGTAAAAATAGGATTTTTCACTTGACAGGACTTTACAAGGGTTCCTATAGTGACCTCAGGATTCTTAAGATATATGAAAGATGTAATATTTTTAGAGTACTTCAAGTTCAAATCCATACCAGCGACTCAATCTTCTATAAATCGAACATTAAAACTATTGGCAATAGCAAAGATTTCAACCATCCTTTCAAGATACAAGACTAAAGTTCACCCAAAGAAATACTTAGAATAGCTCCAAAGAAAGCATATTTGTCATGCAAGCACAACACATTGAAGCTAAAACAGGGAAGCCCCCAAAGAAAAAGCAATGCAAAAAACAAACAAACCAAAAGGAAACCTACACTATTCAAAATAAACAAAAGCAAAGCAGAAAGGGAAACCCTACTCTAACTATATAAAAGACCAGAGCTAAAACAACTTAAGATTGGAAATAATGCTTCAAATACTGCCCATTGACAGGCAGTGGGATGTCCTCTCTAGTGAGAGTTTTCAAATGAAAAGCATTATCTCCTAGAATTTCTGAGATTTGGTAAAGTTCGAACCAAAGTTTATCAAATTTTCCATGCTCTCCCTTACAGTCATGGGCTTTATCCTAGGAAAGAACCAAGTTAGAAATCCTAAAAGCTTTAACCTTGGCTCTCTTATCAAACCATCTCTTGACAACCCCTTGATGCTTAGCAAAGTGCTCCAAGGCTTCATCTCTCTTCTCCTCAAGGTGCAATAGTTCGGCAAGTCTTGCCTCACGTCTATCTCCCTCATCATAATATTCATTGATGAACTAAAGGGTAGGAATTTTCAATTGTATAGGGAACACAGGTTCTAATCCATAAATGAGTTCGTATGGTGACATTCCTATGGAAGCTTTATGTCTTGTATGATCTGCCCAAAGGGAAAATCTGAGTTGGGTATGCCAATCTCTAGGGTTCCTTCCTAATAACTTGTGGATGATAGTCAAAAGATTCTTATTGGATGACTTAGACAACCCATTACCCTACGGATAGTAATTAGACACAAATTTTATAATGATGCCATAATCAAAAGCCTAGTTAGAAAAATTTAATGATGAAAATGCAAGACCATTATCACAAACCAAAGATATTGGACATTCAAAATGATTAAGAATACCAGATTCAAGGAAGTTAATCACTACCTCAAAAGTACACTGCTTGCATGTGAGAGCTTTAGTCCATCATGTAAAATAATTAGTAATGGTAAGAATATACCTATGACCAATGGAGGAGGGTGGATTGATGGGACCAATGAAGTCCATTCCCCATTGTGCAAAAGGTTTTTCCTCGATGACCGGCTGAAGTGGGAGCACTGCATACTTCTCTTTAGTGGTCATCATGTGACACACATGGCATGTCCTGACATGTCTATGGGCATCTTTGAACAATGTAGGTCACAAATAACCAGCTCTGAGAATATGGTTTGCTGTAGATGGTGCTAACCCATGGCCTATACCATATCTATCATGGAATTCTGACATCATTCTTTCAGATTCTACCTTTCCCAAGCACCTTAAGTACACACCTTCATGATTTCTCTTGTATAAAAAAACCCCTTTTAACATGAAACTATCACTCTTTATGCACAATGCCCTTCTTTGTACTAGATTAAGATGATTAGGGCACCTCTGAGTTAGGAGATAATGAACAACATCATCATACCATTCACCAAGAGGTACATCCTCTAAAGTATACGGCTGAGTTGTAAGATCAGGGCCTATCTCTACCATTGTCTTAGTGAGCCCCTGCCCTCTCACCAACTTCATGGGCTAAATTTCCATATCATATTCTTGTAGCATAGTTACCCACTTGGCTCTTTATTCTCCTAGTTCATTCTGCATCAAGAGCAGCTTGACTGCAGGATCAGGAACTATAGTAAAGATCTTATTTCTGAGGATGTAATGTCTGAATTTTTTGACTACCTTGAATAAGGCATAAGCTTGTTTCTCCACATTCGGGTACCTCAGTTCTACATCCTTCAATGGTGTGCTCATGAATGCTATGGGGTGTTCATTTCCTTGGTCAGATTTTAAAACTAGAGCTTCAACAATAGCTCGCTTTATTTCAGCAAATGCTTCCTTTGCTCCTACATTCCACTCCACCTTGGCCTCCTACTTCAACATTGCATTTAATGGCTTGACTATCTCTGCAAACCCCATGATGAACTTCCTGACAAAATTGATTTTTCCAAAGAATGACTTCATTTCTTTTTTACTAGCAGGTGGTGAGATCTTGAGAATAGCCTTTATACATTTTGGATCAATTGCAATCCCCTTTTCAGAGATGATATGCCCTAACAACTTACCTTTTGTTACTCCAAAGATGCATTTCTTTGGGTTGAGGGATATCTCAAACTCTCTACATTTCTAAAATACTTTGCATAAATCTGAAATATGATCGCCTCTCTTTTTGGAAAAGATAGTTAGATCATCCATATAAATGATTATGCATTTACCAATTATATCTTTGAAGGCTATGTCCATTGCTCTCTAGAATGTAGCTTTAGCATTAATCAAGCCAAAAGGAATCCTTCTATAAAAAAAATTTCCCCACTTGGTGGTGAAGGAAGTTTTGTGTCTATCCTCATATTGCACCATGACCTGGTTATATCCGAAGTAACCATCCAGAAAAGACATCATCTGAGATCCATTGATAATCTAGAGTACTTCATCCAGTGAAGGCACTGGATAATTATCTTTCTCTGATGCTCGGTTCAGGTTCCTAAAATCTACACACAATCTGATTTCACCATTTTTACTTCGTACATGAACTAGGTTTGCAACCCAGGTAGAGTGTCTGACTGGAAATATGATCCTTGTAGACAACAATTTCTACACTTCCCTTTGTATTATAGGTTCCAGCAGAGCATTAATAGGCCTCTGTCTTTGTCTGAAAGGTTTCACTCCTAGATTGAGAGGGATAGTATGAGTTATGACTGATGTATTATAAGTCTTTAGGTCTTCATAATTCCAGGCTATCACATTTAGATAATTGTGCAATGCATCAATGATTCCTTGTCTTTCTTTTGGGGTGCATACTTTTCCAATAAGAACACCTTTTCATCCTTATGAGATCCCACATTATACTTGTCACATTGTCTATGAATGGACTCTTTCCTGGTGTCATGATCTTTATCTCTGATCCTGTTAAGATCAAAAATCCTCTCCAGTTGCACCATCGCCCTGGGAATAGTGTTGGTCTTCAAATTGATTACCACTTCCAAGTCTATCTCTGCCTCTTAAGGCTCAATTTCATCAATGATCTAAGAAGAAAAAACATCTATGCTTGTGATAAAGTCTAGAATATTCTTATCATCTTCAAATACCTAGAATTTGGTGACATTATTAGGTGCTAAGGGTACTGGGGTCAGTTCCACTATAAACTTCTTCAACCCAGAAAGAGATAGAGGCTGCAGAGTACTAGCTGCCTGGGCCAAGGAATCAGCCGTCTAGTTTTTATTTCATGGAATCAACTAAATGTTGAAGGCATCAAATCCTTCAATAAGGTCCCATACTCTGTGTCTGTAGTTAGTCAATCTTTTGTCATGGCAAGACTACTGCCTTCTAACTTGCTTAACTACTAATTCAGAATCTCCATACACTTGCAAGATCCTAACCTTATTCTTCAAGGCGATTAGCAATCTATGCACTAAGGCCTCATACTCTACTACATTATTGGTACAATGAAACTGGAGTCTATGAGCAGTGAAGAATGTTTTACCTCTTGGACTAATCAGCTCAAACCCAGCTCCAGCTCCTTGCTTTGATTTAGACCCATCAAATCTTAGAGTCCAACATCCATCTACTATAGAGTCTCTTGTTGCATTACTTGCACTGTTACTACTGGATGGCCTTTCGGAAGGCATCATTCCTTTTCCTTTATGGTTTTCTTGAACATCCATGTTGTCAATCTTAACTGAAAGAGTGGGGTTGATTTGTTTATGCATTTGTTCCACTGCAGCTTGGCATAAACAACAATCTAATTCTAAATGTGAGGCATTATGTACCTTGCACCAGTTGGGAAAAAGTAACTCTCCAAAGCTCAT
Source organism: Sequoia sempervirens (assembly GCA_007258455.2). Lineage (NCBI taxonomy): Eukaryota > Viridiplantae > Streptophyta > Pinopsida > Cupressales > Cupressaceae > Sequoia > Sequoia sempervirens. Next base: position 484,972,227 of record VDFB02271358.1, read on the forward strand.
TCTTTTCCCTAACTGAACCTAGTCTTCAATACATTTTTGGATGAACTCATGAAAACTGTCTAACAAAACCAACTGATTATCTTCTGAATCATCATTACTCTCAGCTGGTTCACTATTGTCTTTAACTAGTTCCACTAGGGCTTCAACATCACTAAACTCTGGTGTGGGGACATGAGACACTGTATGAAACATGACGACCTCCTTCGAATCTAGTTCTTCAAAGGGAGCGGAAAGCATGTAACTACCCATAATTACTTCTGACACTAGAGTTTTAGCAGAGGTCTTTTGATACTCTGTAATCATGTATTTCATCCTGGGTTCCTATTCAATTCTAATCTGATTTGGCACTCCTTTCCAGGGGAGCCACATATGGAAGTGATCAATTGAAACATATCCATTCAATGCCCTGGTGAAGTCCCTTCCCAAGATTAGGCCATAAGCATTAGAAATGTCAACCACTTGTATATTAATAACTTGTTGAATATTAGGATCAGAAGAAATTTACATGTGGATCATATTTAATTCTCCTACAACATTGACTTCAGTCCTATCCAGTTGTGTGACTTTCTTTTGTGATTCAGTAGGAGTAATTCCCATAGCTCTACAAACACCAAGGGGCATAACATTGGTTGAAGCACTCTAATCGAACAGACAATTGTGTAGATTTTTTTCAAATACACGAATAGAAATCAAGAATGGGGGAGTATCTATTTTCCCTTGAAATAGAGTTAAGGGAGTGTCTACTTGAACAACTTGAGATTTTTCCTTTTCCTCCTTAGTGTCTCTAAGGGGCATATGAACTCGATCATGAGACTGATCTTGTCTTCCTATTGGCTGAGGACTAGATAATTTATGGACATTCTTGCTAATTGATTTATCTTGAGTCATGAAATGAACATCATAAGAACCTAAGACTGCATTCCTAATAGATGGAACTTTTAATAGCTCAAATGAAGATAGATTTACCTTAAACTTCTAGAGTTCTTCAGCAACATATATGGCCAATTGTTCTTTATTTAAATTAGTGGGGTTCATCCTCGGGTACTCCACCATCTTTTCTTTAATTGCATCAGCATTTCTTCCCTTTGGTACATCAGCCTATCCTCCTTGAGATAAATACTACCTAGAAACCAGGGGAAACAAGGGATAGTTACTAGCATTGGGGTCTAGAGGCATCTTAAAATTATTGGGTGGAATAGAAGTAGTGAAGGGGCCTACTGCTTGTGGGTGCCTGTGCGGAAACTCTCTCAAATCATACTTCTTGACAAGCCTTTGGAAGGTCTATACTTCTTCAATGTAGGCTTCTTCTTCATCCCTAGGACCATTATCATTTACTAGATTCTCATCAAATAATTGGGTCATTTCATCCCCATTGCACACCTAGTTTTCCTTGTCCCTCAATTGGTCAGATTCCTCTTTGGGTACATTGTCCTCACTTTGCAGAAAATGAGCATGGTTTAACACCAACACTGGTGAATCATAAGGAATAGAAGGTACTATTTCCTGATAGCTTGCATTATTTTCCACTTCATACTGAAAGATTGAGGCTGCTGTCTAGAACTCTTGACAGTCTAGCTCAAAATGCTGACTAGTCTTGTGGAACCTACACCACCCTAACAAGGCAGCTTCGGCTAGATACACACCACTAGGAGGCTTTTCTTGATTAATTGGTTGACTAGTAGATTGATTAACAGGTTGACTAGCTGGTTGATCTAGTGGGGTGGGGACTCCTCCATTATTGGGCCCTGTATTCCAAGTTCTATTCTACCTTGACTATTGTCTTCTCTTGAATCCTTGTCCACCACCTCTATCAAAGTTCTAACCTAAGGATTTCCCTTTATCATAATTCTACCTTCTTTCATTATTATAACCTCTATCATTATTGTAACCTTTGTCATTGTTGTATCCTCTATCATTGTTATACCCTTTGTCCTGACGTTGCCCCCTATCAAAGTGTTGTCCTTGTGGGTTTTCTCTGCTCTAATTGGATTGCATGTTCCTCTAAGGGGCCTGCAACTGACTGTTCTAATTTATTAATTAGGTTACCTCCATATTTAGTTTCTTTATTTGTTCAGATAATTCATCTAGTCTCCCCCTGTAAGGATTACTATATGGAGGCTGATTCACATTACTCTGGGAATGCCCTACTACTACATTGGCATTTAGTGACTGGTTTAAGACTTCAGAATTCTACAGGTATGAAGGATAACTAGCCTGAGGTTGAGTGTGTAGGAGTTGATTCACACTTTGCTGGGGGTAACTCATCCTGGATAACATTTGTCCCATAGGGGGCCCTGGGTGGGGAACTAGAGGCAACTAAGGCATTGGATTCATGATAAGATTATGGTTAGCAAAAGCTTGGTTGAGAGTTGGAACTTGTCTAGGGTGAGCAATGGGTCCTAATAAAAGTAAAGGCCCAGACAAATTTTGCCCTAGATTTTTGCTAACTTTAACAACTTCTACATATGCATCTAGCAGACTCTCAGGAGGGTTATTACTCCATTTCATAAAAGTGGCTGTCAAACTATCAAGTCCTTTGTAATAGAATTCTAAGGTAGTGGGTTCATCAAAAACATAAGGGGCATGTAATCTAGTATAGGCATGATGAAACCTATTGTTGAATGACCCTATAGGCTCATTGACCTATCTCTTCACATTAGTGAACTGATGATAAAGCTCATTAGAACTAATGGGGATTCAAAACTTTTGCAAGAAGGAAACTTCTAACTCAGACCAATGTTGGATGGATCCCGCATGTAAATGGTTGTACCAATAAAACACATCTTCCCCTAGTGAATAGGGAAATAACCTACATGCTACATCCTAATGGTTTATTCCTTTATCTTTGAGGCCAGTCTAAAAGACTTGGATGTGTTCCTCAATGGTTCTATTAGGGTCATTAATATGGAATTTTGAACATAAGTGTTCATGGTTTTTTGGTATAACATTATAGACAACAAAGCTCAGTGGAGATGGATTGGTTGCCAAGAAAGCAATTGGCAGAGGTGGGTGTGGTAATGGCTCATTTATGACTGGCTGAGGTTATGGTCTAGGAATGGCCTCAGACTCAGATGAACTTGATGAAGATGGGAATGATGTGAGTGGATGAGATGGATGGGAAGATGATGATTCTCCCCTTCTATTGGTCCTTCTTGACCTAGTGGGGTCTGGTAACTCTCAAAATTCTTCAACTCTTGGAGCAGATCTTGTTCTTCTTCTGAATCTCTCAGGAGAGATGGCATTCAAAAATTGATCCAGCTTGCTGATTCAGGCCCTCCTTCTAGTGCCAACACTATTGATTGTTGTTTCTGCACATCAACAACAACATAGACAAGATGCAATATCCTATCTCTCTTGAAAGGTAAATCTCTATCAGTGAGCCTCAAGAGATAACCCCAAGGTCTCTAACATCAGGTCTTGACAATGGATAAACAACTCAGTGATAAATGTGAAATTGTTAGTAATCACAATGGGACCTTACTATAAGGAAACCACTAGATCAACTTCATCCAATTTAACAAACTGGTGATGCTCCAATCCTAGATTTAGTCCAATAATCAAAGAAATAGAAAAGAATAAGGGTTATAAAGAGGTCTTAAACATAAAATTCAAATCCAAGATTTGCAATGAAAGTAACAAAACACTAAAATGGACCAATCCTTCAAAACTGATCTCTGCTTGACCAAGATAAATATGCAATCTCATAGAAAATAGTGCAATCTTCTGAGGTGTTGAGATTTTCAAATCATGAACATTTATCCAACAACCCTATTGTAGTTGAAATGAACAAATCCTCACAATCTAACTAAGCATATGGAAATATGAAGTCCAGGCTAACTTTGCGAAGCAACGAACAATCAGTTGGTTGCAAAAAGTATGGACTAAAGGATTGCTGCAACACTCAAGTATTGAATCACAAACATTATCGAATCCAAATATAATCTAAACATTAACCTTCTCAAAGCAATTTTAAAGATAGAATAATGAGAACCATGCTGAAACAAAAGGAAAACAAGTATGGCACCAAATCACAATGTCATTTCTTGTATTCAAATGGTCAACAGTAACAACAATTCTGGCTTTCTGTTACAACATTTGCTTGAGGGAAACTATTGGCTAACTTACTCTACTTCTACTTGCTAGCTATAAATTCTAACCTTTTTACAAATGAGGCAATATGCCCAATATATAGAAGTCCCCAGAAATCCCTTTGCCAAGCAGGGGTTTTGCAACAATAACTTGTCACAACAACCTAGCTAGGAGAGTCTTCGAAATGGGTCAAATAGGCATTAAATGCACATCATGTCGAGGTCAGCCCGGGTTCCGCATTGTAGCTCTGATGACGTGCGGGAATATAACAGGGAAGAAAAAATTGTGCCACATCCTATCATTAGCTCCCTTCCCTATTATCTTCGCGCTGACCTGACTCTTCATGTAGCTTCAAGAATGCTGCCTCTAAGTTGGCCACAGGTGGTACTGGCAGAACCCTAAGTCACCTGTCAATGGACGTAATCTCCTCCCTTGAGTGTTTGACTGACCTATCCCAATCTACTTTATATGTCACATGCTTATCAATAACTGCGAGGTAGGTGGCCACATCAACCAGTTGGTGCTCAGAAATAGAACCATCATCAACTGGCACATACACATCATGCCACCATTCTCTCAACTATTCTAGGCTCAAGTACTTGGGAATGATCTTCCATGTTCCCATCATGATTTTGAAGAAGGCAATGGAACCATCGTAAACCCCAGTCAAGGTGTCATCAATCTGCTTCACTCATTTGTGAATCCCTTTCAACACCTTCTACCTAATTTGTAGTGCCTCAAACCACTCCCAAGGTTTGGAAGCCCTAGAGGAAGAAAGAATCCCGTCACCTACCAACCTGTCATGGGTGTATTCTATTAGAGTTCTAGTTTTCTGTAGAAGGAGGTCTATATCCTCCTTATCTTGTGCCAACACCTACTTCAACCATTTAGTCACCATGATAGCATCCTTTCCTACTGAAAGAATCTCCCTAATAGCTTCATCACCCTTCTCTTGCACTCCTTTCAACCAATTCATAGTGGCAAGTGTGGAAGCTTTCATCTTTTCAAACTCAGCTATGGTCCCCTGAGGTAGAGGATTGGTAGCAGAGGAAGAAGGATTAATGGACCACAGAGGCTTTATTAATTCCTCCAAGCACTTCCTGAGATTTTAATTTTCTCTCTTAAGTTCTTGCTTGGCCTTCATTTCCTTCCTCAATCGATCCACAACAATAGTACTACAACCCTGGTAATCCTTAATATCCTGCTCAACCGATGTAGGCCCAAGATTAAAAGTCTATATATTATAATCATTTCTGGCCACATCATCTCTGTTTTTGTCTGGAACAGGGGTAGCAACATGAACAACCTTGTTATTTGCCCCATCTCTCTCAATCCTTGAGATCACTCTAGCCTTCTTCTTACCTTTATCCTTTCCAATTTTGGCTAGTAGTGCATCCCAATTCAGTGGACTATCTTCCACAACCGCCTACTTTCTCTTTATTTCCTTGTCAAGCCATTTAGGGACACTGGACTCCAATTGCACCTCAGCCTATTTCTCTTCTCCTTGTTGACCCTTAGGTGCCTCCTCATTCAAATGTTGTTCATCAAAAGTCTCATTAATCTTAATTTCTTTCTTTTAAACATGCTTCTCCTCTAGTTCAAGTGATGGATCCCTCATTGCCTTTACCTCCCCTGGAGGATATTCTACTCCTTTAGTTCTTATAGGAGAGTTTACATGTGCAACCATAGGAGACTACATTATATTTTTGATCTCTGCCTCTACATTGTGGAGTTCCCCTTCATGAAATTTTCCCTCTCCGGTATCTGGATCCTCATCAATCTCTTTTGTCTCATCTAGTTCACTTTGGGTTTCATGAGTGGGAGGGAGTCCATCATGCTGCTTCTCATGAGAAGCCATCGAAGGAAAATCAGCCATAGGCATACTATCCCTGGGAGAAGGAGTCCTAGACTTCCTTGCATACACTTTGGACTTTTCCCCTGAACTCTCAACATCCATTACTAGTGGAGTAGGCTTTTCCTTCCCAACCTCAGAGCTAGCCTTCTCTGATAATTTGACAATTCTTTTCCTCTTCGGCACAGGAGTACCAACCTCAAGACTCTATTTGGACTTCTTAGTCCTTGTCCTCTTCTTGGATTTTGGTTTCCTCATCCTGACTATTTCTTGGGCCTCTTCCTCTTGAACACCTTTAGATTTAACTTTGATAGGGGAATCTAGTTTACCTTTTCAATGGATTCTTTAGAGGTGGAATGGGAATCTAAGTCCCCCATTAGGGCATAGGTGCATTGTACTCCCTTGTTTTCCAATTCCCACAGCATGTGCTTGAGCCACATCTTAGTGAATTTGAGGACTGGATCCATTAGTTGCTTCAGTTTCATCTTCTCCTCTTCTGACCAATCCACATCACCAATTGGTTTATACTTTATGGCTTCATGGGCATGATCCTAGATCAATTTTCCATCATCTTCCAATTGGTCAGGAACTGCTCTTACATTATATAATTGAATTGCATCAACTGGAAGCCGGGATAATTTCTTCCTTCTAACCTCATACTCATCACCGTAGTTGGCCCAATAGTCTTCTAAATTAACCTTATGGCTATATTCTCTACTGGCCTTATTTTGACCCTCCCCTATGATGTCAAATCTAGATCTCTTGGAGTGGAAAGACAAGCCAAGATCACTCAATTCTTCTTCTGAAGCTTGGGTAGAACCAATAGAAGGACATACCTCACCAGTGCCAATCCTTAAGGGAAAATCCCCACCAAATCCTGTCTTATGCTTGTCCTTCTTGACAATGGCATCGAAGTCACAAATTTTCCTAGTTACTTCCAACAATATGATTTGGTCAGTGGGATACCTTGGAAGTCTGTACGGGGCTTTTTAACAACCATCAATCCAAATGTAGGAGAAAGTAGGGAACTGAATGAACCAGGCCCCATATTTCCTAACGATCTCGTTAGCCAGATCTGAAATCCTGACATGCTCTACCTCCTGCAACATTCTGGTGATATGCATGGTGAATGCATCATTTTCCCTCCTATAGTCAAACCTTCCTAAATATAACTAAGGGTACACCTCATAGATGATGTCTTCTCCAAAAATTCCCTTCATGTCCAATCCCCTGTAAGGATGAAACCTAGCAAGTGCATAGACCAAATATGAGGTCACTGTGAATGTCTTTATCTGCAACAAATTGGACAATTGCTTGTGAATGACTTGGCTGATGACCCCTGCCCAATGGTAGTCAATTTTCTCTTCCATTTTCACAATGGCATGGCACATCCAATTTTCAAATATACCAGTAGTCTTTAAACCAACCACCCTGCTAAGAAAGGTAATGGCATCATAGTACTCCTTGAATTTTTCTCTAAATAGCTACTTTAGCAATTTGGAGTAGTGAGACTTGGGTTTCTCTAGACAGGAATTGATTAGCTATTGTGACCTCATAGTTTGGTCATCGTAGAACTGCCTCAATGGTGAATCCCACCACATGAGATCTGTCTACCATATCGAAGGTCTAGGCAATTTAGACCAGGTTAAGATTTGCAACAAATATCCCTTGAGGACCAATAATCATCTATGTATCCTAATCATAGTGCCTAGCGCACTCATGGACCAACTCATAGAATTGCACTATAGAAGAGAAACTGGCTACATGGGACAAGCCTGATTCCATCATCCTTCTAGTCACCAAAGGAGGATCTTCAGCCACCATTCTTTCTTTGAATTCCTCATAGTTCCAGAGGCCAACATTTGTATTAGTGACTTCTAACCAAACATAATTGATCTTACTCTTAGGGACCTTGCTCTTAATGTCCAGCTTGATCCTCTCTGGATCAGACAATGAGGAACCAGCTGCTGCCTTGCTAGATTCAGCCCGCATCCATCATGAAAGCATAGTAAGAACCACATGAAAGCAAGGTTAATCTATCAAAACACCATTAGAATGCATCTCATATAGTCAAGGTGTTGTTAAAATTTATACAAAATGACCACGGCAAATTTTGAGTTTCAAGACCATCCGCAGTATCTGAGCCAAAGAGGAATTTCAAGAAATTCCAAACCTGTTGAATTCCAACAAAGAAACCAAGAAACACCTACTTAACCATCAAACCTAATTATTTTTAATCAATAAATCACATGAAAGATCCAACTACAACATGAAATAATCATCAAATGCATCACAAATCATGAACGAATCCAATTATCTCATGTTTCTCTATGTTTCATCAACATTCAAGGAAATTCATGAGGGATGGATTTCCACGAAGAATGAGCCAAAGAATATTTTTGGGAAATCTGAGAGACAGCAGATTTTAGAGAAATCCAAACCTGAAGGATATCCATGGTTTAGGCACAATTCTGGACCAGTGGAGATTCCCAGAGTAAAAGTTTCAGCAAGAGTTGAGATCTCACAAAGAAGTCCTGGAGAAGCCACAAAGTTATGCCGAAAGATGTTGTTAAAAAAGGTTTTGCCAAGACATGGGGAATTCTATGTAACGTTTGGATGAAAGGCGATATAGAAAATAGTATCGATATGTTCAAAGGTAAGTCATGGTAAGGTCTTGGTGACTTCATCATGTTTCACGACTGATGGGTCCAAGCAAACACTTCGGCCATACTTAAGTTTTCAATAGGAGGTCTCATTGAAGTAGCGGTGTTATGTCGACTAAGGCATGGTCCTTATTCGGCCAAAGGTCTCAGCGAAAAGATCCAGGTTTGTTAAGAAAAGAAGGCCTCGCCACAATGTCTTGGTGACCATCGGGAGTCTCGGTGAAAGCAAAGACTTCTGCAAGAGTAGGGAGCTCACGGTAAGGTCTTTCCAAAAGTGAAAGTCCCAGTGACAGAATGGAAGATCAGTAACTCCATTAGACCCCACTATGACATCTTGGCAACTTGGATTGGTCATGCTGAAAATGAGTATGAACAAGGATGTCGATGAGACACCTCCTCGTGGGGTGAGGTCTTGGTGAAAGCCAAGGGTCTCGTCGACTGATAAGCATAAAGGGTTTCATTGGTGTAAAACTAATAGTGCCACAACGACCTGACATGAACCTAGGAAGACTATTTCGACCAACCTCAAGGTGGTCGATATGATATCTCAGTGAGCTTGAATGACTACAACGAAGGGAATCCAGAAAGGATGGAAAGTATCAATTTCATACAAATACTATACCAACTATGGATTTCAACATTTTTATCCTAAGGAAAGTCCGAGATGACCCTTTCATGAATTTTCTTTGCATTCTAGGTTAATTTTAAGATGAAATCACCTAATATGGCACTGGCCTAGGTCCGAACACTAATCATCTACCACTAGTGCATAGGCAAGTTTAGACTTTAGTTGTTTCCACTGTTGAGTCACCACTAGGGTTTACCAATTACTCCCAGGAAAGATTCATTAAAATGCAGGCAGACACATGAACTTAAAACTCACCTGAGAGATGACAGATGATGAACAACCCCAATACAAAATAAAAAAATACACAGGAACTCAACTCCCACAATCCCTCAAAATACAAACATGCCATTCATAATTCAATTCAAAGCAGAGCAATTAGACACATACCATTAAAAAAAAAGCTAGAACTGATCCCAAAAGTAGCAAACGCAAAGCTCAATCGGTGACCGAAATGAACAGAGGCGAGAATGCACAAGAAATAGCCACCAAATCTATTAATTCAAACCCAAATGCCCCAAAACAAAGTTAGTCAATCACATGACAACACTTCTTAGCTCAAATGAGGGAAAATAGTGAACATAATGGTGCAAAAGATCTAAAAAATGAAGCAGAATCTAGGCTTCAAAGCACATACGAAGCCATTAATGCACTCGATAAGATAGTCATGAAACTCGGGGAATCGACAATAGGGTAGAGTATGGGAAAATCTAGACCATGTGGAAATCCATGAAGATCAAAAATCCCTGAACGATAAGGGCCAACCGGAATCCAAGTAGGATCTAGGAAAATCCGACCAGGGTGAAAAATCCTGAATCAGGGCAAAAGCCCAAAATTCATTCAAAACTTAAGATTTTCACTGGATAACCAGGGGACAAAACTTAGGAAATAAAAATATACATTCAAGTACCTGCCTAAGATAAGACAAAAACCTCAAAAGAAAGGACTAGAACACCAAAACTGAAGTGAAAGGGGCGGTCCCTACTTAGAGAGGGGCGTGTGTGCAAAAAATTGCACAACAGTATTAACTACCTATCTTTTGAAAATTCACCAACAACATCTTGAGATATTCCTTAACGGATCCATTTCTACGATATAGATGATCAACAATGGATAATAGCCTAAAACCTAAAAAAAGATATGGCAAGTGATAGTGCAACATTGTTTTATCTTTTTATAGTCTTAATTTTATTATTTAATTTATTGACTCATTCCCAGGATCTCTTGGTGATGTCCATAAGGATTTAGAGAAGTAATGGGGGCAATTGATTTTCATTTCAATTTTCCTATTTGTAAGATGTATTTCTAATACTACGACATCAAATACTTTCTTTATTGAGTATATGAAAGTTTTTTTGAGATAATTCATGTAGCAGATGCATGTTAGGTATTTCATACCTCTTTGTGTAACTAGTCTAAAAGGTTTTAACACAACCCAAACATATATTTCAAACAAAGTTTTTGTATGTCTAGTATGAGAAAGAATATTCCTTGTATGTCAAGTCAAATTCCACACAATGGATACAAAGTCACCTTGGTTATTAATACCATGGTGCATCATATCTGTTTTCTACATTAAATAGGATTGTTAAAAATAAAAAGCATTTAAGAAAAGAAATGAAAAGTCATTAATAACTAACATCAAATTTATATCCATCATCAAATATTTCTTCTAACTAACTTCCATCATGCATAAAAAATATCATTAGTTTCATAACCATCCTACATCCACAATATCATCAATACATATCATGATGATAATAAAGAAATAAAACATCATGTATCATGTATCATGTATAGGGAATACATCCATCATATAAATGATAAAACATCATATGAAATAAAATATGATCAATTCATCCATCCACATCATATGAATACATAAAAAAAGTATAAAAAATATGTATAAACATACATCATCATACATCATCACCCATAATCATCACAATAACACAAAATGAAGCCAAATCAAAGCATGTATATCTCATATATATCATCATAAAAAATGAGAATGTCATGGTACATCATCAATGAAACATGTGTGATAAATTAATACAAAATATACATATATATGAGGCCTCAAATAGGCCGATGAATATATATACAATTCATGTTTGCAATATAATTCTCTAAACAACAACATCATAAAAATCAAGTACAAATATGGCACTACTTGGTCAGAAGAGGACTCTAAAGATTAGGTTGTAGATTAGACTATCTAATAGAATGTCCACTAGATTCAACCTCTATAGCAGTACTAGGCTCTCAAAACCATGGCTATCACTATCCTATAGGAATGAAGGCATCATACAATGTCTAATAATATGCCACCATCTTTAACAATTGATCTCACTCGACATAGAGACTATCACACTCTTTCCTAAGACTATCCCTCTCTATGGTAATAGCATGTAACTATGTCTCAACAATAAGACAACATCCAATCTTGATGTCTCATTCACCATTGAAGCCATCTCTCTCCTATCTAATGATGTTCCTCTCCACTTTCAATATAGAAACCTAAGCCTTTATGGCCTCTCACTACCCTATAATTGCATCTCTCACAACTTTCATCTATGCTAATTATACCCCTCCATCTCCAAGTTGTGGAGGAGGACATGGAACCTATCTCTAATCTTCCTGCATCAAATCATCCTATCCACCATCCTATCGATCCGTATCAATATACTCTACAAAAATATCAAAAAACTACCTCTCCCCTGAACAACTAGCAATGCCTTCCTTACCTACTATAGGAATACTGGTAGGATCTATAAATCTCAATGGAATTTGTCATTCCCACCACTGATCAAAATTTGGGGTACTCCTAGGATTTTCTAAAATTACTAGCCAAACCCACTCGAATTGGGTAAGAGCTCTAAAATCTACAATAGTTGCATCATAATCAGCCTATAAACCCCATAGATGGGCCTCTCTAGTACTCTAACAAAAACAAGCCTCATAGGCATATGGAAAATGGCCCTGTCTTTATCCAAACTACCAACAAACCCTATTGGGTAGATATCTCTCAAGTAAAGAATGAACATGACCAATGAGCCATCTACTCTTTCTAAAAAATACTAACTACTCTTGGTCATCATGCCATGCCTCAAATCCATTTATGGTCTTCATACAAAACTTGGAATATCAGCAAAAAAATGGTGCCATTAGGGAAGTTATCCAGGCCATGTATAGTGAATAAAATCACCATAACGATAAGAATATGGATCCCCCAGAGTTCGATCCAAGATACTATTAGGATGAGCAACTGGGATGTACTCCCAGGTCTATACATGTAGTAGAGAGACACCAACAAAAATAGACCTCCCTCCACGATGCACAACCTCATGAATATCTTTGTATAGGTTCATGAGGAGACATGAGGCCCACACATATGTAGTGTCATTCTCGAACATCTGCTCCATGAACACAACCCATCCAACAAGAAATTGTTATCCTTGTCTATCAAGAATGATGAGCCCCATAACTAAACCATAGAGAAAAAGTGAAACAAGATTGACACTACATAACAAAATAGACAAATCTATCTTCGCCTCCAAAACCTAAAGGTGTCTCACACCGAGAACCCAACATATTGCATAGGTACCTCATTGAATAGAATATGTAATAAGCTCTCTATGAATGGGTATGCAGAGGATCCACAACATACTCTCTAGGGTAATGGTGGCCTCCCTAGTAGGTAAATGAAAGGACAAAGTCTTTGAATACCACCTCTCCATAAGAGTGATCATTATCCCTCTATGGCATCTGATAATTGGCATGTAGCAAATATGTCACAATCCAACAACATCTAAAACATCTCACTCTAGCTCCTAGAAAATAGCAATAAAATCAAATAGATCACATGGTCATTTCTCCCTTAACTAGAGTGGATTGAGAACCACTTGCAACCATTTAACCCATGATGTTAGGGATTTTCTATGAAAATGAAAAATGAACCTATGAAGATGAAAAATTAGATTTAAAAATGCAAAATAGTCAAAAGAAAAAAAATTGTTTCAAAAGTGGTAAATTTTTTGGAAAACGTAAATAAAATAGGTGAAAGAAAACTATTTTTTGTCAAAAGTCAAAAATAAATGCAATAGAAAAAAATTCAAAAGTGCAAATGTTTTTCAAAAGCAAAATTTTACTAGAAGAACAAACCAAATGAAGAAAAAAAGTCAAAAGCACAAAATTCAAGTGATGGAGAAAATCAAAAGCAAAAATTTAGGTCAAATGTGCAAGTTTTGAGAAAGTGCAAGCAAAAAAGCTAAAAGTGAACTATTCATAAAGAGAAACAACAAGAAAAATGATGCAAAAGTGGGAAATTCCTAAACCTACAACTATTGACTACTTGGACATCAGGCATTAATAACATAAACATGAAAAAATGAAAACAAGAAACAAAAGGGTATATACCAAGGTATTGATACCTATAGGCCATCCAAACTCATGAAACACATATGCACAATGTGGGGCTCCCTAAATCCTCACCATAGCTCCTTGAAAATGAACAAAAGAGTAAATCCAGAGGAAAGAACTTTCTATAGGGTGAAAGTGTAAGTGAGGTAATTTGAACCCTAATTACCTATTTTAACCCCCCAAACCCTAATTTTTACTTAGAAAACCTTCCTAGGTTAAAATTAAGACCTCCCAAAAACATCTAAACTATGAATAAGAGACTTATAGGCTTAATATTTTTCCCTCTATGTATTTGAACTAAAATGAAATAGTTTTTGAGCTTGACCTCAAAATTAATATTTTTAGCTAGCCTCTCAATGGGGCAGCCCCAACATCCTACCGCCATTCCGCTAACTACCATGGCATAGTGGGGCATATAATTTTTTTAAAAATCTTTATCTTAACATCAAAATCTTTGAAAAAAAACTAGTACTTTTTCTCAAAGAGGGGCAAAATGTAGATCTGTAAAATTGACCTAACAATTTCACACATCCTCAATGACATTTTCACATCATCAACATCATTATCATCGAATATCATTGCATTTCAAATCAGTAACATCAAAAACCCTAATTTCCTCTACTAATTGAATAATAATACATTGTTTAATTAATTCACTTTTCATCACTTTTGACCAAGTAAATAAATTTTATTTATTTAATAGTCTTAATCTAACTTTATTCCTTCTGATTAATTAAATAACATCAATTATTTAATTATGCCGCTAATTCAATTTATTCCCCTAGGTTAATTAAATTATTAAAATACAATAATTTAACTATATCACTTTCTCCTAAATTTGAATTATTAATTTAATTATTCAAAAAATCATAAAAAAAGATCAAATAAAAAAAATACCACTTTGTTTGCAAAAGTCAAACTTGTTTTGCACATTCAACTCAAAAATATTAATTAATTAATTATCCTCACCCACTTTTATGATTTAGTAAATTACAAACCATCGATTGCTCACTCTATTTCTAACTAATATATAACACCTCGCCACACAAACCCCAAAATAAAATCTAAGAGATATGTTTCGAAACCAAAAAATCAACCAAAATCAGCAAGTTTCTAGTTCAAAAAACCATTTGAAGTCATGCATGTGCATACACTTCCCTTTTCCCATATTTTTCCATTTTGAACTCATTTTTACATCTTGTTTGAAAATCATATCTACTTTATTTATTTAAAACAATATTAGTTTCCATATTTAATAATTATCCTCTCACCCTAATCAATTATTATTAAATACAATTTAAAACAATACTTTTTTCAAAACAAATTTATTTATTTATTTAATAATAAACCTTTTATTTTCTATTTCACAAAATTAATTTATTAATTATTATTTTAAATTCCAATTTTATTTAAATTACATTGTAAACAAATTTTAATTTAATTTACTGATTACATAAAGCCATTTAAAATATTAAGTTCACCACATAATTCAATAACACATTAAACAACCAAATCAACATGACATCACAAATAAACAACTTACTCAAATGTCAAGGACGAACAATATGGAGGGACACTACATCCTCCTCCCCTAACTTCAACTTACTCTAGGAAGTTGCAAAGTAAAATAAAACATGCAAAATTCTAAGAAACTTCATCACAAACAACCATGTGACATCACAATAAAATCAATTAGCGGGAGACACCAACAAGACAACTAACAAAACATAAAAAACAATACCACTAGGGTTACAAAATGGGGGTAATCATCCTCATAGAGGATGATGGAAAGGGTTGGGGACCTTCTTATCAACTTCATTTTTCCACATCATGACCACTAGGTTTTATAAGGCATGCTCAAACCTGACAGTGTTGGTGGAGTTGATGCCCGATACTTGCAATCATGTATCAAACAATATGTCAAACATATACATATATATCAAATATAGACACACCATGAGAGTAAGTAAAAACATAGCAAGGAACTTGCGAACGACTGATGCTGCATTGTCCCTCTCACCAAGACCTACAACAACAACCACATCATCAAGTACAAGAATTACATCATCAAATAACACTAATTACATCATAATCAACATATTATAACAATTACTAATTTGATGCATAACAAGTAAAGTCACATGTTCACATGAAGTACATAGCCAATTAAGCCAAACACACAACCACTTCATCATCATAGAAAAAACACAAGAGTATCATAATCATCCAAGCCAAATAATTGTGAACCAACCCAAAACAAACTAGTGAAAAAACCAACAACAAAGTCTCAAGGTACATAACTCATCATAAAAAAAGTGTCAATGCAAAGAAAGCAACCTGAGAGACACAATGACAATGCTAGGACCCTACTGGACCCCGACGAGCTCACCCTTGGGATCCCAAGTCAACTACCTATCCTCTACTAGTAGCTGGAACAACTTCACCCTAGTGCCCATCCTAATAGTTATCAACCACAACAAATACTTGGTGCAACCTTCCCACATCATTCTCCATTAGCTTGAAAGTAGCTAGGATTTGATTGAAACCTCTAGTGTTCCTTTGCGGACACTACCTAGCAATGTGGCCCTATTTCCCACAAGAAAAATAGTTGGTTCCTTAGCCAAAACCTTTGTCACCTGGAGGTGCATTGTACTACTGAACACTGCCCTCACTAGCTGCGGTCAAGGTGCTCTATGTAGGTTGCTCAGAACAGTTGTGCTTGTTATGCCACCATTTTGGGTTCTTCCTAGATTGATAACCACCATCACCATGATGAGATTGTGAATTCTTATGTTTAGACTTAGTGTGTTGTTGTTGTTGTTCACCCTTAGGATGTGCTTAGTGGCCCTTAAAGGACCTCATAGCCAAAGTCTAACCACCTTGAGGCCTAGAGCCTATTGGGGGTGCACTTCCAATTTGAACACCATTATGACCCCTGAGTGCCATAGCCACATTCTCCTCCACTAAATGTGCCTTCTCCATACCCACCTCCATAGTCTTTGGCTTGAAGACTTAGACTCCTCCACTGATGCAAGCTTTCAAGCCCTAGATAAAGTGATGGACTAGCATACCCTCATCATCACCAATCCTAGAATACTACTTAAGCTCATAGAACCAGTGCTCATACTATTCTATTAATATTTCCATCTATTCCAATTCATGGAATTTGTCTACACAACACTATCTCCAATGTTCTGACAAGAAATGTGCTCTAAACCTCTCCATGAATAACTCCTAGGTCACTAAAGCAATGTATAGGTACAATTTATTCTCTTCTAATCACCACCATGTGGATGTGAACCATTTGAGATGCATGATGGCATACCTAGCCCTAGTATTACTTCCATAAGGATGCATAGCAAAAACATGATCCAAATCAATTAACCAAGTTTTAGCCTCCAGTCCTCCACTAGTACCATCAAATGTGGGTGGAAGTTCCCTCAATAGGTCTCTCATGTGACCAGCTACCACAACATCCTAATCCACTAGTATATCTCCCCTCCTTAGTGATCTCTCTCTCTGACCACTTGTTGCTCCTCCTCTTTCCTAGGGCCTAAGCAGCCAAGAACCTCCTCTAACAAATGGATAAATGTTTACTAAAGTTTGGATTCAATAAAGGTATTACTGATAAGAACTTGTATTTTAAGTTGGATCATGACAAAGAGTTTAGTATTGAAGTCTTTGTTGATGACATTATTTTTGGAGGTGATGGTGATCTATGTATGAAGTTTTCTAAAGAAATGTAAAGTGAATTTAAAATGAGTATGATTGGAGAGATGAAGTTATTTTTGGGATTGCAAGTCACTTAGTTAGACAATGGTATTTTCATATCTTAGTCAAAATATGTGAGAGAGTTGATGAAGAAGTTTGGCATGGAAGACTCAAAGCCTATTGGTACACCCATGGTAACCAGATGCAAGTTAACACAAAATGATGATTATCCTAAGGAAAATCAAACAAGACATAGGTCAATGATTCGAGGATTGCTCTACTTAACTTATACCAAACCAAACATCATGAATGTTGTGTGTATGGTTGCTAGAAATCAAGTTGATCCGAAAGAATCTCATGTGACTGTTGTAAAGAGAATTTTCAAATACCTAAAAGGAATAGTTGATTTTGGGTTTTGGTATACTAAAGATGATGGTCTTACCTTAAGTGTATATATCGAGGTGGATTGGGTAGGAGATATAGATAATAGGAAAAACACTAGTGGTGTTTCCTCCTTCCTAGGGAAGAATCTAATGTTTTGGTTGAGTAAAAAGTAGAATTCCATTTCCCTATCTATTGTTGTGGTAGAGTATATTGCTGCTGCAAATAATTGTACTCAATTGTTGTGGATGAAATAGACGTCGAAAGATATTAGAGTAGTATATGATGAGACTATTGTCATATACTGTGACAACTCAAGTGCAATAAACATATCGAAGAATCTAGTGCTACACTCTAAGACCAAGCATATATCAATCAAGTTTCACTTCCTAAGGGAGAAAGTGAGTGAGAAAGAAGTCAAACTAGAGTATATGTCTACCAAAGAAAAGAGTAGACATTTTCACCAAGACATTTCCAAAGGATACTTTTGAGTATCTCAAAGGGATTCTAGGGGCGATTACCCCTCAGGATATGAACTAGAGATGTATTTACTTGCATCAATCAATGTGGTTCATAGCTATATTCTGATTTGGATTGATGTTTTCATGGCTACTACTTAGGGG
The DNA here is from genome assembly GCA_007258455.2 of Sequoia sempervirens. Taxonomy (NCBI): domain Eukaryota; kingdom Viridiplantae; phylum Streptophyta; class Pinopsida; order Cupressales; family Cupressaceae; genus Sequoia; species Sequoia sempervirens. Next base: position 484,990,593 of record VDFB02271358.1, read on the forward strand.
GAGTACTTAGATGTTTAGATATGTGGTTTTAGAGCTTGTATGTGGAAAGATAATGTCTATCTTTGGCATTTATGTCAAAGGGTGAGAAGAGAAATGTGAAAAATCTGTCTAGAAGAGAAGAGTTGAGGAGAAGAGTCAAAACCTAAGGGGGAGTAAGTCTAGTTGTGTTGATGGTATTTTTCATATCATGTGTTTTCATCAATGGAAAATGGGGAGATTGTTGGATGTTGTGGTTGTGTTGCTGATATGTGGTTGTCATTGATGTCAATGCTATTAGCATTGATGTATTGTAGGTTGTATATGTCGAGGATATTGAGAAAATTGTTAAAGAAAGAGTTGTAGGTTGACAATGGAATAGTGAAGGTCATAAAGGTGTCTTGCTCAATACATTTATGATTAGTCATTTTGGACTGAAGGGTTTATTTCTAAGTATATCTAGTTTATCCATCAAAATTTTTAGAGGTCCACATGAAGGTTTGATCGTGTTATGAACAATTATGTTCTGAGAGTTTTTCTGTGGCTTCACTTAGTGTACCTTATTGAATTTGATATGATTCTAGTAATTTTAGTTGTTTTGGATGCCTCTCTGATGATTTTTGATGTTTGTGGATGGTTCTAGGTCATTCTCTATCTTTTTTGCATGTCTGCATTGATCAGTGTGCTTGTGGTCAATGATTTTTCTCTTCCGTGTTTGAGTTTTTATGTTCTTGGCTGACATGGTCATTGTAACGTGTTGTGGATCCTTGGATGTTAAAATTTGAATGTTTGGCTCACTTGAGGATATTTTTTTAAATCTTCATTATGTTGTCTCCTACAGTGTTTGATTTGCATTGAAAATTTTCTTGTAAATTTGGACTAACATTGTGTATATGTTTTATATTTTGGCCAACCAAGTTGTTGATGTAAATCCATGTTATGGATATATAAGAGCAGTTGTTTGTGCAAAGTTGAATTGTGAAGAAGAGCCGAAGAGAGAGTGCAAGTGTATGAATAGTGATCTAATCATTTGATTGCATAGCAGAGTGTGAAGAAGTTTGAGCGAAGTGTGAAGGAGTGTTTCTGTGCTTAACCAAAACTCTAATAAGGCTTTTGTAGAAGCTATTTTCTTAGTTCATACCCTACGGATCTAATCCAAATTGGTATAAGAATGTGTGTTTTATTTGGGTGGTGAGCCCTCTTGTATTTGAGTAGTGAGCTCTAGGTAGTTTGCCTAAATGCATATGCATTCCCATTATTCTTCATTATACTTTTAATAGGGTATAATATTATGGACTGACACCCACTATGGTTTTTCCCCTAATAGGGTTTCCATGTAAAAATCTTGGTGTTCTTTGTGTTACTAATGTGCTAATTGTTTATGGTTAATTTTTCATTCATCAGATCTGAGATTAAGTTAAATTAAGTTTGACAAGTTTAAATATTTTGAGACAACTGATTCACCCCCCCTCTCAATTGTTTATCCTTGTTTTTCCAACAGTACTCTAGTAGCTAGCCCCTTGGCCACCACCATAGCCTCTACCCCGACCTCGACCCCGACCCATAGGCATGTTCATGCACAACATTAGAGAGGAATGTATAAGTTTGTGAGTTAAGAACAAAGGTTAACATAATGGGCTCAATTAACCTAAAGTACCCAGTGTTTACAAGCCTAGTATAATACCAAGTTGTAATGCCCTCCCATGCAAACCCCAAAATAAAATTCTAAGAGATAAGTTATGAAACCAAAAATTAAACCAAAATCGACAAGTTTCTAATTCAAAAAACTGTTTGAAGTCGTGCATGTGCATGCACTAATTTTTTCCCATCTTTTTCTATTTTGAACTCATTTTTTACATCTCATTCAAAAATCATATATACTTTATTTATTTAAAATAATATTATTTTTCCATATTTAATAATTATCCTATCATAATAATCAATTATTATTAAATAAAATTTAAAACAATATTTTTTTTTGAAACAAAATAATTTTATCTATTTAATAATAAACTTTTTATTTTCTATTTCACAAAGTTGAGTTATTAATTGTAAGCTGTAGAATGTGGGAAACAAGCTAAACTATGCATCTATGCTTCTAAATAAGATAAATGTATCTAAAACTCAATGAATTTAAACTAAATTAAACTAAAAAGCTTCAAAATGCTATCCTATTGCTCTCTAACTCTAAAGACTTCTCTAATTTACTTAGCTCTCAAATTCTTAAGCTAATTAAACTATTAAGTGACACTTAGAGAATGAGAAATGAGATTATGCTACTCTATTTTAATCTAAATATGCAAACTCTATGCTAATGGCAGCCATGGCTTCAAATGCTGATGTTGGATGGATGCTGGATGGTTGCTGGATGATTGTTGGATGAATTGGAGGCTTGAGTGCTTTGGAAACCTGCAGAGTAAGATTACATTCGTTGGGATCCTTTTCTTGCAGCCCAAGAGCTATATTTATAACATTCACGGTAGCACAATTGTACAGGAAACCGGGATGAGGGGCTGTGATTTCTTCTGGAGAATCCAAAGGCATGGGATGAGAAGAAGGAGCTGATCATGGAGAATGGTTTCTCCCAATGAAAACACCAGGCAAGATAAGAGGGAAGGTGGGTGGAAGGTTGTTGAGAGATCTTCCTGCAGATTTTCCCTGAAGCTTTCCCGTGAATGGCAGTGCCATTAATTTGATTGGTGAGAAATAAATATTTATTGGTGAGGGAATAGTGCAAACTTTATGCAATAAATTTAAATAATTTTAATTTATTTAAATTTAGCAAAAATGAGGAATAAATAATTTAATAAATCAAACTATAGGGTTTGGTTTTATTAAATTAAAGGAGAGTGATAATTAAATAAAAGATTTTTGACAATCTTTATTTAATTAAGAGGAAATGTGAAATTAAATAACACGAATTATTAAAATTGTGTATTCAATTTAAAGATAGAAGAAATAATGATAATAATTAAATAAAACAAAGTTTTTAATTTTGTTTATTTAATTAAGAGAGAAATAATGTGATAAAATTGATAATAATTAAATAAAACAAAGTTTTTAATTTTGTTTATTTAATTAGGAGAGAAAAATAGGAGAATTGATAAATGAACTTAATATAAATAAATATTTCTATTTATTTACTAAGTAGAGGAATTTAAGATTAATTAATCAAATAAGGCGTATTCGATTAATTGGATTCTCCAGACCATTTTTAGGTGTCTACATTAATTATTATTTTAAATTCCAATTTTATTTAAAATACACTATAACCAAATTTTAATTTAATTAACTGATTACAAAATGCCATTTAAAATACTAAGTTCACCACATAATTCAATAACACATTAAACAACAAAATCAACATGACATCACAAATAAACAACTTACTCAGATGTCAAGAATGACCAATAGAGAGGGGCACTACATGATCCATCCATTTCCTAATAGATCAATCTATTCTTCAATTCCATAAATTATTCAATCTATTTCCTCAATCTAACTCAACACTCAAAATTATTTCTTCAATCACATTAATTATGTAATCAATTTACATTGATTATTCTGATCTAAATCCTCTCAATGGTTTTCAACTGTTGGTCAAGATATTCTTATACACAATCCTGAGCATTCATTTTGAAAAACAAAATATTTAGAACAACCATCTTCTTCCTCAAAAATGATTTAAGAATCAACATATTTTTCACAATGAAGTAATGCCAAGATATTAATTGATATTTTGACAAAGCTTTGCACATATCTTCGATCAACACATGTATGTTCTTCAAGATTTTTCACACATAATGGAGGCTTCACATTGATATGAAAAACCCAAGATCTTCGTGAATACACTCCAATACAAGAAGGGAAACAAATTTGGTTTATTGAATTATTTGTATGTGCTTTGATTACTTTTCTTTTTAGTTCTTTGAATTCAATAATTTCAATATCATTCATTTTGTGACTAATGGGAATGAAATATCTTGTTGCTTTTTTAGATTAGTTTCTAATAATTCAATCACCTTACACACTTGTATACCCTAAGGTTCTTTGAAATCTCTCAAAAAATCCCAAAAACATTCATAAAAATTCAAAAACACAAAAAAATGCAAAAATCAAGAAAATCCAAAAACATCAAAATCTTGTACAACCAAAAAATCCAAAAAACATTTAAAAATTTATAAAGGAAAAAATTCAAAACATCCCAAATATGTCAAAATCCCAATAATAGGTCAAAAATTCATAAAATTGAAACTAAAAAATAGTACCATATTGAATTACAAGTCTCTAAGCTTGAACATAAGAAAGGCCATCGTTGATGTGCCCCTGAGACACCCTAGGTTAGTCATTTAGGATGTTGTCATAATAAACTAAAAGTCCATCAAGTGTTCATCCCATCATCAATAAACATGTTGAAGTCAATCAAACTACATGGTCTCTGCGTATAGATCATAGGCAAGGCTAGTCTTTGATAAGCCCCCAAGGCCCTATGTCAGCCCCCTTTAGGTCTTGGTCACAACTTAGAAAACACAAAAAACATTTGAAAACTTAGGAGAGACAAAAAAAATGGAAAACATGAAAACCCAAAACTTTGGAAAACTGAAAAAACCGTAAACAACCTCAAATAATTGAAAACCAACATTCACATAAACATTCAAAAAGACTAAAAAATAGCATCAAAACATTGCAAAAACACCAAATACTTTGAAATATTCTAGAAAATCCCAAAACCATCCATCTCATTTTTATTTCACCTATAATAAACCTCCATTGATAATAAATCAATCATCACTTTCAACCTTTGGTAAAACAAGTAGAAAAGTAAGTGTCTCAAGTCATGAAGTGTGAACCTAAAATGTCAAAATCCAAAGTCTAGATCATAAGAAAATGAGTCACTAGCATTTGTATCAAAGGCCTATTAAACACTTAGTCTTAAGTCAAAACATCTGATAAACATGTCCTAGGATGCATCCTTCCTACAATGGATATCAACATCAGAAATTATCTTAGCTATGTTATGTTCACATAAGATATCGATAACATTGATAGTTTGTTGTTGATATTTCTTTATGATTTATCTTATTGACCAATTTTGAGGACCTATCGATGATGTATAAATGATTTAGAGAGAAATTAATGGGGCATTGATCACTATCTTTCATTTTTTGTGCTTGTGTGGTATTCTTGTAAAATAATCTTGGTGCATACTTTCTTAGTTGTGTGTAGCGAGCTTGTTTGTTTAACATGATTTTTTTACTATTATGTATACTTTGGTCTGAAATATTCTAAACTTCTCAACTATATTCTAACGATTTTTCCATATGTCAAGGTGTGAACAAGGACTATCTTATCTATTTGTAGAGTCAAATTCCATTGCACTAGATACAATGCCATCTTAGTACACAATACTATGATGCATTTTCTCTATGCGTTATATCAAAAACAAGGAATGACAAAGAGTCCCAATCCTAGAAATGATAAAATCATCAATCTCATCACCACATCTAATACATTCCCAATGAGTCATGGAATTTTTGGAGTTCTAAATCAATCTCAAAATCAATGTTAAATCCATTTGTCTTATTCCTCTATCTTCTTTCCTCGCTTACATGGTATCATGATAGTCAACAAAAAATCATAAATACATCCATCCTACATCCACAAACCATTAGCACACATACATCCTACATAAATCATAGCATAATCATACTCATATCATAAATAATGGCATCATCATATGGGAAATATAAAAGCAACAATACATCCATCTCATAACATGCCATAGAAAGATACTAAAAAAGAGAATGAAACACCCATTGCATTGCATCCTATAATGGCATAAAATTGCACCCCTTCCAATTTCACATAAATTCTTGTATCCACTTTAGTGTCCACTCCCCTAGCACTTGTGTAGGCTCATTTTAGCCCTTGCATCATCATTTTTACCCTCTCAAGATGCTCAAGACCCCTTTTTAGCAACCACCCTTAGACGTCAGCTTTGCGTCAAACCTTGTGTTTTTCCCATATTCATTGTTTTTTAGTGTGATGTGTCTAGATACTATCATGTTGTGAAAAATTCCACACTCCATGCTAGTGTCTTGTGACATTTCAACATTCAAATGGTTGTTTTTTAGCATGTTTTCCACTTATCAGCTCCTTTTTTTAGTGGTAACAATCCAAGATTCCTTGTAACAACTTAGGAAGCTTCTTTTTCTTCCTCTTCTCCCTTTAAATGATATCTTTCTAATACATTTGTGCTTCTATCTTCTCTCTAGCTTCTTGGTTTCTCTCCTTCCCTCTTGACCCTCTTGCTTGCATAGATATCTTGTAGCTTCAAGCACTCTCACATTCTTACAACACCCTTTGCAACTCTCCTAGCTCTCACAACTAACTCTCTCTTCGGCTTCCTTGAGCCTTGAAACTAATATCTCTCTTACCTTGTGCTTACAAGAATCCTCGGATTTCACACATCCCCTATCAATTGCTTCTCTATCTCATGATACAAGCTCTCCTACTTAAGTGGGGATTTCTTTTATCACTTAATATTTACTTACTTTTCTCACTCTCTCTATCCACCTAGTTGTTCGTGTAGGTGGGAACACCAAAACTAGGGTTTGGCTGAGGCAAACCCCTATAAAATTTTCAACTGATCTTATATATGCAAGTAATTAAATATTTCCTTGTTGGAGGCTTCATTACTTGGGTGGTTGTAAGCACTTTCTTTCTTCTCTTTATATTTATCATTTATACTTCACTTTACTTTAGTTTTGTTATTTTCTATCATTTTCCTCATATTCTCAATGTTCCTAGCAATTGTGGTAAAAGTAGAAACTTTGCTATTTTTTGTGATAAACTTGGTTTCTAGTTTGTATGAGATGCCAATGCACCTTTGGGACTCCAATGCACTACACTATCTTCCATTTTCTACACTAACATCCTTTGGCTGAAAGCTTGTTAGTTTGTCCAAAAAAACATTGTGGCCTACTCTTTCTAATTTAAAATTCTCTCTTTGTTCCCTAAGATAGTTTAGGAAAATTCACCCCTTGGGAATCTCTTGAGAATAAAGAGACTCATGAGTAGTGAACCCCCCTTCTCTGCACATCCATATCATACATCACATATCATATAAACATTGCATTATCAATAATTTCATATCACATAAGGGTATGTGGAGGATCATCATGGAAAAAACAAGCCTTAAGTGGCAAAAAATTCAGAAAAATGAGAGTTAGGCAACTTGAAGTAAAAATTTGAATAAGTTATCTATATTATTTCAAAAATATGTAAGAATAGAATCTATAGAAAATTTACTGTAGTTTCTAAACTACTAGGTTTTAAAAAAAAATAAAAAATTATTTGGTGAAAATTTGAAATTTCAATGTAGTAGTACTTATATTCAAGGGAAAAAATAAGAAGTAGGTGTATGTCTGACCACCCTAACCACAATAAAATGATAATTATGTTTTATAATATTTTAGATATAAGTAGAGGACTCATGTCCCGATGTGATGTATATTTTTTTGTAAATTTTTTCCAAGTAAATAATTAATTATGAATTTTTTATTACAACTTTTAAAAATTATAAAAAACTTGTATGTTTGACCACCTTAACTTGGCCAAAACTTCATGAAATTAATTTTTTCTTCTTTTAATCCTATAGTATGCAAAGCATAGAATGTAATGCATGTTTTGGATTCAAAATATGTGATACCATTTGAAAGCTATAGATGTTTTTCAATCATCCTATCAATTAGGACCTTAGTCATAATTTGAATAGAAAATAAATAGTAATTACTTATTAAATTGAAAGTAAATCATAATTTATATTGGTTGAAAGCTGAGAATCTCCTTTAAAAACCCTTTTCATTTCATCAATTTTGGGTAAGAAAAAAATCATCAGCCACATACCCGTCATATTGCCACTTTTTGGCCCATCATGATCCTGCACATACCCATAACATAAATAAAGAAACATACCCATAATATCGACATTTGCATCCATTACATCCATACATAATCATAACACAAAATAAATGCATCACATCAAAATAATGAAGCATCACATCATAGATCGAATCATTCCATCTCATATATATCTCCAAAATAAATTTCATGATACAAATATCAAAGTCAAAGTGTAACTATCATAAAAAATGCATATACAAGAGCCTATCAAAACTGAGCTGATGAATGTGTATACATGTATAAATCAGGATGTATACCACAAATGTTTCTACAAAATGAGAATGAGATATCCCCTACTCTATTATTCATCATGTCTAGATTTTGCCTATCTATGATTGGGCTCTCCTATCTCTCTAACTAATGGAGGACAATCTTAAGTCCTCGGTGTTGTGCCAATCCTCTAGGAGTAATCTAGCTACCACATTTATTGGGGGACATCTTGATGATATGGTGTGCTATAGTACACCACCTCTAACACAACCTCTCTGTAAATGTGTGAAAACACCAACTATCCATGAGATTCTACTATAATGGACTCTAACTACTACAATCTCCTAGTCTCTTGGGCCAACTATAAGTACAATTGCTATCACACCTATCTCTCATAATATTGATCAGTTTTCATAGTTCGTAGTTGCTACCATAGCTAATCTCTCCCAACCATGAGGGCCTAGATCTATCCATCTTGAGGATATGGCCCTTGTGGATATTGTAGCTACTGATCCTGCCTAACCTACTCTCCATGTCCATGATCCTGTAATGCCCCCCACGTGACAGTTGTTTTGGTCTTGTGTGTGAGTTTCTATGTGTGCTTCATTAATTCCTGTTATTTGATTGTGTGGAAAATATTATATGCCAGTAATTATGTTTAAATAATAAATTTTAAATGATTTGAAAAGTTATTTAAAATATGATTAGAAATTAAAATAATAATCAATTAAATCAAATCAAATGATTTAGAGTAAATGATTAAATTAAATTAATTCATAAATTGACGTAAATTGTTAAATTGAAATTAATAATAATTAGGAACAAAATAATCTTAAAAAGATAATTAACATAATAAGGAATTTAAATAGATAGGAAGTTGAAGTGTCTTAAAAGAAGAAAAGCTGGAAAGAAACTTCACCCTTGGAGCATTTGGAAGTTGAAAAGAACTGTAGAATTTGTAAAATAAATAATAGTTTTTTTTAGCTTTTGGGGGGTAATTAACCAGGAAAAAAAAAGAAGAGGGAAGAACGAAGGAGGAGGACACTCTGCTTGATGAGCATTCTCACCTCATTTGAACCCATTCGCATGTCTTGCCATGTCCTTACTTTTCAAATGCATGTCTCCCTGCGCACTCAATGACCAATTATAATTTTAATGTGTTTGCTTGTACTCCGATGGATGCCCCTCCTTCATCTCTGGTTATCTTCTTCTGTCAATCTATAGCGGTTGCAGCACTTGAAAATATGTTAAATAATGCAATTAGATGGCGACATTTCCATATTCCAATGTTCACTTTCTAATATACTGGGCAACCTGTCACAGTTTCAGCGTTTAGAGTTGAGGCATGGTACAAAATTAAATAGCCTCCCTGAAACCATTGGCATACCACCACAGCTGCAATGTTTAGACTTACAAAGGTGCAGTAAATTAAATAGTCTCTCTGGGTTCATTGTTCAACCTATCACAACGACTCTCTTGAACATGCTTGGTTCATGTGTCTTCTCTGATGCCGTCAATGAGCAGATTGTTCAAGTGAAGAAATTGAGGACCAATGAGCAGATTATTAAATTCTCTTGGTCTGCACAATGTTTCAAGCCTTTTCAAATTACCTCCGTTCAGTCAAAGCTGGGGGAAATTGATGTTATTGGATACAGTGTTTAGATGAGCTCCTTCCCATAGTCTGGTAATCTAAATTTATATAATCTCCCTGTTACCATTGGCAACCTGCGAAGAGAGGGACTGGCGTTTTGCTGCGAGTGCCTGACCACAAGTCTTCATCCGTGCAGCGGTGGGAAAAAGAGAAGGAGAAAGGTGAAGTGCTAATATGCGACTTATGAGTAAGAGAATTAATGTACAACATTTTCTTTTTTGAATTTGACGCAATTGCATCCACAGTTTGTATACCGACTATCATTGCATTTCGCTGGATTTTCATATTCAGGGTTTACTGTTTTTTAATTTCCATTTTTTATTGATGAAGCCCACATTCTTGATGGCGTGGTGAACGAAAGCCGAAGTTTCTCCTGAGTCACTAGTGTAGTCTCTCTGCCTTTTTAGACTCTTTCATTGTTTCAGGTCCATTGTGTTTGTAGTCTGAAGTATCGCATGGTTGAAGTGTTTGAATCCCTGAATATAAGAAAATTTCCATAACATGAATAATGCCAAGGAATTTCAATGTTAGCATGTAGTTGACACTAAAGCCGGCGTCCCGAACATTGAAAAAAAAATAAAACATTGTCCTTATATATGAGTTCCTCCATCTTGTTGCCTGGTAACACTCTTGATGACGACAGCATGAAATGGATCCACGTTGCCATATATGGGTACCAAGCAACCTCATTATCATTGCAAACTCAATCATGAACTCTTTCCTGTGCCTCTTTAGCTAATTCTCTTTCTGACTCCTCATTCTTTTGCCGTGCGAGTTATGTCTGGTGGTACCGCTACAACTCTTCTTATGTATGGTTCTCCTCTCCTTACATCAGCCTTGGTTTTTTTTGGTTTTTGTTACCCATCTTCATCATCGTCGTTAAATGAGTTTGTAACATGCATTGGTCTAGTTCACCGTATTGTTAAGTTATTCTATACTCTTCTTTATTTTGTCAATGAAGAAAACAGTAAAATGTATGCTTGATAATCTTAGGTTGGTATTCTGGGAACAAGTTTTCATATTGTATATTGTTTTTAATATTCGTTGAACAATTAATTTCTATTAAAGTTGGCGCTCACGTTGATGTTGTAATCAGTATGTTTTGAGGTAGTTATGTTTCAACTACTAGTATCGTTGTGAATGAGTTTAGTACAGAATTCTTACTAGCATATCGTAGTATTTCTTAGCACAATCTGGACCCTTGAGCCACGGATTCATTAGGAAATTGATAGTCATCTGTTTGAACTAACAAATAAATGGCTCTTTGATTGTTGTATTACATTTAGGGTGGGAAAAATATGTTTTTTGAATTTGTTCTCATAATTTTCTTCTTGTCAATTCTACAACATTTAAGTTTCACTTATAAAAAGGAATCTTCCTATATTTGATTATTGGTACAATTATAGAATAAGAGAATTAAAAATATATTTTTAGATATTTACCTAGGAAACTTTCAAGTTGGACTCTTGTATAAAGTAGCAGAGGATATTAATATCTCTAAATAAACTTACTTTACAAAGCTAAATATAATAATTAAATTATTTGTGTAACTTTGATTTCAAAAGTAATATTATAATTGTACTAGTAAATGGAAGTTAGTTATTTTTATTTAATAGAATTGCTTTGTGAAATAATTAATTTAAAAAGTATTCTCTTGAGCTACTCCAGGGTTTTGAAAGGATTTCTATTTCTTAAATTTGGTGCCTTGGATGCTTGGTTGAATGCTTTTACCTCTGGTGTTGAAGGATTGTTTTTAGATGGTTCCATGTTGGTGTGAATGCCTTTGGAGGTTAGTTTTGATTTAAGGAATCCTTTGTCATTTAAATTTGTGTTGCAATGTAATTAGGAACTTGTATTTTATTTATTTATTTTTTTGTTGATGAATTGTGGGAGGTTGATCTTCTTGGATTTCTAATTTATTTTGTATCAAGGTTGTTTATGTGGTTTGGATGGGGTGGTTGATCTTATTTTAATATATTCACTCATTATATTTTATTTGAAAATAGATCTGGTGGCCTTGCAATTATTGTTGTCATTGCTATGTTGTTGTTATTATGAAGGTGATTTGTGTACCATCATAAGGGGGTTCTAGTGAGGAGAAAATTGAGGTCTCCCATGGAATGCCTAGTTGGTGGCTTTTGGTTTTATTAAGTGATTTTGTTTAAAGGTTGATTTTCTTTTGTGTTTTCCTATTTGAGGTGACACCATTGTTGATTTTGGGATGGGTCTTGATGAATCTTCCCTTTGTATGGCTTTTCTGAGCTACTCTCATATTTGAGGAAATTTTATCCTTGTGTTGGAAAAATACTCATGTTGCTTCATATTACCCTTGTTTGTTGGTTTTCATTCTTTTGGCTTCCAGAGGCTTGAGATGATTGATAATTGATGTTCTCTCTCTTTATGTGCCTTGATTTGGCGAGTGTTTTGGTTTCATGATTTTAAAAGGGTTGTAAGAGATTTGTTGAGACTTGGATATTGTATTTATAGCAAGATGGGTAATGCCTCGCATGCTTCTCAGTTGAGATCTTATATTCTTATTTTGATGGTACAACCCTCGGTTTCTTGGTTTTGGTTTATTGTTGTTGGGTCTCTAGGGAGAGTGGCTCCTCGTGGGGGCCGGCGCCCCGTGTAAGGGGAAGAGCATAGGAGAACCCATGAGTGAGTTGGTAATCAAGTGAAAACCTAATAATTAACTTAGGAGGGTTGGGTAGTAATGTCATTACAAGATTTAAAAAAAATGGATGCCTCGTCTTCATTAGTGCTTCCGCAGACTAATGGAAGGATGAGAAGGCCGTGGTTAGCAAGGTCGTAACCTCATCCTCATGAGAGGTTATCGGCTCCGCATGAGCTACCCTATGGTGCCGGCACCTCAAGTAGGAGGAAGGGCCAGGAGATCCATAGATGGGGGCCGGCGCCTCAGTTTGGAGGAAGGGCCAGGAGAACCCATGTAGGCTATGCGATGACACTCTTCCCTAGTTGCCCATTTGTTTTACTTTATTATGTTCCTTTGGAAGTATGTTATGGGAGTTGGTTTAGATTGTTGTTTGAATTGATTTAAATTGATTTATGATTATTGTTTTAATACATCTTTAGTATGTTTTGTGGTCTTGTATGATCTCATTTATATTTGATTTACGATCTTATATCTTATGATACTGTGATATGATGTTATTATATTGTTTAATTGTAATTTGAATTGTAAGTGTTTCTTGATCATTCTTGGTTTCTTGTTTATTGGTCATTGCTTTGATTTATGTGTTGGGATTTGTGACTTTAAGTTATTATATCGACTCTTCTAATCCTTGAGTTTTGTGATATTTTTGTATGTCGTTGAGTCTTGTGGTTTCTGTGTTTGGATGTTCTTGGTTGAGGACTCTTTTTTGTCAGCTCCTAGCACGGGGGGTGGGTCTTCGGACTCACATGGTCGGGTGGAACATGCTAAGCACCCCATTGGGTCTCCAGTCGAGGATCGAGAGGTGCGGATTGGTGTGGTTGCAACGACTTCAGTGTTGTATCCATCTTGGAGCCAGTTTTCATCTATTTATTGTATCATGATTCTTGTGTATGGTTTCCGTGCATATTGGAAACACTTTTGTATCATTGTACATCTTGAACATTGTATTGTAATGTAACGTTAGATCTTATGTGGCTATTGGCAGTTGTCATTCAATGTGTTAAGTTAATTATGCATATGTTGTATTTGTGTACATAGATGGTTCCTTATCAATGATTTTCATGTATGTGTTATAATTTGTTAATGTTTATATTGTTATGGATTATATCTTTGGATTTTATTCTTTATTGTTGTTGTGTGGATCTCGATATCGTAATGAATCTTTGTGTACCCCAAGGGATGTATGTGTTAGTGAATCTGTTTAAATAAAATTCATGTCATGGCTTAATGTGTATTGCATGTATGTTATGTTATCTTAAAAAAAAAAAATTATGCTGTGATTTTTGGTCCTTTGGGGTTCGCACAACGGGGCGTTACACCATGGTATCAGAGCCTAGGTTCATACACTAGGCACTATGTGTGCTCACTATGTAACCTTGCGCTTAGACCCGTGAGTCTTGAGTTTCACTTTTCTTTTGTCATTGTGGTGAACTTGAATTTCTTCTGTTAGATGGTGTCGGGTCGATGGTGCAGGAGACTGATGGGAAAGGATAGGATTCGCAGTGTAGTGCACAATGCACCGATATCCTTCCTATCAGGGATGCTCTATGGACCCTTGAGTTTTAGTGTAAGGTGTTCTTGGTGATGTTTTTTTGTGTGTGAATATGTCAAGTGTGTGTGGAATCTGCGATTTTGTTGTCCTTGAGTGATGAATTATGTTTTCTTGAATTTGTGAATGTGTAAAATTTTACCCTTTTTATTGAAATTGATGTGAGATTTGGTGTTGAATATTGGTTAAAGTGGAGTTCTTTGTGTGAAAATTATGAGTTTTAACGAAAATGTGAGGTTTTGTGGATAATTATTTTATGATTTTAGCAAAATAAAGTATCTTGAGGTTAAGATGCAACTTGAATTATTGGTACTAATGTGCAATGTTCTATGGTAGCTTTTGATTTACAGGAAGTTGGTTTCAGAAACATGGTGATGAAGGTAATGCAATTGTAATATGTAGGTATAGATACTTATAATTTCAAGTAGTAATTCCTTTTGATATAGTAGATGAATTAGATTTATGGTTAATATCCTAATATGAATATTTCCTAACTAGTTGGAAGAAAAACTGTTTATGAGTTACTAGAATTATTTTGACTATTATGTATTGTTTAGTGGGAGGGACAGTGTGGTATCACTCGCTCGTGAGTGCCCTACTATGCTGGGATTTCCTCTCATGATGTATTGGTGATATATATGTATTGTGCACAATGTTTGTTTACATGCAGGGTTGCAGGAATTGAGTCTCGATTCCACCTGCATTGTCAGGATAGGGCGAGCATTATAAACACCCAATGGGATTGACGTGGAAAAATAGGGACTGACAAGAAAGTTTCCCCAACCTAGTACATCACTAGTCCTTGTGTTTGGAAAAATGGTCTGGTTGCAACCCCCATCACCACTTTTGTTTTGGTATCATTTCCTTATTTTTGGTTTTCTTTATTTTCGTTGCTTACTTGATGACATTTAATTGATGTTTTAATTTATGGTGTTGATGTGCTTATGATCTTTGATAATGTTGTGTTATCGTGTTTGAGCTTGGGCTCGACTTCCAGGAGTAAGTCGATGTCTAAGGGGGGGAGGATGTAATGCCCCCCACGTGACAGTTGTTTTGGTCTTGTGTGTGAGTTTCTGTGTGTGCTTCATTAATTCCTGTTATTTGATTGTGTGGAAAATATTATATTCCAGTAATTATGTTTAAATAATAAATTTTAAGTGATTTGCAAAGTTATTTAAAATATGATTAGAAATTAAAATAATAATCAATTAAATCAAATCAAATGATTTAGAGTAAATGATTAAATTAAATTAATTCGTAAATTGACGTAAATTGTTAAATTGAAATTAATAATAATTAGGAACAAAATAATCTTCAAAAGATAATTAACATAATAAGGAATTTAAATAGATAGGAAGTTGAAGTGTCTTAAAAGAAGAAAAGTTGGAAAGAAACTTCACCCTTGGAGCATTTGGAAGTTGAAAAGAACTGTAGAATTTGTAAAATAAATAATAGTTTTTTTTAGCTTTTGGGAGGTAATTAACCAGGAAAAAAAAAGAAGAGGGAAGAACGAAGGAGGAGGACACTCTGCTTGATGAGCATTCTCGCCTCATTTGAACCCATTCGCATGTCCTGCCATGTCCTTACTTTTCAAATGCATGTCTCCCTGTGCACTCAATGACCAATTATAATTTTAATGTGTTTGCTTGTACTCCGATGGATGCCCCTCCTTCATCTCTGGTTATCTTCTTCTATCAATCCATAGCAGTTGCAGCCCTTGAAAATATGTTAAATAATGCAATTAGATGGCAACATTTACATATTCCAATGTTCACTTTCTAATATACTGGGCAACCTATCATAGTTTCAACATTTAGAGTTGAGGCGTGGTACAGAATTAAATAGCCTCCCTGAAACCATTGGCATACCACCACAGCTGCAATGTTTAGACTTGCAAAGGTGCAGTAAATTAAATAGTCTCTCTGGGTTCATTGTTCAACCTGTCACAGTGACTCTCTTGAACATGCTTGGTTCGTGTGTCTTCTCTGATGCCGTCAATAAGCAGATTGTTCAAGTGAAGAAATTGAGGACCAATGAGCAGATTATTAAATTCTCTTGGTCTGCACAATGTTTCAAGCCTTTGCCAATTACCTTCGTTCAGTCGAAGCTGGGGGAAATTGATGTTATTGGATACAGTGTTTAGATGAGCTCCTTCCCATAGTCTGGTAATCTAAATTTATATAATCTCCCTGTTACCATTGGCAACCTGCGAAGAGAGGGACTGGCGTTTTGCTGCGAGTGCCTGACCACAAGTCTTCATCCGCGCAGCTGTGGGAAAAAGAGAAGGAGAAAGGTGAAGTGCTAATACGTGACTTATGAGTAAGACAATTAATGTACAACATTTTCTTTTTTGAATTTGACGCAATTACATCCACAGTTTGTATACCGACTATCATTGCATTTCACTGGATTTTCATGTTCAGGGTTTACTATTTTTTAATTTCCATTTTCTATTGATGAAGCCCACATTCTTGATGGCGTGGTGAACGAAAGCCGAAGTTTCTCCTGAGTCACTAGTGTAGTCTCTCTGCCTTTTTAGACTCTTTCATTGTTTTAGGTCCATTGTGTTTGTAGTCTGAAGTATCGCACGGTTGAAGTGTTTGAATCCCTGAATCTAAAGAAAATTTCCATAACATGAATAATGCCAAGGAATTTCAATGTTGGCATGTAGTTGACACTAAAGCCGGCATCCCGGACATTGAAAAAAAATTAAAATATTGTCCTTATATATGAGTTCCTCCATCTTGTTGCCTGGTAACACTCTTGATGACGATAGCATGAAATGGATCCACGTTGCCATATATGGGTACCAAGCAACCTCATTATCATTGCAAACTGAATCACGAACTCTTTCCTGTGCCTCTTTAGCTAATTCTCTTTCTGACTCCTCATTCTTTTGCCGTGCGAGTTATGTCTGGTGGTACCGCTACAACTCTTCTTATGTATGGTTCTCCTCTCCTTACATCAGCCTTGGTTTTTTTTGGTTTTTGTTACCCATCTTCATCATCGTCGTTAAATGAGTTTGTAACATGCATTGGTCTAGTTCACCATATTGTTAAGTTATTCTATACTCTTCTTTATTTTGTCAATGAAGAAAACAGTAAAATGTATGCTTGATAATCTTAGGTTGGTATTCTGGGAACAAGTTTTCATATTGTATATTGTTTTTAATGTTCATTGCACAATTAATTTCTATTAAAGTTGGCGCTCACGTTGATGTTGTAATCAGTATGTTTTGAGGTAGTTATGTTTCAACTACTAGTATCGTTGTGAATGAGTTTAGTACAGAATTCTTACTAGCATATCGTAGTATTTCTTAGCACAATCTAGACCCTTAAGCCACGGATTCATTAGGAAATTGATAGTCATATGTTTGAACTAACAAATAAATGGCTCTTTGATTGTTGTATTACATTTAGGATGGGAAAAATATGTTTTTTGAATTTGTTCTCATAATTTTCTTCTTGTCAATTCTACAACATTTAAGTTTCACTTAAGAAAAGGAATCTTCCTATATTTGATTATTGGTACAATTATACAATAAGAGAATTAAAAATATATTTTTAGATATTTACCTAGGAAACTTTCAAGTTGGACTCTTGTATAAAGTAGCAGAGGATATTAATATCTCTAAATAAACTTACTTTACGAAGCTAAATATAATAATTAAATTAGTTGTGTAACTTTGATTTCAAGAGTAATATTATAATTGTACTAGTAAATGGAAGTTAGTTATTTTTATTTAATAGAATTGCTTTGTGAAATAATTAATTTAAAAAGTATTCTCTTGAGCTACTCCCAGGTTTTGAAAGGATTTCTATTTCTTAAATTTGGTGCCTTGGATGCTTGGTTGAATGCTTTTACCTCTGGTGTTGAAGGATTGTTTTTAGATGGTTCCATGTTGGTGTGAATGCCTTTGGAGGTTAGTTTTGATTTAAGGAATCCTTTGTCATTTAAATTTGTGTTGCAATGTAATTAGGAACTTGTATTTTATTTATTTATTTTTTTGTTGATGAATTGTGGGAGGTTGATCTTCTTGGATTTCTAATTTATTTTGTATCAAGGTTGTTTATGTGGTTTGGATGGGGTGGTTGATCTTATTTTAATATATTCACTCATTATATTTTATTTGAAAATAGATCTGGTGGCCTTGCAATTATTGTTGTCATTGCTATGTTGTTGTTATTATGAAGGTGATTTGTGTACCATCATAAGGGGGTTCTAGTGAGGAGAAAATTGAGGTCTCCCATGGAATGCCTAGTTGGTGGCTTTTGGTTTTATTAAGTGATTTTGTTTAAAGGTTGATTTTCTTTTGTGTTTTACTATTTGAGGTGACACCATTGTTGATTTTGGGATGGGTCTTGATGAATCTTCCCTTCGTATGGCTTTTATGAGCTACTCTCATATTTGAGGAAATTTTATCCTTGTGTTGGAAAAATACTCATGTTGCTTCATATTACCCTTGTTTGTGGGTTTTCATTCTTTTGGCTTCCAGAGGC
Source organism: Sequoia sempervirens (assembly GCA_007258455.2). Classification (NCBI taxonomy): domain Eukaryota; kingdom Viridiplantae; phylum Streptophyta; class Pinopsida; order Cupressales; family Cupressaceae; genus Sequoia; species Sequoia sempervirens. The sequence goes on from VDFB02271358.1 coordinate 485,009,117, forward strand.
TTGAGATGATTGATAATTGATGTTCTCTCTCTTTATGTGCCTTGATTTGGCGAGTGTTTTGGTTTCATGATTTTAAAAAGGTTGTAAGAGATTTTTTGAGACTTGGATATTGTATTTATAGCAAGATGGGTAATGCCTCGCATGCTTCTCAGTTGAGATATTATATTCTTATTTTGATGGTACAACCCTCGGTTTCTTGGTTTTGGTTTGTTGTTGTTGGGTCTCTAGGGAGAGTGGCTCCTCGTGGGGGCCGGCGCCCCGTGTAAGGGGAAGAGCACAGGAGAACCCATGAGTGAGTTGGTAATCAAGTGAAAACCTAATAATTAACTTAGGAGGGTTGGGTAGTAATTTCATTACAAGATTTAAAAAAAATGGATGCCTCGTCTTCATTAGTGCTTCCGCAGACTAATGGAAGGATGAGAAGGTCGTGGTTGGCAAGGTCGTAACCTCATCCTCATGAGAGGTTATCGGCTCCGCATGAGCTACCCTATGGTGCCGGCGCCTCAAGTAGGAGGAAGGGCCAGGAGATCCATAGATGGGGGCGGGCGCCTCAGTTTGGAGGAAGGGCTAGGAGAACCCATGTAGGCTATGCGATGACACTCTTCCCTAGTTGCCCATTTGTTTTACTTTATTATGTTCCTCTGGAAGTATGTTATGGGAGTTGGTTTAGATTGTTGTTTGAATTGATTTAAATTGATTTATGATTATTGTTTTAATACATCTTTAGTATGTTTTGTGGTCTTGTATGATCTCATTTATATTTGATTTACGATCTTATATCTTATGATACTGTGATATGATGTTATTATATTGTTTAATTGTAATTTGAATTGTAAGTGTTTCTTGATTATTCTTGGTTTCTTGTTTATTGGTCATTGCTTTGATTTATGTGTTGGGATTTGTGACTTTAAGTTATTATATCGACTCTTCTAATCCTTGAGTTTTGTGATATTTTTGTATGTCGTTGAGTCTTGTGGTTTCCGTGTTTGGATGTTCTTGGTTGAGGACTCTTTTTTGTCAGCTCCTAGCACGGGGGGTGGGTCTTCGGACTCACATGGTGGGGTGGAATGTGCTAAGCACCCCATTGGGTCTCTAGTCGAGGATCGAGAGGTGTAGATTGGTGCGGTTGCAGCGACTTCAGTGTTGTATCCATCTTGGAGCCAGTTTTCATCTATTTATTATATCATGATTCTTGTGTATGGTTTCCGTGCATATTGGAAACACTTTTGTATCATTGTACATCTTGAACATTGTATTGTAATGTAACGTTAGATCTTATGTGGCTATTGGCAGTTTTCATTCAATGTGTTAAGTTAATTATGCATATGTTGTATTTGTGTACGTAGATGGTTCCTTATCAATGATTTTCATGTATGTGTTATAATTTGTTAATGTTTATATTGTTACGTATTATATCTTTGGATTTTATTCTTTATTGTTGTTGTGTGGATCTCGGTATCGTAATGACTCTTCGTGTACCCCAAGGGATGTATGTGTTAGTGAATCTGTTTAAATAAAATTCATGTCATGGCTTAATGTGTATTGCATGTATGTTATGTTATCTTAAAAAAAAAAAAATATTGTGCTGTGATTTTTGGTCCTTTGGGGTTCTCACGATGGGGCGTTACAGATCCTATGGAGGCTATTGCTCAAGCTATTATACACCTCTACCTACACCTCTACTTGCACCCTAACCTCTACCTCTACCTTAGTGATATCCCCCCGCTAGATCTGTCAATTGTGTGGGAGGTGTCCACTATGCATCATAAGCTAGATTGGTCCATGCATCAAGTGGACCCTAGTCCTATGCCCATAGTCACACAACCAATTGTCTAAAATCATCTATCACAAATTGTGGAAGAATCTAAGGCCCCTAGTCAACCTCTCTATGTGCTTGAGAAAACATTGTTGTCTAATCATTCAAGAGTGCATCTTGTATCTCCCCAAACTATCAAGCTACGTAGTTTGGAAGATACCATTCAATCATAGTATGCTCTTGACCCTATAGATATTAGGTATTCCTAGAAAATAATAGTTGCTACTAATCATCATACCATGGTAATACCTAAAGCCATGGCCTCCATTTGAAAGCTATCATATCATCTATGACCCTCCTCTAGCAATGGATCTTGGTAGGCCCCATATGTTGTAGAGTCATTGCTAGTCAATATCTATACACAACTCAATCATCTTGATCTATATCCACTAAGACAAACATGGGTATCAACAACATAATATGCTCATATGCCTAGATGTGTAGGAGATTAATGTTAGATCTAGTGCCCCTATTATGATAGTGCATTGCCTAATGAATATCATGATATAAAGAGAAAAACATGATTGGACCCCACACATACTGAACCATCCTACAAATCATGTCATGCCAAGCTAGTCCCCAACATGGACTAAAACCTCTACCACATCATTTTTTGGCACAATCAATTCATAAATCAACACATCTACAACCAGTCTAAAAGTTGGAACTCAACCTCAATATATATCTAAATCAATCTAGGAGTTTAATAGAATAATGTCATCTTATCGCAATAGCTCATGGAATTCATCCATCTTGAAAAATATGTCATCTATGACTTGCTCCCCATGGATGGGAAGTCATAATATCCTCCACATGCCCTCAAGTGTAACTATAGCCTTAGCGGTGGGAAGGTAGAAGGACAATGTCTCATTGTGTCAATGCTCCACCAATTCTATCATCATCACTAAGTGAGTGTGGATCTTAGGTATATAGGTGATGAATCCTAACCCTAGGGTTCCCAGGTACTCCTACTGTTCCACATAAAAATCGTGTGTTGCTGAAAAAAAGTCAAGTTGGTGGTCTCAGGACATGAGAGGCTAAATATCCTCCAACACACATCGCACAAATAGTGTCATTTTACCTAAAATATAGAAATTGTTTAAAATCTAAGTGTTTGAAACCTAAAACTATAATAGTGTCACTCTTTTCAAAGCATGTTGCTATATCATTTTTAACAACACATTGATGTTTGGAATTGTGTGTCACTATATATCAATAGGGTGTTGGCATTTGAGTGCATTATTGTACCAAAAATCATCGGCACATCACTATATATAAGGTGTGTCACTACAATCAGTAAACACCACTATATTGAAATCCCTTGACACATTGCTATTCGTAACATGCGTCACCATGGAATAAGTGCATCACCAAACAAAAATTGACTAAAATATTGCTTAAAGAAAAGTGCATCGCTATAAAATCAATAGCTACACCAGCTGTTCGAGTTGTGTTACAATACATCAACACCCTAAAAGACCTAATTTTAAACCCTAATAAATGAACAAAAACATGTAAATTGAGAAAAAATTTGAAGCAGATACTTGGGATCCTATGTCTTCTAGGCACAAGTACTCTTGAACTTGGTTGGAAAGCTATGTGTGAAGCTCACATTGTACCATCTTGCCAAGGTGTTAGAGCTCAAGAGTAGAAATTTTCTAGAAGTCAAGAGTGTAAATGAATTGAAAGTGACCCTTGCACATTTAATTATGCCTAAAAATTAGGGTTTTTTCTATAATTTGAGAGGGAAGCTATGGATTTTAGCCTATTTTTCCAATTTTTATGTTGTGGGGCATATTTTGAGACATTCTTTGTATTTTTGAGCTTGTTTTTGTGTCTTGAAACTCTTTTTCACACCAAAATCAATATTTATTAAATATTTTTCAAATTATTGATCCAAAATTCCAAATTTTCATTGGATCTCTCAAAAGTGTAGGGTACGAGCTTAGGGGGTAGGGTAATAGCTTAATTCCTTCTTATCCGACAACAATCGGGCATCCAAAAATTTATGAATTTTAAATTTTTTTGATCTAAGTAGCAGCATTAATTCAAAAAATGTTAGTCTTTGAACCAATGTAATAGGTACCTCACTTCAAAGAGGGACAAAATGTAAACACTTAAAATTGTCATAAATGGAATTACACACTTGAATCTAATATATTAACATCATTTTATCTTGAAATTCATCTTCTTTTCACTTTTTTGATTAAATAAGCTTGGTTATTTAATTAAATGCATCATTTTCATCTATTAATATAATTAATCTAATTAGGTTAATTCCCGCCCTCTCACACTAATATTTCATCTAGTTTAATAATTGAATAATGTAAGTTATTTAATTTAAAGCCTCCTTATCTCCTCTCATTTAATTAATTAATCTAAATCATTTAATTAAATGTCATTTGCATCCCCTTTTCATTAACTAAACTAATTATTTAATGTGAAGTCTTTCCCCCCCAACTTGCACAATTAAAACTTATTTTTAATTAGAATTTTTTTAATTTTCCTCACCCATCCACTTGAATAGGGAATATTCCAAAGGAATATTCTTCTATTTGGCTTCAAAAAAGGAATATTGTTTCCTAACAACCTTTGTAACAAACTTTCAAAGTTGTTATAAACTATGTTTGAATCATTGTGAGCCCTTGATGCTTTCTTTGATCCATGTGATCTTTGATTCTAATTCATTGATAATAATCCCTGATCCATGTCTTTACCCTTGATTCCATCTTGGTCATTGATTGATCCTTTTCATCTTAACCATTGATTCTTCATTTTCTCTCCCATAATTACTTCACCATTTGGAGAGAAATGGATCCACTTCCATCAAAGAAAACTTATGCTTCCTATTTGAATACTATCTTTATTCATACTTACACCATTATCAAGATTTTTCATAATTTTCATCCACCCATAGCATTGTCTCATTAATTTTAGCTTAGATTTCAATAATGGAGTTTAGTTAAATGCTCATTTTATCCAATGGAATGTTAAAGGGTCCTTATTACATATCAATACGACACCACTCCCCTAATGGGATAATGTTTTGAGTTCTATATTATATTACTTCTAAGTTTTCATGTTTAGTTCATGCTTAGTTTAATGGTTTATTATTTTTTTAAGCTTTTGAACATCTCATTGGGATTGTAGCTTAGGGGGTTGAATATGTCTTCAATTTTTATGGATCTGGTGTATTTAACCTTTACGATGATTACAATCATAATAGCCTTGAAATAAGAATGCAAACCATATTTAGTAAATGGTAAAATAAAAATAATAATTACAAATGTAATCTATAATATATTACCACAAAAAATAGAGAGTCTTGGGGTATCATGAATTGTCTAGATAAAGATCACATGAAAGAGGAAGTTTTTGTCATTGATAGGTCTTCATACATCATACTTATTTACACCATCCCATAATTCATGAAGCTCATCAATGAGGGGCTCCATATATACATCTATATCATTTACCTGATACTTCCCTAAGTAAACAAAATGTTCTTTATCAAGGTTTAACTAAGTTGAATTTTTTTTATATAATCTTCAAGAAAGCATTACTTTAATATGTTCTAGTACTTGGTATGATAAGAGTTAACATTGCACACACTTTTTTCATTTCCATCCAAGAGGGGTGTTTTTTGTTAATAATTAAACTTTTCCAATCAAACATGTCTTTCTAAGATCTCTAAAAGGATTGACACCGCCCATTGCTAGAGAAATTATGGCAATCCTTGGCTCATTTCTTAAATGTGGCCATTTTTCCTCAATCTCTTTCTAGTGTTTTCTTTCAATAGCCATATGCATGACACCATCTTTGATCCTCCCTAGTGCATCATATTGCATATATTTTTTCATCTCCTTGCATTTTAACATCCTCTAAAACCTTAGTTTTAGTGGAATGTGATGTAGTACTTTATAGGGAATCTTCTTGGATACTTAAGCTTGATGATACCTATTTGTGTGACACACTAGGCATTGTTGCAATTTTTTATTCTTTTCATAGTACAATATATGCTCATTTGAACTTGCATCATATGTATTATACTATATTCCAATGTATTCCATCGTAGTGCCCCTTAGTTAGCTTTTATTTATGACAATGACTTGGTTGTCTTTGGACATCATGATGTTTTGATGCATAGTTATGATAATACTTTATGAAACTTTTATCACTGATGTTTATGCTTACACCATGCTTAGTAGATTAGTTTAATTAATTGTGTGGGTTATTATTGCTATGAGTATTAGATGATTATTCAATGTATGTTCTTATCATGATTTTGGTGTCTGATTATTATGCATTGATGTATTTTGGTGAAGGGGAATAGTGTGGCATCTCTTGCTTGTGAGTGTCCTGTGATGCTAAAAATTTCCTTTCACGATGTGTTTGAATAATTTTATATGTACATGCTTGAGTGTGTGGTTTGTTGTAGGTTGTAGGTACCAAGCATCGACTCCACTTGAATTTCTAGGTTTGAGTGTGCCTTAAATACAGTGTAGATTGTTGAGATTCGGGTTCCCTATGTTGAGCCATCATCCTTGATGAGGATGAGTATCTGTTTGTCTTACCCTATCAAGTGTGGTTAGTTCGAGTTGGTCTATAATTGCCATTGTGTATTGTATGTCATTTCATGGTGTGGTTTGGTAGAGTTTGATATTTTTTTCATTTGAGTTATTTGTTTGATTAGTGCCTTGACTGAATATTATTTTTAAATAAAAGATTATTATAGTTAAAGGTATTTTGATAATTTAAATATTTTTTTTGATATATTTGTGGTTTCGATAAATAAAATATTATCAAGGCTTTATTCGATTTAAATAAATTAAAATTTATGATTAATAAAGAAATATTAAAATAACTATGTTAAATCATGGTATTGCATAAATGAAATTAAAATGACAGATTGTGATTAAAAATTTAAATATCTTAAGATTTTATTTATTTGTGTGCAAATTATATGGAATGTTTAAATTATAAAAAATAATTAAAATAAGGTAGTTGACAGTAGTGGGAAATAAAAATAAATTAATAAATTTAAAGAAGATCATGTAGTAATGGTGAATTAAGGGAAATGGTAAATAAATAAGTTAAATTGCTAAAGAAAAGGGGGCTTTTGCAACTATCCTGAAAACTAATCTTGTTTTCTTCCCGTAAATAATTTTCTTGTTCTTGTAAAAAAAGCTTTCATCCTATTTTTGGGGGAAATTGGAATTGACGATTCTATAGAGTTTGTTGGGGGATTTTGGAGAAAATTGAAGCTGTAGTTTGGAATTGGACCTAGCATCAAAATTCAACTCAACTGATTAAGCTTAACTAGGTTCCATTTGCATATGAACTCTTTCTCTATTTTTGGAACATGGACTTGAATGTGTGTTGTTTGGAACTGTATAATCCTATATTTAATTGAGATATTTGATTTATTTCATACAAAACACTAGGAAATTTGATCTAATTACATTTTCTTAGGAGTTTCTATATTCTTCCCAAGAAATCCCAATTGTAATTGTAAATAGACAAGCTTTCTTTATTAGACCAAATGTTTCTCAAATCTTGGCTTGAGATGTAGAGTTGTGCCTCTATTTCTCAAATCATGCCAAGCCTTGTCTCAACAGTGTTTAGTTTTCTCTGTCTTAATCTATTTTCATCACCCTTTCATTACGTGAACCAACATTGCTAGGTTTCAATAGGTATTGTAAAAGAATTGTATTTGTTTGCCCTCCTTTGATACTTGATGGGTCTTTAATATGTCTGGATCGATTAAGGGAGCTTAGAACTAAAGGTGTGGATTGGAAATAAGAAGTTGATGCCAATTCTCAAGCTAGCTAGGTCTCTTTTTGCTAGATCCTTTGAGGCCAAGAAATAAATTTCTCTAAATGATTATCGAGTAGTACAAAACATTAACCCATGCACCTTGTCAAGAATGCATTTTTGCTACATATCATGCATATTCTCTGTCTATGGAAAATTCATGTAGTCACAAAAAACTATCAGTATTAAACATGAGAAATTTCTCTTAAAGAATTCCTTGCATATTGTTCTATTTCAAACAATTTTCACAGATTTCTTCATGACCAAAATCCTATCTACATTCTTGAAGGAAACCCTATCATTTTTCTACTTGAATAAAATATATCCACTTAATATATTTTATACCATAGTAGTGTGTACTGATAGGTGAGATTATGCCAGAATAAAGTGATAGAATTGGATTTGTTTAGCCACCAACACATTCTAGTGTTGTAATTTTTAAAATATTCAAACATTATCATTTTAATATAACTGACTTATCTTTTTTGTTAAACCCAAAAGAACCATAGTTAATCATTATTCTAAAGATGATTAAATTAAATGTACTCATTTATATATATCTAAGTGTATGTGTATCAATACTCAAATTCATGCCTTGAACAAATTTGAGTAGGATCTTCGGTTAACTATGATTCTCAATGAAGTTCTTAATGTAGACTAGTGGATATGCTTTAAGGATCTTTCGTCATGCACTATATGACTATTTACCGATGGTATAGTAAATTCAAGCATCGTCAAGGTATATATATCTTATCCCAATGTGGTTGTCAAGCTCCATGTTGTTTGTGAAAACATTTATTATATTATTCTTATGTTGTAAGTTGGGTATATGAGATTTATAATGTTCGTTGCTTGAGGTATATTCTAGTTCCACTTGTGCATCTTTCCTACCTCTTACATTAGAAATGTAGTGTAAGAGTATTTCAATTAATCTTGAAGGGAAATCAAAAGTCTTATGTTTCACTTGAAATTTAGTTGTTAAGCATGCAATGTAGCACTACATAAACCATGTACTATAGTTAGAATTTTTTGACATCCAATATGTATATTGAAAGTCTTATGTTTCACTTGAAATTTAGTTGTTAAGCATGCAATGTAGCACTTCATAAACCATATACTATAGTTAGACTTTGTCAACATCCAATATGTTTATTGATGTTCCATTTTCGCATAGATTTAATAGGAGCGAAATTTTATTTTTACATTTTTAGAAATGTGTGTGTGTGTGTGTGTGTGTGTGTGTGTGTGTGTGTGTGTGTATTTATATGCTTGTGTAATTATTATACATGTTTTACCTTTGAAAATTAAAAGATTATGTAGATAAATGGAGCTGGAGATTAAATAAAGAAGTTAATTGTTTATAGTTATATCAATGAAAAGATTTATTAAATAGATGAATGGGAGTATTCTTTGATTAAATTTGATAGTGTCAATATTTAATTAACACAACAATCTTGACAATAACAATATGAATAATATATGAGTGAATTGCCAGTTGTATTTAATCTAAATTTAAGCATCTATCACCCAGTAATAATATTATCATTAGTTCTCAACAATGAGAGTATAATTTCTCATCATCTAACTTTTAAAAGTGAAAACATTGGGGACTAACTAAGTTTAATCGATTCAAACAAGATCATTATATGGTTACCACTTAGCTTCTTAATAATAGCATCCTTATTGTCTAATAAATAAACAATCCTTATTCTATCAAAAGTCTAAACTTAGAGTACATATTAGTTTTATCTAATTCTTTTAGGAAATAATAATATTGTCTCAATAATAATCCTTCGACTAGAATATTATTTACTTACTTGAGACATAATAATGTCATTGAATAAAGCATGATTAAACATGAATTCTACTATCGCTAAATTTTTATTGGCACCTAACCTTGTGATACTAGTGCTATTATCATCATATATATATATTCATTATTTATTTATTTATATTTCTCCTTCTTAAATCCATAGTCAAGTCTTGGCAATGTCATTAAGTAACCACGAGTTAATCATTAAATGTAACTTGTTGTTTGCTTAATCTTTCAAACAATAAATTTATATTATTTATTTATTTACTTCACCAACAAGGTAGGTTCAAAAGCTTGTTCCTTCTACAGGTGTTGATGAGAGACTTAACTCATTTGATCAGGACAAAACTTCTAACGCATAGTTAAATAGTTGGTAGTATCTAACCAAATTTAATTTTCTTGATATGCACAACAACCACATCCCTTTTTGCATTTATTTTGTGGTTATACGAATCGTGCTTATGGTCTATCTTGCTACTTTGTCGAAGTTATTTATTGAAGAATTTAATTTTGTCTTCAATTGACAAGATTGTGCTTTCAAGTAATCTTGACATTCCTTGTATGGGCTTAAGGAAAATCAACGAGGTAATCAAGAAATGGAAATGAGCCAGCGGTTCCTTCCATTAACTTGGTAGGGTAGTAGTTTCATCAAAATTCACAATCCATGCAATTCAAAACTCCATTAATGTTCTTGTAATGCAAATTAAAAGAGTGGCTGCCATAATTATTAAACCCACACATACACGATGCCCTGAGGAGTTTAAGTAGTCAAGTTTTAGAATCTCATTAAGTAGCTTTCACAGAGGAATGAATTTTGTTCGGGTACATAGAGTTGAAACACCACCAACCTCCTGACAAAAAGTCATATATCACCCGTCTTGAATGCTGGTGAACTTGCTTTTCGTTTAACTATGCATCCCTAGAATTGAATTGGATTTTATCCCATTTATCAGGCGAGAGTAGGCACTGAAGAAGGAGGTTAGATTTTTTTTTTTTTAATTCCTTTTGGTGGGGGAGGTGTATATGTTTTCTCCAGCCTCAAGGGAGATGGTAACAAATTGCCCAACAATCTTTCCCCACCCAAAGACTGAGAGGAGAGATGGAAACATCTCCTCCTCAAAAGGAAAGAGGATCGATGCAATGATGTTGGTTAACCTGCAGCAAGGGGGGGAACAGATTCCTGATGGAGAGCATGGTGCAGGCATCGGCGCCCTAAAACCGGATGGAAAAGCACTAACAAAGGAAGTAAGGGAAATATATGTAAAGGATAGTTTCCTATCAATGCACAGATAGAGGATTTGTGGAGGTCTAGTGTTCGATTATGGTGCAGGGAGGTTATGGGTGGTTTTCAAAAGCCATAAGCAAAGTAATCAATAGAAGGAAAAATACATATAGATATATATTAGAAACAGTAAAGTTTAGTTTTAAGGAATGACAGTAGTTGTGGGGAAAGCTTCGACAGAACATATCACCCTACTCTTGATTGGCAACAATGGTATGTACCTTCATCAAGTCTCATGGATTTATTGTTTTTAATATATGAACCTCGATTCTAGCTTATACCTTCGCTTACTTTCTTGATCTGGTTCTTCTTTAAATAAATGCACACTAGTTCATTTGTGTATAGTGGAGGAAAATAATATGTAAACTCTGTAACCTGCTAAATAGTAAACTTGTTGCAGATCGACATAGATAAATTCTCAAAAATAGAAAATGTGTGGTTATTGTGAAACTAATGTTCTTCAATTCACATGTGTGTTTTGTAAGGTAGTCACTGTCTTAAATATCTCTATTTAAGCTTAGTCTTTCAGAAAACAAGCCGTTTTCCTTTAACTTAATATTATAATCTTTAAACAATATGTCAAAATCTAGAACCTAGATACTTAATTGTAATTTCAGGATAATATTTTCTTTAAAAGGGGCAAGTAATTATAATATAATAAATATCATTTTCTACGTAAAAGAGCTAGGGAACTCTTATCACCGTGCTCACATCAGAAGTGCTTCATGATGGCAACGAGCTGAACTCACTAAATTTGGTCTTTTTGCACTTGTCCATTCCATTTGCATGGAAGTTACATCAACCTTTCAGCAAATATATTGGTGCTTATCCTGTTATCATAGAATTCCTCGAAGCGTCATCTCCTTGGGCCATTCTGTCACTTGGTTCCTTGGGTTAGTTTCAGATCGTAAAGCTTAATTTAAGAAAAGAACATTATCAGTTTTCCTTCTATATATGTTTTGAGACAGGTTTAATGGTTCGAGGTTTGAAGTTAAGTTTATCATAGAGTGATGATGGGTTCAGCTTGAAGAAGCCCAGCGAGCTTTCTGTTCTCTGCAAGGCTGAAATTGGTCACATCATTCTCTTGGATGGAATGATTAATAACTCTTCGTTAACTGATAGATACTGCATACCGCTTCACAGTTTTGTGCATCTCAGTATTGGCCTGTGTACTTCACAGACCAAATGTCACAAGGCATCAGATTGGCGTGACATAAAATGACTGAAATTCAAAAAAGATTATGTTGAATAAGTGACAAATATCTTGGTTTCCCAAATGGGAATATTCCTTGCCCTGCGCTAGAAAACAAATTCTAACTCACAACCGATAGTTTGTTTGAAAGGCTGCAAAAATATTGTCTTGAGCTCAGTAGTCTAGTCGCTCAAAAACCATGATATTTTTAGATCTAGCTTCCATTTACTGTGGATAGATTGGTTTTGGGTTGTCTCATTTAAAATAATAATAATAATAAATAAATAAATTCCGAAAATGCTGACTGCTCTGTTTGAAAAAGCTCGAAGGGAAATCCGTTTATTATTTTGTGAAGACCCATTCCATTACCACCACACTGTTAAAAATTCCTATCTACTTTTCTCTGCCCTCCTTTTCTTGATAAGCTTAGTTTCATCACAAGCATTGTGATGTTTATTTTCTTGTTTATATTAGATCACCTTTTTCAATAATAGTTTTGGTTAAATGATAGAGAGTTGGGAAATAAAAATTCAGAGATCAATACACCTTAAAATTTAATTAGAATAAAGAATAGGATGTGTTAAGCCTTTTCTATATATATAGTATTTTTTTTTAGATTAACTAAGTAATAAATATAATTTAGATAAATATAATTGTGAATAATGAATATTAGAAAACTGAATTATTAAATGTTAAATTAGAGAAGTAAATTTGAAAGATAAAGTATTTAGTTTTAGGAAGGTCTTTTCCTTAAGCTTATTGTAGATGTTGAATTTGAGATACTGTGAATTCATCTCACTTATATGATAAGAATTAGGCCTAAGGAGAATTCTTGCATAACTATTATAATTTTTATAACTATTCATCTTACGGAGATTGAAATTTGAAATTGATTTGGAAGGGTAAATATTTTGCCTAAATATTGTTTATGGTTAGTTTCTTATAATTATTCTTCACTTTCTTGTTGAGACTTACTTCCCTATATTTGAAATGTATTCCTAATGCCCCCATGTGTCTTTCCTTTAGTTCCAAAACTCTAGTTAATAGTGCTCTTTATTTACACTTAAGTCAGATATTTGATATACATTATTTAACATTTAGGACACTTAAGTTAATTTTAGTTTTTGTGAAAACATAATGAAGTTGTTGTAGTTGAAAGAAAGAAAATTAATGACACATTTTATCCAGGTTTAATTATTGGATACTTGTTAGGATACATTACTAAGCGCACTTTATGTTGCTTGGAAAATAGTTTCCGTTGTTTAGTAATCATTTTGTTTCCTTTCACTATACCTATTTATTCTTCATGTGTGTTATAATATGATAATCGTTATTTGAATTCATGAGGAATATTTCCAAATTATATTTGAACATGTATAATAAATGTAATAATTTAGCGTGATTTGTTTTTATGATGTCTCATTTTTTGGAAAGAGACAAGAAATTAAATTGTTAGAGGTGATAATACCAATGATTATATAATAGTACTAATATCTCTTATCATATCCTCTATCGAGCTGTAGGTGTCTATTAGAAATTTTATTGGGAATTTTAATGGGATTAGGTGAGAAGGTTAATAGTTTAATTTAAAATAAGTTGTATCGGTAGACCAAATTTTATTTTGAGCTTAGGGAATGAAATATTAAACTTTTTGCTATAAAATCTTAAAGTGGAAATTGTTATGATAAATTACTAACTTATTTAATATCAACTTTTCTTCTCCATTCAATCATATGAAAGTGGAATGCCAGTCTAATTAGATTAATGTTCTATTTACAATAGGCTTTAACCCACCTTAGAATGTGTTGGTTCTTTTGGTACCATGCATGATCAATGTCAATTTAAATTGGGGAAAATCAATGTGGTTGTACATAAGGGGTGTATGCACCATCTAGAACTTAGTTTTGATAAGTTCTCGGGTTACCCTATTTGTGGGGTTAGTCATAATATTTGACCTTAAACTATTGCTTCCTTCTATTATTGTGAGGAGAGGAGTTGTGGTTGGTGATTGGAGTTGATGTTAAGCCATAATTTAGTCTTGCGGTTATACCCCTTTGTTATCCAACCATGTGGGAGATGGTTGAAGTTTAGTTGTCGAACTACGGTGCCTCTGCGAAATATATACGTAGGCAAGGCCGTCTTAGACGAGCCCCCGAGGACTAGGTCTAGCCCCTAGGATTTATTATCTTATTATTCTTGTGATTACTACTAACATACATAAATACATACAAATATATATATATATATATATATTATTTATACATTAGTATTTACATGTGACTTATATAATGTTTCAGATTCATTTGGGGTTGGTTGAGCTATTTAAGTCTACCTCGGAGATGTGGATTCCATGTCTCCTATCAAACTGACCATGATGGTCTAAACAATTTAGTTATCTAACTAAAAGAATTATAGTTTATGATTGGTCAAAATTTGTATGCCTTCTTGTAGTACCTTCTTTGGTAACAAACTTTGAGAGTTTTGCAAGTGTAAGTGAACGAAATTTGGAATTTGTGTTTTTCCTTAACTGTATTTTGAGTGTTAATTTTAGGGCATTACATTTGGTATCAAAGCTAGGCTGCAACACTGGAATCTCTGGGTAGTGGTGTTATGTGAATTTGTTGTGTGCTTGTCTCCTTGTTGTGATTGATGGTTGAAATGACCTTATGGGATTTTGAGTCACTTTCATCATTCTTGATAATTCTTATTGGGAAAGAGTTAATTAAAAAGAGAGTAACTATGTTGTTAAATCGAGTGAACATTATGTAACCTCATGTGAATAATGTATTTGATTATGAAGAAGTTCAATAGCCTAGTTTATAGATTTTAACTTTTCAAGATTTAAATATCAATGCGCTTGTCTACCATCCTGTAGGACTTGTAAGAATTTAAGATGAACAAGCTTAGGCAAAGTAAATGTGTGAATTGTATGTTTCGTTCAAATTGATTAGCATATTATGGCGAATTATTTTTGTGAATACTGAGTCAATCTGGGATGAAATAGAAGGGAAAACAAAGTGAATGATTGGAAAACTATGGATGTGATAGTTATAAAATCCACCCTCGTGTTATCCTATAACCTTGAACCTTATGGAGATGAAAAATGATTCTTAAGACATGACTATTATGTAGACAATACAACTTTACTAAAGTAAACATCATTTAAAACCTCCTAATGCAAGTGAATAACTTGGTACAAAACACTATAATTCCTATATCTAAATCTATGTGCCTTGGGTTGATTGGAAAATGTAATTCTATTCTTGTGTGTGGAGAAAGAAAGTTCTTCCAAATAGTGCATGTTTCCTTAAAATCAATTGGATGTGTGTTTTGTATAAAGCTATTTTGAAGATAGGAAAGAAATATGTTTGATTGGGTAAAGGACCTTGGTCCCAAAATTGCATTTCTACCATAGGATGTATGCATGAACTGTGTATGGAATCAATTAGCATTGAGTAAAATTTTAGAGATAAACTAGAATAGTGAAACCATGTGCATGGTAAATAAATGATAATGATGGTAAAGAAAATAATGCATTAGGAAATCTCGCCTCGTGTAATTTCAAATATAAACTCAACTCTTTCATTTCACGGTATGCCTGAAAAGTAAAATGTCATGTGCAATATATTATCCTTACATTGGTGACACTTAGGATCCCAATTACATTAGAATTGATAGAAAATCATATAAATGATAACTCGTTATATCCTACTTAGAGATGTAAATAATAGCTACATGACTGAGTAATTTTTTTTGTGAAAAGAACATTGTGCTTGTGGTGCTAATAAATTGGACTATGATTTCCTCATCATGTGTGAGTATTGGGTAGCCTTGTTTGAGAAGATGTTTTATAATGGTTGTGTATGTCAATGATTGAATAAAATATTTTGTATTTTAATTATGTGTAAGAAAATAGTTTATTTTCTTTAAAGGATGAAAAATTGAAAATAAAGTTACTTTGTATTATTTGTGGATGTGAATACCCCATAATGGTTCTTTTGTTGTGTACTAAGGAAATTTTTTGGCTAGATCAAGTTGTAAAAGTTATCTTATGTCATGCATCCTTGAATCATATGTAATTAAATGATAAGATTCTTGATAGTTAGTGTGGTTTGTCATGTGGAAACCAGTATATGTGTTGTGCCTCAAGTACGACATACAGGGTATCCGGCTTGGGATAAGGGTGGTGGACGTCTAGTATGATCCCCTATGTGTACCCTTTGTGATGGTCCTTATGTAAGCTAGCTAATTATGAATTTATGTAAACATGTTAAGTGTGTGTGTCTATTAAAAGAAATGTGATGTATTCCTTTGTGCTAGTCTTATTTGTATGTTGAATGTGTACCCCTAGTGTATGGTTCCCCCCTTATGGGAGTGAGATGCCAGCTAGTGTAAATAGGGGTTGAGAGGCACATGTTCTCCCATCGAGAAATTACAAGCTCAGGGAAATGTCCCTAATTATAATAAAGGATCTATGTCGAGTCATTGTAGTTTTCCCATGGATGTTGATCATGGCCTACTCCCTCACGTATGAGTCACACTTGTTGATTCATAGTGCAAACCTATTCCTTGTTGTTTATAACCCATGGGTAAAGGATGGAATTACATGGACCACTAGTGATTCATATTTATGTGGTCAGGGACCACCAGTGATTCATACTTATATGGTCAAGGACCACCAGATTATACATATTGATGTGGTTAGGGACCACCAGTGATTCATATTTATGTGGTCAGGGACCACCAGTATTCATATTTATGTGGTTAGGGACCACCAGTTATTGCACATTATTATACTTATGTGGTTAGAGAACCAACATTCCCCTCCTCCCCTTAAGTGGCTATATCAAAGTCACATGGTGATAGTAATGTGAAAGTTTTATTGTTGAGATATGAATTATTAGTAATTTCTTAATTGATGTTTTATTTTGTTATAAGCCAACAGTGTTAAATTGTACATTAGTTTTATTAGGGGCTAGTTAGCCATTTGAAATTTTTCACAATACATTACCTCAAGGAATTATTTAATTTCTATTTTTGAATCAAGATTGGAATGTTGAAATGCAGCTGCAATTGATCTTTATTTGGTTTTCCACTTGAACTTATAATTTCTTTTATTTATTGAAGTGTTGGTTTGTGATTTTATGTTGCTCAGTTTGAGGCTTCTTATGGTTTACCAATTGCTGGCAAGTGTGGTGTAATGTGACATTTGTAAAACTGCCATATCCCAAGGGGTTCCTTGGCAAGTCATATAAGGGAGTAGATGTGCTAGGGAATTATTTTGAAAGGGGTTGTAATGGGACTAGTATGGGACAGTCATTAATCCATTCTTCCCCTTGTTCTAGATGATTGTTTTTATTTGTATGGAGGAGTCCTTAGAGAAGGGCCTCGAGACTCTCTTTTCCTAAATTGGTATGGTATCTAGGAATATCCATCCATGTAAACCCCATTCTGTGAGCCTTATGTTGTAAATTATGTGACTATATGAGGACAAGCGCACCCATTGGGAAGAGCATCCTTTGTGTGAGGACAAGCACACCCAATTGGGAAGAGCATCCTTGCTATTGTTTTCTGTACATGTGAAATTGTAAGTAAATGTGATGTGGCATACCTATGAATTATGTGTGAAGTATCAAATGATGTAAGTTAATATTCCTTGAGACATGGTATGAGTGCCATGATTGAGATATGGTATGAGTACCATAATTATAAGGTAAACTATTCTCTTAAAAAAAAAAATTGGATAAAAATGAATTTTCTAATAGCACAGGTGTTATTCATGACAATTAGAATTTTGAGATGTAGTGAAGGATGCTTATTTGTTGATATACTGTTGTAACTTAGTTGAAGATGGTTGCATGGGTAACAATTTATGGCTGCATGAATGGTTATTAATCGTGTATTGTGTATATATATTGTGAACATATGGGATAAAAGTTCTATTTTTTTTTTAAATGTTTGGATGCTAAATTCATGAAAGTGATGCCTCTTACGTGTTCTCTTTAGTCTACTCTTGTGGGCAATAATGTGAAAATAGTTTTTGTATATTCGATACTTTGTACATTTGCTAAGATTAGTTGAAAGTGTCTATATTTCATGGGCTTCTCTCTAACTTATTGTTCGAACAATACTTATCACAGTAACTGTTGTTCTATGATTTATGTTGTTGTACAGAGTTGTGAGAAATTGTACAAATCTTTCCATGGTTTAATACGAAACAAAAAGATATGTTATTAATTTAATGTTTTGATTTTTGTCATCATAAAAGTAGAATAATTAGCATGGATAATCCTATTCTTGATTGTTGCTATAATACTACTAAGTCCCAACCTTGAAAGACTTCCAGGAGGAAGTCTATACAAGGGTGGGAGGATGTAAGGCCCCTCCCTTTATATCAACATCATAACCCTTTTCATTCTAAACTTATGCTACTCTTTTGTGTAGACTTGGGGTGCATGATTTAGATGATACAAGACCCAATAGTATTTGAGTGCCACTATACTTTTAGTCATTTGATTCTAAGAGTAGTTTAGTTAAATTCTTATGTGAATACTTCTATTAAAGTATGCGACTAAATCTACATTGATAGTATCATTGATATTTAATTAACACAACAATCTTGACAATAACAATATGAATAATATATGAGTGAATTGCCAGTTGTATTTAATCTAAATTTAAGCATCTATCACCCAGTAATAATATTATCATTAGTTCTCAACAATGAGAGTATAATTTCTCATCATCTAACTTTTAAAACTGAAAACATTAGGGACTAACTAAGTTTAATTGATTCAAACAAGATCATTATATGGTTACCACTTAGCTTCTTAATAATAGCATCCTTATTGTCTAATAAATAAACAATCCTTATTCTATCGAAAGTCTAAACTTAGAGTACATATTATTATTTTTTAATTCTTTTAGGAAATAATAATATTGTCTCAATAATAATCTTTCGACTAGAATATTGTTTACTTACTTGAGACATAACAATGCCATTGAATAAAGCATGATTAAATATGAATTCTACTATCACTAAATTTTTATTGGCACCTAACCTTGTCATACTAGTGCTATTATCATCATATATATATTCATTATTTATTTATTTATATTTCTCCTTCTTAAATCCATAGTCAAGTCTTGGCTATGTCATTAAGTAGCCACAAGTTAATCTTTAAATGTAAATTGTTGTTTGCTTAATCTTTCAAACAATAAATTTATATTATTTATTTATTTACTCCACCAACAAGGTAGGTTCAAAAGCTTGTTCCTTCTACAGGTGTTGATGAGAGACTTAACTCATTTGATCAGGACAAAACTTCTAACACATAGTTAAAGAGTTGGTAGTATCTAACTAGATTTAATTTTCTTGATATGCACAACAACCACATCCCTTTTTGCATTTATTTTGTGGTTATACGAATCATGCTTATGGTCTGTATTGCTACTTTGTGGAAGTTATCTATTGAAGAATTTAATTTTGTCTTCAATTGACAAGATTGTGATTTCAAGTAATCCTGACATTCCTTGTATGGGCTTAAGGAAAATCAATGAGGTAATCAAGAAACCGAAATGAGCCAGCGGTTCCTTCCATTAACTTGGTGGGGCAGTAGTTTCATCAAAATTCACAATCAATGCAATCGAAAACTCCATTAATGTTCTTGTAATGCAAGTTGAAAGAGTGGCTTCCATAATTATTAAACCCACACATACACGATGCCCCGAGGAGTTTAAGCAGTAAAGTTTCAGAATCTCATTAAGTAGCTTTCTTAGAGGAATGAATTTTGTTCGCGTACATAAAGTTGAAACACCACCAACCTCCTGACAAAAAGTCATATATCACCCGTCTTGAATGCTGGTGAACTTGCTTTTCGTTTAACTATGCATCCCTAGAATTGAATTGGATTTTATCCCATTTATCAGGTGAGAGTAGGCATTGAAGAAGGAGGTTAGATTTTTTTTTTTAATTCCTTTTGGTGGGGGAGGTGTATCTGTTCTCTCTAGCCTCAAGGGAGATGGTAACAGATTGCCCAACAATTTTTCCCCATCCAGAGACTGAGAGGAGAGATGGAAACATCTCCTCCTCAAAAGGAAAGAGGATCGATGCAATGATGTTGGTTAACCTGCAGTAAGGGGGGGGGAACGGATTCCTAATGGAGAGCATGGTGCAGGCATCAACGCCCTAAAACTGGATGGAAAAGTACTAACAAAGGAAATAAGGGAAATATATGTATAGGATAGTTTCCTGTCAATGCACAGATAGAGGATTTGAGGAGGTCTAGTGTTCGATTATGGTGCAGGGAGGTTATGGGTGGTTTTCAAAAGCCATAAGCGAAGTAGTCAATAGAAGGAAAAATACATATAGATATATATTAGAAACAGTAAAGTTTAGTTTTAAGGAATGATAGTAGCTGTGGGGAAAGCGTTGACAGAACATATCACCCTAGTCTTGATTGGCAACAACGGTATGTACCTTCATCAAGTCTCACGGCTTTATTGTTTTTAATATATGAACCTCGATTCCAGCTTATACCTTTGCTTACTTTCTTGATCTGGTTCTTCTTTAAATAAATGCAAACTAGTTCATTTGTGTATAGTGGATGAAAATAATATGTAAACTCTGTGACCTGCCAAATAGTAAATTTGTTGCAGATCGACATAGATAAATTCTCAAAAATAGAAAACGTGTGGTTATTGTGAAACTAATGTTCTTCAGTTCACATGTGTTTTTTGTAAGGTAATCACTATCTTAAATATCTCTCTTTAAGATTATTCTTTCAAAAAATAAGCCGGTTGCCTTTAACTTAATATTATAATCTTTAAACAATATGTCAAAATCTAGAACCTAGATACTTAATTGTAATTTCAGGATAATATTTTCTTTAAAAGGGGCAAGTCATTATAATATAATAAATATCATTTTCAACGTAAAAGAGCTAGGGAACTCTTATCACCGTGCTCACATTGAAAGCGCTTCATGATGGCAATGAGTTGAACTCACTAAATTTGGTCTTTATGCACTTGTTCATTCCATTTGCATAGAAGTTACTTCAACCTTTCAGCAAATATATTGGTGCTTATCCTGTTATCATAGAATTCCTCGAAGCGTCATCTCCTTGGGCCATTCTATCACTTGGTTCCTTGGGTTAATTTCAGATCGTAAAGCTTAATTTAAGAAAAGAACATTATTAGTTTGCCTTCTATATATGTTTTGAGACAGGTTTAATGGGTCGAGGTTTGAAGTTAAGTTTATCATAGAGTGATAATGGGTTCAGCTTGAAGAAGCCCAACGAGCTTTCTGTTCTCTGCAAGGCTGAAATTGGTCACATCGTTCTCTTGGATGGAATGATTAATAACTCTTCATTAACTGATAGATACTGCATACCGCTTCACAGTTTTGTGCATCTCACTATTGGCTCGTGTACTTCACAGACCAAATGTCACAAGGCATCAAATTGGCATGACATAAAATGACTAAAATTCAAAAAAGATTATGTTTAATAAGTGACAAATATCTTGGTTTCCCAAATGGGAACATTCCTTGCCCTGCGCCTGAAAACAAATTCTAACTCGCAACTGATAGTTTTGTTTGAAAGGCTGCAAAAATATTGTCTTGAGCTCAGTAGTCTAGTCGCTCAAAAACCATGATATTTTTAGATCTACCTTCCATTTACTGTGGATAGAGTGGTTTTGGGTTGTCTCATTTAAAATAATAATAATAATAAATAAATAAATTCCGAAAATGCTGACCGCTCTGTTTGAAAAAGCTCGAAGGGCAATCCGTTTATTATTTTGTGAAGACCCATTCCATTACCACCACACTGTTAAATATTCAAAATTCCTATCTACTTGTCTCTGCCCTCCTTTTCTTGATAAGCTTAGTTTCATCACAAGCACTGTGATGTTTATTTTCTTGTTTATATCCGATCATCGTTTTCAATAATAGTTTTGGTTAAATGATAGAGAGTTGGGAAATAAAAATTCAGAGATCAATACACATTAAAATTTAATTAGAATAAAGAATAGGATGTGTTAAGCCTTTTCTTTATATATAGTATTATTTTTTAGATTAACTAAGTAATAAACATATGGATTAATTTAGATAAATAGAATTGTGAATAATGAATATTAGAAAACTGAATTATTAAATCTTAAATTAGAGAAGTAAATTTGAAAGATAAAGTATTTAGTTTTAGGAAGGTCTTTTCCTTAAGCTTATTGTAGATGTTGAATTTGAGATACTGTGAATTCATCTCACTTATATGATAAGAATTAGGCCTAAGGAGAATTCTCGCATAACTATTATAATTTTCATAACTATTCATCTTACGGAGATTGAAATTTGAAATTGATTTGGAAGGGTAAATATTTTGCCTAAATATTGTTTATGGTTAGTTTCTTATAATTATTCTTCACTTTCTTGTTGAGACTTACTTCCCTATATTTGAAATGTATTCCTAATGCCCCCATGTGTCTTTCCTTTAGTTCCAAAACTCTAGTTAATAGTGCTCTTTATTTACACTTAAGTCAGATATTTGATATACATTATTTAACATTTAGGACACTTAAGATAATTTTAGTTTTCGTGAAAACATAATGAAGTTGTTGTAGTTGAAAGAAAGAAAATTAATGAGACATTTTATCCAGGTTTAATTATTGGATACTCGTTAGGATACATTACTAAGCACACTTTATGTTGCTTGGAAAATAGTTTCTGTTCTTTAGTAATCGTTTTGTTTCCTTTCATTATACCTATTTATTCATGTGTGTTATAATACGATAATCGTTATTTGAATTCATGAGGAATATTTCCAAATTATATTTGAACATGTATAATAAATGTAATATTTTAGCATGATTTGTTTTTAACATGTCTCATTTTTGGTAAAGAGACAAGAAATTAAATTGTTAGAGGTGACAATACCAATGATTATATAATAGTACTAATATCTCTTATCATATCCTCTATCGAGCTATAGGTGTCTATTAGAAATTTTATTGGGAATTTTAATGGGATTAGGTGAGAAGGTTAATAGTTTAATTTAAAATAAGTTGTATCAGTAGACCAAAATTTATTTTGAGCTTAGGGAATGAAATATTAAACTTCTTGCTATAAAATCTTAAAGTGGAAATTGTTATGATAAATTACTAACTTATTTAATATCAACTTTTCTTCTCCATTCAATCATATGAAAGTGGAATGTCAGTCTAATTAGATTAATGTTCTATTTACAATAGGCTTTAACCCACCTTAGAATGTGTTGGTTCTTTTGGTACCATGCATGATCAAAGTCAATTTAAATTGGGGAAAATCAATGTGGTTGTACATAATGGGTGTATGCACCATCTAGAACTTAGTTTTGATAAGTTCTCGGGTTACCCTATTTGTGGGGTTAGTCATAATATTTGACCTTCAACTATTGCTTCCTTCTATTATTGTGAGGAGAGGAGTTGTGGTTGGTGATTGGAGTTGATGTTAAGCCATAATTTAGTCTTGCGGTTATACCCCTTTGTTATCCAACCATGTGGGAGATGGTTGAAGTTTAGTTGTCGAACTACGGTGCCTCTATGAAATATATACGTAGGAAAGGCCGTCTGAGACAAGCCCCCGAGGACTAGGTCTAGCTCCTAGGATTTGTTATCTTATTATTCTTGTTATTAATACTAACATACATACATACAAATATATATATATATATATTATTTATACATTGGTGTTGACATGTGACTTATATAATGTTTCAGATTTGTTTGGGGTTGGTTGTGCTATTTAAGTCTACCTCAGAGATGTTGATTCTATGTCTCCTATATATATATATATATATATATATATTATTTATACATTGGTGTTGACATGTGACTTATATAATGTTTCAGATTTGTTTGGGGTTGGTTGTGCTATTTAAGTCTACCTCAGAGATGTTGATTCTATGTCTCCTATCAAATTGACCATGATGTTCTAAATGATTTAGTTATCTAACTAAAAGAATTATAGTTTATGATTGGTCAAAATTTGTATGCCTTCTTGTAGTGCCTTCTTTGGTAACAAACTTTGAGAGTTTTGCAAGTGTAAGTGAACGAAAATTGGAATTTGTGTTTTTCCTTGACTATATTTCGAGTGTTAATTTTAGGGCATTACAATAATCCATGTCAGGACCATGCGATGACAGTCTTCCCTTTGTAGACTAGTACTCCCTTGTTTGTTCTCCCCTCTTGGTGTGTGATGTACACTAGAAGAAATGTATGGTCTTATGTGTGGGTAAGTTGTTGCAGTGTCAGTTCCTCTCTGATTAGCCTTGTTATGTCAATTTTTGGTCAACATGTTTGTTGTTAGACGTTATTTCTATCTCCTAGCATGGGGAGTGGATCTTAGGGTTCCACATGGTTGAGTGGAATATTCCTTGTACTCCTTTGGGTTTCCCTTGCTTTTGTTCATGTTTCTAGAGACTGCTCTTGATGATGTGAATTACAACACTTGTTCTAGTCCAAGTGGAATATCTTCATGTACTTGTACTAAATTGAAATTAGTTGTATCATGTATTGTAACTTTGATGTATAATCTCCCCAATTGATCTTGGGAAATCATTGATGCAATGTTGTAATTTATTATTGAACTTACTCTTTTAATGAGTAATGTTAATAATGTACCTTGTTATGTTTTTTAATGAAATTGATTTTGAATGGTATCTATTAATGACCTGTTATGGCTAATCCATGTTGGTTGTTCATTTAAATGTGATAGATTAAATGAAATTCTTAATGTTAGATGAATCTTTTCAATATAATGATATAGATTATTCATAATTCTTGTAACTTGGTTGATGGGATTTAGGTAGTGTGGTCATGGAACCTTAGAGGACTTATGTTAGAACACAAGTTATGTTATTAATTGCAATCTTGTGTATGTTTCACTTCAAAAAGAAAAATTTTCAATTTTTTAAGTGTTGCAACATTCTATCTTTTAGGGTTTTGTGGCAAGGCATTACCTTCATCACTAAAGATACTTCTATATGGAAATGAGACAACTTATTATCCTTTGGAAGTATGTTGTTCTCCCGATAGTCTACATGAGGCAACAAATGATTTTTATAACTCAAGTATATAGAATATTCAAAACATTCAAGACATTTACATCATTAATCTATAGGAATATAATATCCTACCTTAATATATTGGTAAATCATGTGTTTTCAATCCATCTGTAATCTTGAAGTTCAATAACAACATAAGTGTCACCAATATAGAAGTATCTGCAATTGAGAAAAGAGGCATCCTAGCCAATTGAGCTATGGGTGAATAAATAACTTCTTCAAAAGATGTGTAGAAGTCTTAGATAAATTCATTGAAACTAGCTTCACTTATATGTGAAGTGGTTTCATCCATAAATGTGTCTTGTTATTCATCATGGGAGTGATTATCATTAATGACATCCATATGTTCTTCAAGAATATTGGGAATTGAAAGCAACTTTTCATCAAAAAATAAATTGAAATGATCAATAATAATCTATTAAATAATATGCACATTTATTTATAATAAGAATAACAATTTGTTAATTATAATGTACCTTTCCTATGTAAAGTCCATATTTTAATCTATGGATACCAACAATTCTATGTTTCTTTAATTTCTTATTTTAGCACCTTTTGCAAGTGCAATATATCATTTCATTGAAATATTCATTTATCCATATAGTAGGTCTTGTTGCTCGTCCATCTAAATATTCAGGTGATGATGAAGTATTATTTCTCTTAATGTACCATGTGCTATCAACAATAAGACAATAAATTTTAACTCAAGTAATATTTCTTCTTGAAGAGTACATGAATCTTAGGTGCATGATATGTTATAGCTTAAGAAATTTGAAACTTTGAAAATGTGGCTTTCAGGTGAGATACACAAAATTGGAAAAGTTTTAGTCATTTTTGTATAGAATCTATATGGTTTGAAGTACATTTTTTTGTTCTTGGATCACCCTTTTTCGGACATTTGTAATGTGGATGTGTAGCACTAGCATTTGAAATTGTTGAAGAAAATGTAGAGTAAATATAAACAAGAATAACCTAACCTGGATGCTAATGTGTCCTCTTGGTAGTTTGAGAGAATATGTTACAATGATTTGTATCATTGTTCAACATAATACTATAGAAGAAAAAATGATACTATCTTTCGAGGTTTGTCTCATCATACAAACATGGTTGAGCACCATCTTTGCAATAGGTTTCTCTTTGAAATATGTCACTCAACCCTTATGTTATGAGTTGCTTGACTCCATAGCCCATTGGTGAATACCATCATTAACTTAAACCAAAGAAAGTAATTTTTTTTTTTTAAATCACTATTGGGTAAAAGCACAAAGATATGTCACAATTTTTGACCAACTAAATAGTTCCAAGAAAAAAGATTTTTTCCCAAAACCACGTGGCATGTAGAGTTTTGGGTGAAACTCTTTCACCTGAAACTCAAAAATTTGAATTTTTTTCTTTTGTTGCTTCAAAATGTGGCTTATTTTATGTGTGGGATTTTGATAGAAAGGGTTTTGGTTCAAACACTTTCTACCAAAACTATTTATGTGGCATCTTAGTTTGTAGCCAACTCAACATTTTTTAGAATTTTTTGAAAATTTCAACTTCAACTAAGTATTTATTCTTTTAGAATGATGTTTAAAAAAAAAAAAAAAATACCCTGTTGTAGAGCTCAGAGTGGTGAATATGAATATGCATTTTTTTTAATATTTTGATTAGTTTTAATATATTTTATTTTTAATATAATGCAAGTAGGTTGTTAAAGTTAAAAAAATGTTGATTATAAATTTAATAAATAGTAGAACATATTAATATTTAAATAAAAACTATGGTACACTAGAGGAGAGAGTCCTCTTCAAAAGGGTATAATTTTTTTTTGAAAATATGATTAAAAAATAGAAAATAGTTGACATCCAATGAAAACTATCAAATTGTGACAAGTTTGAATTTAAAATGTTATTCCGAGAAAAATATACATCAAAATTTCAAAAAGAAAATTCATGCACTAGCTATTGATGTTACCTATTCAGAGAAAAAAAATTAGGGAAAATAATGTTATTTTCTATTTTTTTCTCGGCATCAAGTGAACATCACTTTTTCCTAAAATTTTCAACATTTAAAAATCTACTCTTAAATTGATAAAAAAGTAATCAAAATAGTTTCTTAAAAATATAAATAATTACAGTATTAAACTTCATCAATATTTCTACCTTTCATTAGTTTACATCATTTTGAAATTAAAAACATAAAGACCACTTTGATATGGTCAAAGTTCAAAAAACATTTGTTGTTGACTGATTCATTTATAAAGTGTGACACGGGTTTCTACTTTTACCCTATTATCATTACACTCAAAAAATTAAATTTTCCTCATTACATTAGTACCCCTAGTGTAGTAGTATGGTAGTATTTTTTCAAGCTGTTTTCTAATTTGGAGGCTTTTATTGATGTCACAAAGGAGTTTCATAATTCATGTAAATTACTCTAAAAATTATGTTTTCCATCACTAACTAGTTCAATCTCTGAATCATAAATATGATATTAAATATTATTCTATGTGCTACCTATTAAATCCTAGGTTAGTGTTTCATTTCATTTAAATAATACTGCAAGTACCAAAAACAAAAACATAAATATTTGGTCTACCATTTCATATAGCCACCAAGAAAATAGCCTAATAGAAAGCTATAAAGAAAAGTGTGTGGATGCTAGTTACGATCACTACATAAATAGTTGTTGAAATATATGAAAACATGTATCCCAAAAATACCATAAAGTTATTCTAAAATATAGCTTGAGCAATTAAAAAAATGAAGATTCAATTAAAGCTTACATAGAAGTTGATAATGAATTGTTGATGTAGAATAACCTAAAATACATGATTTAAATTAATTATAACATGAGTAGTAAACCAAAGTTGCACCTAAATCATATTCAAATATACACAATATGATAAGAATTTTACAAAATAATTCAATCACTAAACAAATGTAGAGATTTATGATTTATTGTAGAATTTGTGTTATCTACAAACCATCAACTATTATAAAATTTGAAAAGTGAAGGTCACTTGAATCAAAGGCATGAGATTGGTACAATTTTTGTAATTCTACTTTTTTATTTACATATTAGTGTAGGTGGAGACCACTGAACCTAGAATCGCCATCTACAACAAAAAACCTACACAATGCATGAGATAGGCATAGACTATTTCACCAAAAGTGAATGTAAATTAAAATGCTATAAATTACATATTGTATAGCCTTTTGAAAGCATGAAAAAGGTTATGGGTAAACAACTACCCGATACAAGAAATAAAACCACCTAGATTAATTAAACCTAAGATAGACTTAATACACTAACACCTCCCTTAAGTGCAAACTTATGGAGAATTATTATACAAAATATGGGTCTCAGATACACAACCATGCTAGGTACCCATTTACAACTACAAAAAGAAATCTCTCACAATCAGAGAAAATTAGGAAAACCATGTGGGAGAAAACCCCTCTCCAAAAGAGAGAAAATAAAACAAGATGCATGGATGGAGGAATCAATAACACCCCCCAAGGGCTACATACATCATATATATACAATAAATAGCCCTCCCATAATAGGGAAAGAGTGAGACTATGTAGCCCCCCCAACAATGTGTAATCGCTTGCAAAAATGGTAAGTTCCTAGAGACAAAACATAATCAAATATTTACAAACAACTTGTCTCCCTTTTGGAAGAAACAAAACAAAGTACAAATGTAGGTATGCTTCCCATTCTAAACAAGAATTAGCAAGTGAAATCCAAATATAGGATGAAAATTTCTCTAAAATATACTCATGTGTCACCAAGACCTAGGAAGATGATGCCATAAACCAATTAGGAACATGCCCAATCACAGTAGAAGGTGACAAACAAGGTACCACTAGAAACTAATTCTGAACATTGTATAGAGAGTGAGATGGAGTGACAATAGCTTTACCATAGCTATCATCAAATAATATGGATATACCCTCAAATGTTCCTTCCAAGTTATAAATGTGTGATTCTATGAACAATGAACCAATTTTTGACAAATATGAATCCTAATCAAGAAGAAAATGAAAATCTTGTTGCTCAGAAATGATGGAAGTACTCAATAAAGGTGAACCAACTATCTCTGAAATAGAATCAAGAACCTCTAAAGCAACTAAAACATCATCTAAAGTCTCAAAAACCTCTAAAGGATCACAAGCATGGTTTATCTTCTCTAAAGAAAAAAGAGGCACAATGGTATTAGAAAGATTCTCATTGAGATATGGTAGAGTATCAAGATCTCCATATGATTCTCAAAGATAAGTCCAAAGAGAATAAGGGATCTCAAAATGAACAAGTGAATCCAAAAGGTCCTCATCATTTATATGCTAAAAAATAACTCCAATGGCTTTAGCCCTATATGATTTCCAAATAGTATACCCACTACCTATGCTTGGAATAGGAACTTCATTATATAAATATGGCAATACATTCTGCTCACTAAGATGAGTGAGAATAAAATCACTCCATTTCCTAAATTTCCCTTTCTCCAAAGAGACTAGTATAGCTAAATTATTCAAAAAAATTCAAAGATAGTGCTTTCAATTAACTTCCCATAAAGAAGAATTAAACCTAATTTCAAGCAAAAAATAGTGGGGTCAATTGTTTGATCTCCATGCTAACAGCAAGCAACTCCACCAAGAACACACAAAAGCAAGATAGCTACCTATGAACTTGCTTACAACAATCAAATGCACAAAGTTGTATATGAACATAGGACTCCATGACCTAAAGTATGTGGGATAAATATTCACAAAAACAACATCAAAACCTTGGGGGCCACACTGCTTCACTACAAAATAGCCCTAAAGAAATATTTATAAAATATAAAGTTTTCTTAAATGTTTCACCAATAAACCATGACCTCTACACTATAAATCAAATCTCTATGCCTGTAATTTTAAGGATCCTGCAGATTAATGGAGGTCTTCAACAAATGAATGGGTAAATGGGGTCTTAGAGTGTCCCACAACTTGCACACAGTCTAGCACCTAATCCAATTTTATAGTCTTAGAGAATTAACATGCTTGAGATAAGAAAATCATAAATAGAGCAAATAAGAGAATAACAAAATTCAAAATGAATGAAATAGTAGCCTCTTTCAGTAAAGAAAATCAACCCCCAAATGTGGCCTTCAATAGGTAATTCAAGATAGAAAAAGAATGGAAGATATCGTGTGTCCTCTCCTAAAAAAAAAAATGCCTTCAAATAAAAATCGAGCAAAAGGGAAAAATGCACAAGCTGGGAGTAATGGAATGGCCTCTTAGAAAGTAAAAATTACCTCTTCCAATCTACAAATCATGGACTCTAATTTTTTTTCTTGGGCCTTCAAACAATTCACAAGAAAATAACACCTTTCTTTGTTTCCTATGCACTCATAAATGAATTCCAAAAGCCAATGCTTTTGATGAAATTCACCAACAATAGATAATTATTTTCTTCAATGTAGCTTAAACAACCATCATTGGAAAAAAATGTGGTAATCTTCTTAGAGTAGATTACATCTAAGAAATACAAAATTGAGTATCAATTTAGATCTCAAAAAACTATAATGAAAACTCTCAAAGGAAGGAGGATAGAATGGTTGGCTCTGATACCATGTAGGTAGAGGCCACCCAACCTAGAATCACCATCTGCAAGAAAAAAAACTTCACAATGCACAAGAGAAGCACACACTATTTCACCAAAAATGAATGTAAATTGAGATGCTATAAATTAAATATTGTACAACATTTAAAGGCATGAAAAAGATGATGGATAAACAACTCTTCGATATGGAAAATAAAACCACTTGGATTAATTTACCCTAAGATAAACTTAATACTCTAACAATTAGCTGTGTTGATTCAAAAAAAATGTAAATGCATTAATAGGAGACCAAATTTCATGATAAAAATGAGAGTTAAAATAGAAGGATATGATGAGTTTAAGAATTCGTATGAAGTTAATCCTCATATTTTACAAGAATTAAAAGGAGGGATAATTTGATAGATTCAAATGTATCTATTTTTGTATTTCTAGAAGCCTAGTTTTCATGTTTAAACCCCCCATGAATATTTTCAAAGGTTATAACTGTTCAAGTCCATTCACATCTAGGTTCTCAAAAAAACCACATCCATATACCCTATCCTTGCATCAACAATATCATAATAGGCCAAATAAATTATAGCTTTGGGTACTCAGATATGTTGGTTTCTATCCTCATGGTTTGCACTACTGGTAATAGGATGAATCATTAATTACCATATACAATTTATTTATAATTACCCCAATTAAATCTAAACAAAATATAATCAATCTTTTACTTTCCTACTTAAACATAATGTTGGTTTTTCCCAATGTTATCAAAGTTTCATAGATAAGAAGCATTTATGTTTGATAAAAATCTACAATCCAATACATATATTGTCATGGCATGCATCATACCATTGTCTAAGCTGCTAAACATTTGAAACAAAGTCCTACATACCACTGAAACATTGCACATCACAACTATTGTGAATTGCAATCTTTGACCCTGTATGGATCTCAATAGTAATTAATACTAACAAAAAATACCCTAAAACAAATATATAATGGTTATAAATCAAATTATGTAAGTTTAATACCACCAATTTCATAGTTAGGAAAACTGTGCTAACCTTGTAAAGCTCTCAAAAATAATATTCAACGAGAATTATCCCATAACAAATAAACTTGCTAGTTACCAAGACTACAAGTCACAATTTTGTGATTCTAAACTACCAATTTTGAACATTGGGCAACAATATTAATCTTTCTACACCTCTCAATTAAAAGAATCCCCAAAAGTTACTTCGTTATAGATACACTTTTAGGCTATTATGACTGCAAATCAAGATTTCTAGCTAACTCACTCCCAATTAATGTGACACAATAGAATTTCTCAATCATAATATTCTCAAGAAACAAATTTTTTATTATATAGTCCAATTATTTTTCATAGAAATTGGAATTCAAAAATATACATTCACATTAATTTTTGCATGCATAGGAATTATTTCAACACCCCAAAAAACACATCGTACATTTGACAAGCACAATCTAATCCTCTCTTATAGAATATGACAACCATCTTATCTATGTTTATGTCAAATTCTATCATTTCATTAATATAATGACATTACCAAAAATTAGTTAAGAACTACTTATTGTCAACATTGCTTCAAAATACAATAAATTAATAATTAAATTACTCATTTATTTGATGTCACATATCAAATTTCACATCTCAACACCAATCACATCAATGAAATTTTGAATGATTAGGTAATAAATCGAAATCATGATTACAATCAATTGAAATTCATAAGCTAGATTTACAAATTTTAGATTCAAAGTCTTCCAGTGCACATACAAAAAAATTTACATGCATATATATATATATATATATATATATATATCACACATAAATTCTAATTTCTTTAGGTTCTACAAACTAGATATGGATACATTTTTCTATCAATTAAAACAAGGTGTAAAATATGGTTTGTAATTCCTTTTGGGTGATAGAAACTAGATATCATGTTTTTCTATCTTAATCATTAAATTCCACAAAAATTTAATAGTGGGAATGAGAATCCATTTCTTTAGCCATTATTGTAGACCATTGTACTACTTATTCCTATTTTGATAATTTAGAAAAATAGTAAACAAAAAACTAGGGTTCATTTGGCAGGAATCATTTAATCATGTAGCTCCATCCTTGCATCTTATCAAAGCATTAAAATTAGTAATGTTACTCATCAAGGACATACATATTTAATCTTTACTTGGCAGCTTATAAAATTAGCAAATGAAAAGCAGAGTTCATAGAACCTTTTTTTCTAATTCCAATCATTATATTCCTATTGAATTAATTGAATTCATTCTTTTGTCAATCTCTCTAGGATAGGGTCTACCATGCCTTATCTAACTAAGTGTGAAAATTCAACTAATGGTATGTTGCTTTCATATTATGGTAATAATATTGCATAAATAGGTCACTCCAAAGTGTGGGGGATCATTTACAAAAATCTTGTTGTCAATAAGCTACAGATTATTAAAAAAAATATATATAGCAATGTTTGATAGTGCCTATGAATAGAGATTTTGGAAATCAAAAGTTATCACTCCAATCTTTATTTCTTGTCAAATCTGATGCATCAAATAATCTATTAGCTACGTTTTAAGCTAACATTCAACAATTTTTAGCATATATTAAAGCTATTAGACATATAACATTTTATGTTTTTTTCCAAAAAGAATCCAACCAACAATAGTAGACTAGAGATGAAAAAGGTACTTAAAGATCAATCTCATCTTTTGTATCTACTATTGGACTACCCAAAGAAGGATAGAGCCTGCTTACTAATTTATCCTCAAAGTGGCTTTTCTTTAGCAACAAAGATATTTAGTCCAAGTGGAAAAAATGAAAGATCCTCGGAAGGATGCACATGATTAAGTTGCTAAAAGAAAAACTTGAGAGATGACCATACATAATTATGAAGAAGTAGAAGAAATAGAGAATGAAATTGAAAATACCTATGTGGAGCAAGAACAACAATAGATCTTGATTGTCTTCCTTGCTAGATTTTGAGTGGTTTTACATTGTGTTTCCTTGGTTGTCAATTCATTAACTTGGGGATTATTATTTTTCTTGATCATAAGAGGGTTGTTGGTTGGAGTTTCTTCTAGAGGTTCCAATTTTTTTTCTAAATTTTATTTTATTTCCCTTAATCCTTTCACAAACCACTCCAATTCATTGAGCTTGTCTTTCTATTATGTTAGGAATTTTTATTTTTTTTTGGTGCCATCATTCATGTTTCCAATTGGGTTCTAATCTTGTGTTTGGTCTTTGGTTTTCTCCCATGAGGATTCCTATGTCTAACCATATTTAATTTTGTTCAAGAAATAAATTCAAAATCAACTCCTTAAGAATTTTTAAACAAACACACATTTCTAGTTATGACAATTCCACACATTTGCACAAATACTTTACAAAATTTAAAATACTTTATCCTTTCAAATACTTAAATTTACTTCAGTAGTATATTTACTAGTATATTTACATATGTAACTGTTACAGTCTCAAAATACTTTATTCTTTTAGGTACTTGTCTAAATGGGAGGTCATTTACAAATCTATATTTTATACAAATTATTTTTCTTCTTCTAGTTCATCTTCATAACTTGGATTTACAACCCCACCTTTTGGGTGTGATCAAGAGTATTCTTTTAATATTTCCCTACTAATTTGGGGAGTATTTTTCCCACACCCAAATGGGAAATCTTGAATAGCAGAGGATTTCTTGTTCTTAAGTTCCTTTACAGGTTCCTCCTTGATTTGGTTTTCTTTTCTTATTTTAATTTGACTTATGGCCAAAGAAAAAGTCTCAGAATCAATTATATCTAATACCTCCTCTTAGTTGGATAATTCTTTATTTTATTCTTGAGCTTTAATGTGACTAGTCTTCTTGACCTTCTTTTCTCCCTTTTGCATATTCCTTGAGCTCATGTTGGCTGAAACAACAAATTATGTGATTGTTAGATCACATGAGGATTATGTAATTCCTACTCTTTGTATGTTCATACCAAAATTTTATGGTGTATTCAAATTTGTAGAACCTTAGGCCTAGTGTTAGAAATTAAATGAGGATACAAGAATTTATCTTTCCAAAGTAAGGAATGCACTAAAAATGAGGTTCAACAATTGTTATAGACCTAATAGGGAATTTCCAATAGAGTAGAAATTAGATGAGGATAAGAAGTATTCATCTTTCTAGAGTAAGGAATGCACTAAAAATAACATGAATACTCACTATTGAAAATAAGAGTGATTCAATGGAGATTATTATGTAGATAATAGTGAGAATTGGATGAAAACATAAAAGTGACTAGCAAGACCAATTCCATAGGTAAATTATATTGAGTAAATAGTGGGAGCATTAGTAGTATACCCAATAGAGTAAGAAGCAAGGGTTGGAGTACCTAGGGCATAACCTAAGTCATAGGCACAAGTAACACCATAGGCTATTTCCAAGAGTAGTAGTTGATTTTCTAGTAGTTGACTTAATAGTCATATAAGTACAAAAATATTTACAAAAATGCATTAATTGTGGGATTCTAAACCATCCTACCAATAAAAGAGGATAAATCAAAGAGAAAAAAAATAAAAAATTGGCTTTATAGTAATGTTCTTTACATATGTCACTAACATGGGAAGAATAACAAAATGAGTAGGGAGGCATTGGTTCTTGAAGTTCTATACATGGCTTAGGTGACATTGGCTCCGAGAATCCTTTCGTTGAGAAGTAACATTAAAATAAATATTTGATAGGAAAATTTATTTGAATTGAATCTGAGCATTACCTTCTAAAGAACCTACAATTGTAATGTTGTTGCCCACAATTCTTGTAAATGTTATCCTCTCTATGTATGGAAATTAGATGGATTGTATCCATCATCAAGATGGCCACCATATAATGCTATGAAGCAAATACCTATGTTGACACTATTCATGGTGACATTGGTTATCTAGACATCATTCACATAACCACCTCTACTCGGGGTTGTCTTAACTCTAAGACCCCTTCTTGTGTTGAAGTTGTAAAGATATTGAACATGAACACCTTCAATAACTCCTATTATTTCACTACCCAAAGTGAGACAAAAAATTGTATGTGATTCACCAATCAAACATTGGATAATAATTTTTGAGCTAGGTCATCCATAAGAAATGCCATATTAATTTGAGCCACTTTAAATAAAAATTACATCATCACCACACTGATTTAGTAGTCCTCAAAGCAAAAATTTGAACATGAATCTATATAAATGCCACATAGTTTGAGAAAGAGGTTATACAAAACTAAATCTAAATAATGTAGTAGTTAAAGAGCTATATCTATCATAGCTAATAAACCAACTTGCAAATTCTTTATGATCTGCCATCCTAACATAAAAAAATTCAACATTTTCCAGTCTATATTGAGAGATCATATGTTAAATTTGTGTTACATACTAGTAAAGGCCTTTAGCATATTGAACTTCTCCCAAAATGGTGCAATAAAAGAGTTAAAGAAATATCAAGAAAACACAATAATAAAGAGAAGGTTGTATGATTTTTATGACATAGATGATTTGCCAACTTCCATCCTTTGAGCTAATCAAGAAATTGTAGCATATAAATTAAACATATTTATACTCCCCAAGAAGTAATTAATCTCAAAAGAATCTCTAAAAAATTCAAGTACTTTTGGAATTTAATATATTCCAACTTACTTAAATGCTTAAATTATAAGTATCAAATGGACAAATGAAACAAAAACGATGGAGATAGTATTAAGAACTTGATTGTTTTCACACTTTAGGGTTATGAACTAGTTTTTGATATAATCTATAACATTTGATAGGGCTCCTATTTGTTTATACTTTATTCCCACAAGGTTTTTCAATCCTATTTTTACCTACATCTAATAATAGATCATGCATGGTACTTGGTTGAAATTCACCAAATATGCATGGCGTAAAAAATTTTGGAAACAAAGTTACAAAACAAATGGCTATTTCCATTAGTTTCCATTTTCACATGTTTAATACTACCTTTATCTTTACTAATCCTATTCAAATAATATTTCTTTCTTTGGAATAGTTCTATTTTTAATCTTTCAAATGCTAGAGATAATCTGCAGCTACCATTAATTGAATTACAAGAAGCATCCAATAGAAGACCTCCTTAGGAAAGGTTAAAGGATCATAAAATTTCTAGGGGTGGAAAAAAATGATAAATCATAGTACAAAGATCACTTCCTTCAAAGATTTAAAATATTTTGTTTTGAGTTATAAATCCAATCTTCATATTTCTTCCAAGAATGAATAACAATATCAATACTCTTTAACATTTGAATTTGGTTATAAAGAAGAATTATTTGAGCTAAAGTTAAAATCCTAAGGGTTGTTCAAATAACTATAACCAAAAACCAAACTATATAAGGGAACATATGACCCAACAACACTTTCATTTGCAATCTTATTGATGAAATTGTTATCATGAAAATGTGGAGAGTCGACAACATTAAAAAATAAATTGTTCTATTTTTTGATAAAATAATTAGTCTATAATGCCCCACCACACAACCCTAGAGGAAGTTGCAATCAACTACTCAAACATACAATTTCTTTTTTATTTAAATACAAATAACATGCAAGTTCACTACCCATTGCCAACAACCTTTAAGGTTACGAGACTGAGATTACTTTAAAACCCAAACAAGAAACATGAATTGAAACCATAACATTTAATTATTTAATAAATTAAGTACACATACATTCAATACATGTTAAATTACATCAAAGAATAAGAGATACCACATGATTTCAAATAACAATCATTTAACAATAAGATTACAACTCTCATTCCCTGAATGAGGTAAAATCCAATAAGCATGGTTACATAATACAACTTCCACCTCGATAACAAATGACAAGTAATAAATTACAAGATTCAACTAAAATGAATAAGCATGAAATGAAACTGGATCCCACGAGTTCTCCAACTAGAAATCTCATCCACACGAACAAGAAGAAAGCCCAAAGGAGTAAGGTGCACATTCCACCCAACCAAGTGGTACCTGAAGGCCCACCCCCCTATGCTAGGAGATAGTAACAAGGATTCCTAGACAAGCCCATCTACCTCTAGACATAGGCTGACACAACCAATCACAAGTACAACACCAGTACAACTCTAACATAGTCACATTGCTTCTAGATATAAAACAGATCAAGTATGTTAAGAAACCATACACACAAAATCACATACTAATTGTTGTCATAGAAAGAGTGTCATCACACAGCTCGACATGGGATATCCTCTGGGAATCTTCATAGGCTCTGACCCCCATTATGGGATATCTTGGTGGCCTCAACTGAATCCTAACCCCCATACTCACTCATGTGGAATAAAATACCTCTCATAAAGACAAGATAGATGACCTTGCCATTCTAGGCCTTCCCACTCATCCCAATCCTATACGATCACTCACTAACTCATTTGACTACAAAATTCAATGAAAATGTCCAACAAAATATGTATAATTTGATGTATAGCTGAGTGCTTGTAATTTTTTTTAGAAGTTTATCCCTAACGTTCATCAAAATTTTGACGAACCTAGGTTTCGTCGAAATGTCAACTATCAATTTCATCAAAATTTTGAAAAACATGAAAAATAAGAAAAAAATCAAATTGTGGCCAACTTAACGAAAAGTGAGTTCATTGATTTATTGCGATAGTGTTTTTCTCTACTTGAGACAGTTTGTGGAGAACTAAGGATGGTTTTCTTAGTAAAAATCAGAAAAAAATCAAGAAGATATCACCAAGTTGAGGGTAGTCATTGTCTTTTTGCAGAATTCAGTTGTGAAGTCAGATTTGTAGTTCCAAGTTTGAAAATCATATTTTAAAGTAACATCTCATTAGATTTCATTTTTAGAAGTTTAGGGTTTTGAGAATTTCATGTCCAGATTTTGTTGTGTGGAATCACCATAAGATCACAACCAAGGAACAAATTCTTGTGATTGTAATTATGTGATCCATAACTCTATTGGTCATGTGGCACATTTGTGCTATAATAAATACATGATACATTCATGTGTGACCCAATTTTAATGTGGCTATGTTGTGATAGAAATGGAGGCATTCATATAATGTAGTTAATTCAAGTTGTATAATGTAGGTGTTAATCATCATTGGGTGCATTCAAGCTGTCTCAAGTTTAACAGGTTAGGATGTAGTTATAGCATGATCGAAGAGTGATTAACTCTTGTTGCAATAAAGAGCCTATAACTCTGGTTTATATGCAAAGTGGTTGCGTTATATCAATTATGTAGTGCATTCAAGCACAACCCATGTTTAATGGGCTATTCTAGAGAGTGATCAATATTTTCTAAACCTTATGAATGTTACTTAAAAGCGTATAGATTAAACTACAAACCAAGTTTGTTACATACTTGAATGCAATCTTGGGTTACCACAAAATATAATAATGTGAACTGCTAATAACCATTATGGAAAGTATTAAAGCAAGACCCATGCTATATAGGATGCATTTCCCTGATTAGGTTTAAATACTTTAATGATCAAACAAAAGCTTCCCACACACTCTAGGATACAATCCAATATCATAACACAACTTTGTCAAGACAACTAATTTTTTGACACAAGATTTAAGGTTGTTTTTTAATACCAATAGAAGCATTGGTAAGAGCATGATTAGGGTACAAACCCTAGGCCTCCGTAGAAAAATAAACAATAATTATAGTGGATTAGTGAGGGTGCAATACTAGAAAGATTGAGACATTGTAGCTAATAATAAAATCTTGCAATCTAAAGATTATAGCCAATAACAAGCACACTATGTAGCTTAGTGAAAATTTTAAGTGCAATCTATGGTAAGAATAATGACAGTCACTTGAGATGTGACAATCAAAAAGAGTTTGAGTAGTGACAAGATAATAAAGCTCAAACCTTGCATAGTAAAGTGGACATTTTAACAGTGAGTTTCCTTACCCGCTTGTTGACCTTAAGGGTTTTTCCAATGCTTTTGGTAGTGTTAGACAAGGCAAATGCAATCAGAGAATGACTATCCAAATGAAGTAATAGTGGTAATCATAGGCTCAATGTTCTTCTTAGCCATTAATGTATAATGGAGGTAGTGGATTGCATGTTTGAGCAGTGTTTTGAGACTCATCAAAGATGGGAGAATAGTGAATAATACCTTGTGGACTGTGAAGTAGTGTCAATAAGGTTGAAGGATCTTAAGAACTACAATACCATGAAACAATGAGTCCCCTGTAGTAAGTAGTTAGTCTATAGGGCATGGTTTGATTTTATAGAAGGATGCTCATGAAATGAATCTTCAAATAATAGTGAGTGAGCTGTTTGAGGTTGCAATTGAGGGTGCAATACCTAGTCTTAAAAGAAGTTAGCAAAGCAATAACAAATAATTCACAATGTTATCTTGCATAATGCCTTGAGTTTGAAGACACAAATCTCATTGTATCTTGATGAAAGTGGTGACCTTAATGGTCAATCACTGGAAACCATGATTTTAAAACATGCTATTGTGCTTATGGAGGCAAGATTTTAAGCAAGACAATGAGTGGTGGTTTGGAACAATGGCAGGTATGAAGGACTTTCTTTATATACATACTATGCAGTCTAGCTTAAAACACTATTTTTAGAAGAAATTGAAGGTGGATTATGGAACTCAAGGGTTATCATGAAAAGGATTAAAGAAAAAATTGAGATCTATTTAAAAGCCATGGTCATGAAGATATTAAAAATGTCACATGCAAAACCCTAGTAGCTGGAGTAATGAATATAGTGCCAAAGAGGATAATGTGTAGGGGCAGATTTAGGAGATCTCCAACTTATCTAATTATAGGGAAACACATAATTTATTTATTTTTTTAATTAAAAGAAATTGTTTTAAACCCTATATAGGATACATTGATACTTTAAAAGCCTTTGAAGGAATTTGAGATTATTCAAATATATGTCAAGTAAATACCTAGATTACAAATAGTAGTAGGAACAATGTAAGATTAATTGAGCAGAAAAGGAATGAGATAAGCAATAATGAATCCTATGCCTCTTTTCATGCACATCTCCTCACCATACTCTATCATTCTTTATGGAAACCCTTCTCCATTTTGGCAGTCTATGCTTGAAAATAATGTTTTGACGAAGGTTTTAGAGTATGTTTATTAAAATGAAAACTCCATTCTAGTGGGCTACGACTGAAAATAAGATTTTGACAAAAAAATTACAGTATGTTTATTAAAGTTTTAGAGTATTTTGGTGGGCTATATTATTAATTCCTTAAATGATTTATTCAAATGGATTGTGACTAAACAAATGAATAACTATTTAGTCATTTTTATTTGTGTGACTAAATAGTTTTTAATCAATGACCAAACTAGTAATTTATTTACTCACTTATAGCTGAGTTGCAAAAAATGAGTAGAATTTAGTTATTTTTAATTGTTGTGACTAAAATTTTTAGTCACCTAGTCATTCATTTGGAAAATTCTACTAATGTGTGCTTCCTTGTGCGATTAGGGATGTCTCAATATTGAGGGCCCTAGGGATAAGATTGTCATAAGAGGTGACACATTACATCTTTAACTAAAAGGATAAATTTGTATTGACATTAGCAATAATGATTCTGACTTGTTGATCCTTAGGAATGGATCACTTACTCTTACTAGCTCTCTACCTCCATCGTTGTAGGAAGTTTGTGATCAAGTTCAATATTCTAATTTTAGGAGTCTTAACAATTGGAAATCATAGTAAAATTAGAATTTAATAAGTTTTGGAATTAGCATTTTAAAGTGTTTTTTGGGGTTATTAAATTCATACTATCTTCTCTTTTGCAGGGGTGGTTGCATGCCAAATTTTTTTGGTGTAAACTATCAGAATTATTAGATTGTGTTACCTGTCTATGAATAAAAATTATTGGAGTGTGAGTTTGATATTTTTTGAAGATATAAATAGTCAAGCTTGGTAAAGAAAAATTATGTCAAATAATATTAGTATAGAATAAAATGAAGAGACACTTGATAGATTGTGGGATAGATTGAAAAGAAAGGGTGATGGGAGATGTTATTGTCCTTGCAATAATTGTAAGGTCTTAAAGATGAGATGAATTTTAATCACAATAGTTGAGAAACATTGTAGGCAGCATGGTCACATTGAAGAGGGGCATGATTATCATCCATTGGTAAGTTGTTCATTATATGTGTTTATATTGATTGAATTTGTAAATGTTTAGATCATTTTAACATTTTATATATATATATATATATATATATATATATATATATATATATATATATAATCACTTGATCATGATCATGGTTTATTTGTGTCTATCAATATTATAAAGGTGGGGCACCCAGGGAAAATGATATAGATTATGACGGCCCAGAGAATGTGGTTTTGTAAGCAGATGAACATGGAGCTGTGAATATCGGAGTTGAAGTTAATGATCCTATGGAAGAAGATAATCATGTGCTAGAAAACATAGTTGAAGATGATGGTACAAATAAATTGATCCATGACACATTTAGTGGTAGAGTTGATCATGATGATTGAGATGACTTTGATGATGTTCATGATTTACCTATACTTGAGAAGGCACATGAGCCCCTTTATGAAGGCCCCCAAACAAATCTTCTCTCTGCTATATTGTTGCTATTGAACTTGAAGGTTATGAATGGTTTATAAAATATAGCAATCTCACGGATGTTAAGGTATGTCATATATGTCATTTTTTTTCATCTATTTTAATTGTTGTTAGTTCATCTTTAGTAAATAAAGGATGAAATATGTACCATTAATATTCTTTATATTAACAAATTATTTTTTGTTGTACATTGATTGGTGAATTTTTGTAACCACCATTAAATATTTTACCTCGCTCATACCGATATTTATCTACCATTATGAAAGATATCAGAATGGAGTATCAAGCAATAAATGCATGTCCCAATGATCATATTATATATCATAAACAACAGGAATTTGCAACAAAATTTCTAGAATGTAATATTAGTAGATATCGAATAGATAAACTAACAAAAAAGGTGCCTTGCAAGGTTCTTCATTATATTCCCATTATTCCACGTATGCAATGATTATTTAGGTGCGGAAGCTTAGCGCAATTTATGGATTACCATGCATGGAATAGAAGTGGAGATGACATTCTTTGAATGTTTACAGATGGTTCTACATTTAGGGATATGGAGGAAGAATGGCCACACTTTAAAGAAGAACCTCATAATCTCAGACTTTCATTGAGAGTGGACAGTGTCAATCCATTTGGAGAGATGAGATCTATTTACTCGGTGTGGCCTATTTTTGTTATCAACAATAACATTCCTCCATGGATGTCAATAAAGAGGGAGCACATAATGTTGTCAATGATTGTTCTAGGTATTTGTTTACATCAAATTTTTTTAATGTAGTAGCATCTTATTTGTCTTATTTATTGCATAATGACATATTTTTTTCATTCAATAGTCATGTACATTAATTTATATATATTGTATTAAAATGGTTATAATAATTATGTAATATTTATGTTCATTCAACTAGGTAAGTACCAAGTTAAAGATATGAATGTATATATCAAGCCTCTTATCGATGAGTTACTAAAGTTATGGAATGGCATCA
Organism: Sequoia sempervirens; assembly: GCA_007258455.2. NCBI lineage: Eukaryota > Viridiplantae > Streptophyta > Pinopsida > Cupressales > Cupressaceae > Sequoia > Sequoia sempervirens. The sequence continues at coordinate 485,052,363 of VDFB02271358.1, forward strand.
CTATGTATGACGTCTCTAGACCAATAGAAAAAAGACAATTTTATTTCCATGCAATGCTTGTATGGACAATTCATGATGCCCCAGGGTTAACTCATTTTTATGGTATCTTATAATGTTCGACTACACTTTAGCAATATTTAACTTGATGAAGTAGATATCATGCATGTTTTTAAAATAATCTATTCATTATATATAATTATAAAAAATTGACATATTTAGCCCAATTATATATGATCTTGTGGGTCTTCAAACAAAGGAAAAATTTGCATGTCCAATTTGTTGTCCAAAGATAAAATCTCGTCATTCAAAAAATTTAGGAAAGTAGGTGTTCGATGAGTATAGGCATTTCCTCCATAGAAATCATAAGTATCGAACTACTGAAAAACATATTTTTAATGGGAAAGATGAGACTACATAAAAACCACAAAGAATGACACCTCGCCTATGGAAGTTGGAATATAATAGAATTAATCGTCAAAATTATACATAGAATCAAATTATTTATCTATCATATATGGTATGTTTTGAATTTATATTTTTATATTGTGTTGTGTTTACTCATGTTGTAATTGAGAATGATTGTTGTTGTTAATTTGTTTAACTTATATGCTTCATGAAGGTCATCAAGGCATTAATGGTTGGCTTCCATAGGGACTAAAAAGTTATCCAAAACAATTTAGTAGGTTTCCCTACTATGAACAACTCCAAATTATGCATTTGTTTGATACAATGCATATCGAAAAGATATAACAAAAAGATTATGGAAAATATTGGATGGAAGGCATGACAAAGAAAAAATTGTCAAAATTTGTAGTGACATTCAGGAAGTCAATCATGTAATGAAAAATGTCATTCAATTAAATAGTGATGGAGAACAAATTAATATAAGTGCTCTTCCTTGGTTATTAACAGAGCAGTAAAGCAATGCTATAAAATAAGTCATATGAAAAATTTGATTTCCCACAATATTTGCTGCAAACATAAACAATATAATAACAAAGAAAGGTGAATTTGGGCCAGGGATGAAAACGCATGATTGGAATACCTTCATTAAGGTAATTACTCTAGTATATTATATACACTTGTATAATGCATGCACTTTTTAGTGTATTGTGTTTACTACTTTTGGAAAAATAATGAAAAGATCATTTTATAATTGTTG
>VDFB02271358.1:485053624-485082867 GCA_007258455.2 Sequoia sempervirens
ATGTGCTTCCCGATCATTCTGTACTTTAATTTGGGAAAATATTTTTGTGCTTGTCATTGAGATTGTTGATAAACATGTTAGGGATATAGTTTAATTATAGTTGTGAGAAATTGTAGTGCTATGTTCTATAATTTCCTATCTCTGGTTAGTCCTAGCTATTCGAAGTGTGAAGTTGTAGAAAGACCCTAGTTTGTCCAAGATGGCACCGCCAAAGCAACATTCTAGCCAAGTTGACTATTTAAAAAGAAACCTATATGATGATTTCCTAGATCAATTGTGCTACTTAATGAATGATAGGAAGAAGGAATTGGTTCTAATGCGAGGGAAAATCCTGGGGGAAGGGTTAGTATATAATTGCTCTAACATTACCAATGCTAGGGTTCCTCTCATAGGCTTGGAAATGTTCAGATTATGGTATGGACAGAGGAATTTTCCTCACCCCCTTTCAAATGGCTAGATGTATGATTTGGGAAAGTTGGTAGTCCCAAACGTGTTCCCTGACATAGACTCGCTTAGGGCAATGGCTGCAAGATATGACCCTGTCACACAAGTAATCAGGGATAATGATGGAAAGGTTTTGCTGAGCATTAATAGAGAAGAGGTCCAACAGATTTTTTACTTGAGTGAACCAAGTGAAGACTTGGTTCGTATCAATCTTGAGGAAATGAAGTAGGAATATGCAAAGTTGAAGTCTCTTTTTAGAGCTAAGTTGCTTCCACCTCATCTAGCTATGGTAGGGGGTTCACAATTTCATATCAACCCTAGTGACTAGGAACCTTTTAGATTAAACTAATTTCAAAATCAATTCTTGGCCACTTTCTATTCATTGTGTCAGATTTTGGGTTTCAGTCCTAGTGTGGTGATGCCTATTGCATACATGTTCATGGGGGTGCAAAAACAACACCCTAACTTCTCTATGACATATTACTTTGCTTCTTTCTTGGCTAAGAGGATATATGAAGGGTCGTTAAATTTATAGAAAAATAATATCAAAACTCAATTCTTCTAGTATTCTATGCTGATGCATATGTTCTTATTCAAGAATACTGACTTTTTCTCTAAAAAGATAGAATTAAGGAAATTAGTTGATGGAGAAAGATTTCCAGTATAATTATGGACCCCAAATTTATCTTGTAATAGGGAAAGCACCAATTATGTGCAATTTGATAATTGCTTTGCTTCTATATTCAGGGCTAGACTGATGGTGAATGTACCCAGGATCCCTGAGGAATTGCATGATTTCCTCAGGTCAAAAGGTAGGAAGCCAAAATTGAAAGTTTTCCATAATTGGGGTGACATTATCCCATACCTAGTCAACACTATTTTGAGAGTATACGGTTTTCAAGGAATCCCCCATATACTACCATATAATGTACCACCAAGAGTGTGGTTTGTAGAACTTATGTGGCAAATGAATTGTATCCATGAGGACAACCTCATAGGGAGGGGTAAGGGAACATTTTTCCCTGATTATATAGTGGTGTCTGATTTTTCCTTTTCAAAAGGAGGCTGGGTGCATTTTGAGAAATTATTTGATGATTACCATTTGAGATGTGGTCCAAAGTAGCAACATGATCTTGAGGGTTTCTTTGCAATTTTTAGACAAAGAATAAAGGCTTGAAAAATTGTGCATGAGTTCAACTTTCCTGAGGATTTGATCATAAATGAATTTGATCTAAATAGAAAGGAGTTGAACAAGGAGAAATGGATAGCTTATGATAATCTATTAGATCTTATGCATAAGATACATCTAAAGTATAATCCATTGTTTGAGTTCAATCGATACCATAAGAAGATTGACTTTCTAATGGAGAACTTCAAAGAAATTATGGGCACATTGAGGACCAAAAAGATAAATTTAGAACTGACTCTAGGTGTATAGGAACAAGGTTCTAGGCCAATTGAAACAAGGCCATCATACTAGCCTACAAAAATGTGGCCTATTTACAAGAGGAAAAAGGATGATACTAATGATGAAGAGGAAGTGGACAAAAAAGGAAAGCAAATAATGAAGTTACCTTCACAACTAGGTCCAAAATTCAAAGTTCCTAGGGCAATTAAAATCATTGTTTTAGAATCATCCCCAAAAGATAGTCCCTCATCACCACCATCTGAGCCAAGCCCTAAAAGAAAAAGAATTGATCAACCACAAGAGGATCTAATGCATGAAATTATTTTTACTGATCAGGACATGCAGGTTGGTATGCCTTCCCCTCCTAGGCCAACTAAATTGGTTCTATCTGATTTAGATATGAAAGGAAAAATTGTACAAGATGCAAGAATGGAAGCATGTAAGGAGTTTCTAGATGACAATACATTTGTAAAAACTCCTATATTCTTTCAATTGGTATGGAGGATGAAATTTGAAGAATATCAAGAGAAATGTAAGAAGAGAAGAGAACTAAGGCCTGACAGGTCATACCAGGATAATGATGAGGAGGTAAAAGTTGAATTAATGGAGGAATTTAAGAACATCACTCCTGGAGAGGGAAAAATATTGGTGAGTCAGGCTAGTGTGTTGATTTTTCCTGAATGGGACATTGTAGATGTCATAGCATTTAATGCTATTTTAAAGTCCAAGCATCCTTTGCAAGACTGTAAAGAAGAAGTCAAGGTAGCATTACAAGATTCTTCCTTCAGTGAGGAATATGAAACTTTGGCAATCTGGGCATTGGCCCCTCAAGGAAGAAAGCCAAATGTTATGGATATTAATCCAAATTTTAGAGGAGGATTAATAATAAAGAAAGCTTTAGAGACCTCAACCACTAAGACCATTAATTTGACTGTGAATGTGGCCAACTTGGCCCAAAAGATTGCTGAAAGGGAGGAGGCTGAAAAGAAGAGCCTAATGGAGAAGTATAACCTTTTGATTGAGGAATACAACAAGATGCAATAGAGGAATGTTGAGTTGTAGACTGAGGTGGAAAGTTTTAGGTATAAATAGATTGGGGAGACATCAAGTGCTCTAGGGACAAGTACATTACCTTCCACAGTAGGGTCAGTGCCTCCTGCTTCTCCAATGGTTTCCACACTAGGGTCTCCCAATCAGAATCTTTCTCTCACCCCTCCTTTAGAAAAAAATGATGAAAAAATAGAGTGCTCTGTTGATCCTACAAAGAAGTAGCTCTTGCGAAGAATTCATGAATTATAGACATCATTGAAGGTAAGTGAGGAGAGATCTCTTTCAAAGCAAAAGGAGAATGTTACTACTATATTGAGGTATTTAAATGAAAAATTTAATAGTAAATTGCTATCTATACATTCTTTATATTCTTTGTTGGTAGATGCAATAAATAATATTGATAGGGATCAGGAAGTAGTGATACCATTGATTGAAAATTGGATCCCTAGGGCTGGTGATTTGGATGTCATGTATAAGGCTTCAAGGTTTGAAACAAATAATAGGCCCCAATCATTAAAGCCTACTCAGTTTTTGGTTAAATCATTGCAAGTTTTTCAGACCCTACTAGATGATTTGAGTAGTAAGATCAGATAATTGGTGAACAATTTTAATGATTGGGGTAACACATTGTTACCAGATATAATTGATGAGCAGGGGAAAATCAAGTCACTCCAGCAGTGGTAGGATCAAGCAAGTGAAGTCATTAATGATTAAATTAAATTAATTTGTGATGAGTTAGATTATGACTTGTTGGTGAGATGTATGGATAAAATCATTAGTACCTTCTCATTTTTTGAAGCTTTTCAAAGAGATGCAAATTAGGTAGCAGTAAAATACACACCTTGTAATACCAAGGTGAATGAGGTGATTAATTTTGACTGGCCAAATTATGAAGAATACCATAACTGGGTAACTAAATATTTGACTTAGGAAGAGTAAAAGGAATGGACTACTAATAGGTGGTAAATTGGATGTTGCGGTTACAATGTTTTCTAGTTTTGCTTTGATGACATTCTTGGCATGGGTTTCTTGTGGTTTTTTCTTGTTGCATCAACTTTTCTTGACTGACATGATGAACAATAATATTCTCCAAGGTGATGGCTATTGTAACAATTTTTGGAATATCACTAGGTGTGCCAACTAGCTGGTGACAAGTGTACTTTTTAGTCTGATGCTTGCTTTCTCTTTCATTTTCTATAAGAAGGGTTTCAAGGCCAAAAGTAATGTTTAGCAAGTTAGATAATGTTTCATTAAGTATAGGTGAAGTTGTAGAGCAAATTGTAAAGTTCGATGGTTTTAGAGAGAAATACAATTTGGGTTCTAAATTATTCTATAATTAGTTTTGAATTCATGGGGATTTAATGTTATATAACAATACTAGCATTTGAGTTGAAATGATAAATTAAAACTCATGTCTCTCTCATGTACATGTATATTTGAATTTTGAATAAGATGACTAAGGGTTGTTTTATTCCTCTCACTATTGTGGTGTGTATAATCCTTATTTTAGCTTTAATTCAAGGAATTAATTAAAATACTTGAATGGGATTATAGGCGGATATGTTTTGTATAAGGATTTGATAAGTAGTATTGGGTGACAATATATACTGATGAAATTGTAATGCAATATTGTCAAGGATCCTATATGTTATATGTTATGTATTAAATCTATCATAAATCTTTAGATGCTTATGAATTTGACTCCTGCAATGGATATATGACACTGATCTAAGTTGTACTTATTTGTGTAGTTCAATAATTATTTGTCTTTGCCTAGAGCTTGCTACAAATTGCAAATTAATGACTATATTTTACTATGGATTGTGTTGTAGTTATCTCATGCTCCCCATAGTTGATATTATCGGTGAATAACCAATTTTATTCGATATTATCCTATTGTGTTGATCTATTCAATGGGATTATCTGTTATGTATTAATGTTGTTTATGATATTGGTGCAGAGGTTATAAACACAATAAGGGATCACCCTCCTAGGTCTTGTAGAGCCCAAAGTGTAGGAGGCTTTTTGAAGTCCTTGTCAGTTGGTTTAGGTCCTTTGAGCTACCCTTGATTAGAATTGGCAATCCCATAGGTAGATTAGAAAACCAACCTGGTTACAGTGCAAAAAACAAACCAACACCCTCTACCTTTAACCCTATAAACAATTAACCCTTAAACTCTAAACCCTTAAACCCTCTACCCTCTATCTCTCTCCCACTCTAAACTCTAAACCTTTCCTTGTATTCTTTTATAATTTTCATTATTCTTATTTATTTTACACTTACATTTACAACTACACATACATATGCATTTACTATTTTCATTTATTTCTCATGTAGTTTAATAGTTTGATCGATTTCATATTATATGTGTTGAAGACTTTAGAATTTCAATTACATTAATTTATGGATATGTTGTATCTATAACACTACAAAATCATATGATCTTTGCATTTACACTTGCATTTAGAAATACACATTTATATACATAGATATAGATTTCTTTAATGATATGTTGCATTTATTGTTCTAGGAGAGCATCCCATAATTGCATTTACATTTACATTTAAAAATACATATACCTACACACATACATATATGTGTGTGTGTTTATGTATATCATTTATTTTCATTGTTCAAAAGCAACCCATTAGGTCTGCACATGGATAAAAATTCATAAAATCATATCTCCCATACATGTTTTGTTGAAACCTAGACTTGAACCTCTCATTTCACATGCTTTTCTTCACAAAACTCTTGAGGACAACACCTATACCTTCTTTATTTCTCATCCTACACCCTATTCATGCATCCTACAATTACAATAGTATCCATGGGGCCTCTTACACAAGCTACAGTAATCATAAAAAGTGTAAGAGCCCCTTTATATCATGTTTGGACTACAAAACCCTCAAAAATATGGTAATTGGGTTGTATGCAAACAAATGAAGCTTTCTAACTCAAATCAATGCCTTAAGCCCTCAAATCAAATTAAAATCAAAGTTAACACATATGGTCATGACCTAAAATTGATTTCACATCAAAATATGGCTGCATGTGACTGTACAGTGCTGCATAACAGGAAAAATATAGAAATTTTGAAGAAAAACATAGATTTTTGAATGTCAAGAGCTTGTATTTTAAATCGTCAACCATCAACAACCATTACAATGATCACTTTATGCCTTTTAAAGGCCTTTACATGTCAACCACTTAACAACCACCTCTACAACTAACTTTTTAATATTTTATGATCACATTAAACATAAAACACACTAATTTCAAGGTTGTTAACATCACTATTGAAATGTTTTAATTTTTTGACCTTTCAAACATTAAAAAATACATCATTAAATTAATTATGTAATTGCATAAAAATTAAAAAAATCATGAATTAATTATGTAATCACATAAGCCAAATATAATTCTATCAAGAAATTAATATCAAATAGATAATATAATCACATAACTCATACATTTCAATGTCATTGATCTTCTTCTTCATCCAACTCTTTGTCTGTATCATCCGATCTAGATTCGACATTGTAAGGATTGGTCATATCACCATCACCATCATCGATATCATTTTTGATAATGTCATCATCCACACAAATATCATCTTCATGAACATTAACTCCTACATCATCATGATCTAGTTCCTCCTCTTCAACATCTTCCTCAAGGACATCATCAATTAACTATTGATCCTGATCATCATCTACATCATCTTCTAGTTCTTCAATATCTTCTTCTTCCACCACATTATACTTTACCAGCCTTCTTGTTGGATCATGTCTAACAACAAATGACCAACCTGGTTTACCTAGAACCTCTGAGTAAAATACCTACTCACATTGGCTTGGAAGAACATAGGGCTCATTTCCATCTTGCTCGATCAACCTTGTATTCACAATGGTAAATCCATTATCATGTTCAATAATAGTTTTCTTAGGATCATTTTCATTCAATCATAGCCTATACCATAGGATGAAAAACATAATTAATCTGAAGAACTTAAAGTCACACTCAAGTATATCATCCAAAATCCCATAGTATCAATTTTCTGAGAGTTCTGCATGTATGTAGCTTCTAGATGAAACATTACTCACCTGAAAGACTACAGTTATACTAGAATCACAAGTTTTCTTCATGTCATCCAAAATTTTGATTTGAAATTTATGACCATTGCACTACATAGCCTTGTGGTGTTTCACCTGCAATATGTCAAATATGTAAAAATTATTGCAATATCATCAATTAATAAACATATTTATTCTTAGCTGAATGTATGCAAAGAAAACAATCTCAACATATATATACATCAATATAATTAAAAATAATTAAATAATATGTGTGGTTAATATATTTATACGTACCTATTTATCTCTTAAACCACATGCTAAATCAATTTCCCTTTGTGTAACATTGGAATCTCCATTATGATGAATTTCTTTAACCAATGAAGCCACACCTTCCCATGTTAATGTGTGTCCATATTGTTGACATCGTTCAATCCATACCATCATCCAATCAAGATTGTTGGCAACATACAAATGTAGAGCATCCCACTCTCAACCAATTGTATTGAAATAATTTGAAATTCACAAATGACGTATAATTAGTTAAATAACATAGTATATGACCTTAATTTATAATTGATGTATATTGAAGATTAAAAATTTAATAACTACAATATACATAAAAACCATATATAAAATGTATCCCAATTAATCTCCATGACCATCTTATAATTACCTCTCACTTTTCTCAATCTACCTTTCACCATCAGGTACTCTCCTTCGAATTTGTTAATGGAGTTGGGATCCCAAATGCAATCTACATGGATCTTTGCTACAAACTTAGGAAGATATTCACTAATATATACCATGGTCTGGTATACCATATATCCCTCCACCATAGAACCCTCAGGATGTGCTCTTTTTCTAAACAAAGCCTTCAAAAATTTCAAGTGCCTCTCAACCATCCACATTGACCTTGTGTGTACAGGTCCACACAACTCAATCTCCTCAACTTGGTGTATGAGGTAGTGTTCTTGTGCATTGAAAATTGTCGAAGGTAGATACTTTTGCATTTCACACATTAGATGAGAAAAATTTCTCTTCCAATAATTTATATATTGTTTATGGATTTGTTTAGATGGGAGCCATCTACAAGTGATTCAAGGTGCAAATATATTAATGAGATTTAAGAAAAATATACAATATATTACATAACAAGTAAAACAAATTACAATTATAAGATGTATACAAAAAATTGAAAAAATATCGCTACTTACCTCATGTATTTTCCAAGATCATATATAACTTGCTTGACATTGTTGTCAAAGTTGTCTGGGAGAGATAGAGGTAGAACGTACTGCAACAATTATAAAATGATCTTTTCATTATTTTTCCAAAAGTAGTAAACACAATACACTAAAAAGTGCATGCATTATACAAGTGTATATAATATACTAGAGTAATTACCTTAATGAAGGTATGCCAATCATGTGTTTTCATCCCTGGCCCAAATTCACCTTTCTTTGTTATTATATTGTTTATGTTTGCAGCAAATATTGTGGGAAATCAAATTTTTCATATGACTTATTTTATAGCATTGCTTTACTGCTCTGTTAATAACCAAGGAAGAGCACTTATATTAATTTGTTCTCCATCACTATTTAATTGAATGACATTTTTCATTACATGATTGACTTCCTGAATGTCACTACAAATTTTGACAATTTTTTCTTTGTCATGCCTTCCATCCAATATTTTCCATAATCTTTTTGTTATATCTTTTCGATATGCATTGTATCAAACAAATGCATAATTTGGAGTTGTTCATAGTAGGGAAACCTACTAAATTGTTTGGGATAACTTTTTAGTCCCTATGGAAGCCAACCATTAATGCCTTGATGACCTTCATGAAGCATATAAGTTAAACAAATTAACAACAACAATCATTCTCAATTACAACATGAGTAAACACAACACAATATAAAAATATAAATTTAAAACATACCATATATGATAGATAAATAATTTGATTCGATGTATAATTTTGACGATTAATTCTATTATATTCCAACTTCCATAGGCGAGGTGTCATTCTTTGTGGTTTTGATGTAGTCTCATCTTTCCCATTAAAAATATGTTTTTCAGTAGTTCGATACTTATGATTTCTATGGAGGAAATTCCTATACTCATCGAACACCTACTTTCCTAAACTTTTTGAATGACGAGATTTTATCTTTGGACAACAAATTGGACATGCAAAATTTTCCTTTGTTTGAAGACCCACAAGATCATATATAATTGGGCTAAATATGTCAATTTTTTATAATTATATATAATGAATAGATTATTTTAAAAACATGCATGATATCTACTTCATCAAGTTAAATATTGCTAAAGTGTAGTCGAACATTATAAGATACCATAAAAATGAGTTAACCCTGGGGCATCATGAATTGTCCATACAAGCATTGCATGGAAATAAAATTGTCTTTTTTCTATTGGTCTAGAGACGTCATACATAGTGATGCCATTCCATAACTTTAGTAACTCATCGATAAGAGGCTTGATATATACATTCATATCTTTAACTTGGTACTTACCTAGTTGAATGAACATAAATATTACATAATTATTATAACCATTTTAATACAATATATATAAATTAATGTACATGACTATTGAATGAAAAAAATATGTCATTATGCAATAAATAAGACAAATAAGATGCTACTACATTAAAAAAATTTGATGTAAACAAATACCTAGAACAATCATTGACAACATTATGTGCTCCCTCTTTATTGACATCCATGGAGGAATGTTATTGTTGATAACAAAAATAGGCCACACCGAGTAAATAGATCTCATCTCTCCAAATGGATTGACACTGTCCACTCTCAATGAAAGTCTGAGATTATGAGGTTCTTCTTTAAAGTGTGGCCATTTTTCCTCCATATCCCTAAATGTAGAACCATCTGTAAACATTCAAAGAATGTCATCTCCACTTCTATTCCATGCATGGTAATCCATAAATTGCGCTAAGCTTCCGCACCTAAATAATCATTGCATACGTGGAATAATGGGAATATAATGAAGAACCTTGCAAGGCACCTTTTTTGTTAGTTTATCTATTCGATATCTACTAATATTACATTCTAGAAATTTTGTTGCAAATTCCTGTTGTTTATGATATATAATATGATCATTGGGACATGCATTTATTGCTTGATACTCCATTCTGATATCTTTCATAATGGTAGATAAATATCGGTATGAGCGAGGTAAAATATTTAATGGTGGTTACAAAAATTCACCAATCAATGTACAACAAAAAATAATTTGTTAATATAAAGAATATTAATGGTACATATTTCATCCTTTATTTACTAAAGATGAACTAACAACAATTAAAATAGATGAAAAAAAATGACATATATGACATACCTTAACATCCGTGAGATTGCTATATTTTATAAACCATTCATAACCTTCAAGTTCAATAGCAACAATATAGCAGAGAGAAGATTTGTTTGGGGGCCTTCATAAAGGGGCTCATATGCCTTCTCAAGTATAGGTAAATCATGAACATCATCAAAGTCATCTCAATCATCATGATCAACTCTACCACTAAATGTGTCATGGATCAATTTATTTGTACCATCATCTTCAACTATGTTTTCTAGCACATGATTATCTTCTTCCATAGGATCATTAACTTCAACTCCGATATTCACAGCTCCATGTTCATCTACTTACAAAACCACATTCTCTGGGCCGTCATAATCTATATCATTTTCCCTGGGTGCCCCACCTTTATAATATTGATAGACACAAATAAACCATGATCATGATCAAGTGATTATATATATTGATTAAAAAATTTATCTTATCCCTAGGGCCCTCAATTTTAGTCACAACAATTAAAAATAACTAAATTCTACTCATTTTTTGCAACTCAGCTATAAGTGAGTAAATAAATTACTAGTTTGGTCATTGATTAAAAACTATTTAGTCACACAAATAAAAATGACTAAATAGTTATTCATTTGTTTAGTCACAATCCATTTGAATAAATCATTTAAGGAATTAATAATATAGCCCACCAAAATACTCTAAAACTTTAATAAACATACTGTAATTTTTTTGTCAAAATCTTATTTTCAGTCGTAGCCCACTAGAATGGAGTTTTCATTTTAATAAACATACTCTAAAACCTTCGTCAAAACATTATTTTCAAGCATAGACTGCCAAAATGGAGAAGGGTTTCCATAAAGAATGATAGAGTATGGTGAGGAGATGTGCATGAAAAGAGGCATAGGATTCATTATTGCTTATCTCATTCCTTTTCTGCTCAATTAATCTTACATTGTTCCTACTACTATTTGTAATCTAGGTATTTACTTGACATATATTTGAATAATCTCAAATTCCTTCAAAGGCTTTTAAAGTATCAATGTATCCTATATAGGGTTTAAAACAATTTCTTTTAATTAAAAAAATAAATAAATTATGTGTTTCCCTATAATTAGATAAGTTGGAGATCTCCTAAATCTGCCCCTGCACATTATCCTCTTTGGCACTATATTCATTACTCCAGCTACTAGGGTTTTGCATGTGACATCTTTAATATCTTCATGACCATGGCTTTTAAATAGATCTCAATTTTTTCTTTAATCGTTTTCATGATAACCCTTGAGTTCCATAATCCACCTTCAATTTCTTCTAAGAATAGTGTTTTAAGCTAGACTGCATAGTATGTATATAAAGAAAGTCCTTCATACCTGCCATTGTTCCAAACCACCACTCATTGTCTTGCTTAAAATCTTGCCTCCATAAGCACAATAGCATGTTTTAAAATCATGGTTTCCAGTGATTGACCATTAAGGTCACCACTTTCATCAAAATACAATGAGATTTGTGTCTTCAAACTCAAGGCATTATGCAAGATAACATTGTGAATTATTTGTTATTGCTTTGCTAACTTCTTTTAAGACTAGGTATTGCACCCTCAATTGCAACCTCAAACAGCTCACTCACTATTATTTGAAGATTCATTTCATGAGCATCCTTCTATAAAATCAAACCATGCCCTATAGACTAACTACTTACTACAGGGGACTCATTGTTTCATGGTATTGTAGTTCTTAAGATCCTTCAACCTTATTGACACTACTTCACAGTCCACAAGGTATTATTCACTATTCTCCCATCTTTGATGAGTCTCAAAACACTGCTCAAACATGCAATCCACTACCTCCATTATACATTAATGGCTAAGAAGAACATTGAGCCTATGATTACCACTATTACTTCATTTGGATAGTCATTCTCTGATTGCATTTTCCTTGTCTAACACTACCAAAAGCATTGGAAAAACCCTTAAGGTCAACAAGCGGGTAAGGAAACTCACTGTTAAAATGTCCACTTTACTATGCAAGGTTTGAGCTTTATTATCTTGTCACTACTCAAACTCTTTTTGATTGTCACATCTCAAGTGACTGTCATTATTCTTACCATAGATCGCACTTAAAAATTTCACTAAGCTACATAGTGTGCTTGTTATTGGCTATAATCTTTAGATTGCAAGATTTTATTATTAGCTACAATGTCTCAATCTTTCTAGTATTGCACCCTCACTAATCCACTATAATTATTGTTTATTTTTCTACGGAGGCCTAGGGTTTGTACCCTAATCATGCTCTTACCAATGCTTCTATTGGTATTAAAAAACAACCTTAAATCTTGTGTCAAAAAATTAGTTGTCTTAACAAAGTTGTGTTATGATATTGGATTGTATCCTAGAGTGTGTGGGAAGCTTTTGTTTGATCATTAAAGTATTTAAACCTAATCAGGGAAATGCATCCTATATAGCATGGGTCTTGCTTTAATACTTTCCATAATGGTTATTAGCAGTTCACATTATTATATTTTGTGGTAACCCAAGATTGCATTCAAGTATGTAACAAACTTGGTTTGTAGTTTAATCTATACGCTTTTAAGTAACATTCATAAGGTTTAGAAAATATTGATCACTCTCTAAAATAGCCCATTAAACATGGGTTGTGCTTGAATGCACTACATAATTGATATAACACAACCACTTTGCATATAAACCAGAGTTATAGGCTCTTTATTGCAACAAGAGTTAATCACTCTTCGATCATGCTATAACTACATCCTAACCTGTTAAACTTGAGACAGCTTGAATGCACCCAATGATGATTAACACCTACATTATACAACTTGAATTAACTACATTATATGAATGCCTCCATTTCTATCACAACATAGCCACATTAAAATTGGGTCACACATGAATGTATCATGTATTTATTATAGCACAAATGTGCCACATGACCAATAGAGTTATGGATCACATAATTACAATCACAAGAATTTGTTCCTTGGTTGTGATCTTATGGTGATTCCACACAACAAAATCTGGACATGAAATTCTCAAAACCCTAAACTTCTAAAAATGAAATCTAATGAGATGTTACTTTAAAATATGATTTTCAAACTTGGAACTACAAATCTGACTTCACAACTGAATTCTGCAAAAAGACAATGACTACCCTCAACTTGGCGATATCTTCTTGATTTTTTTCTGATTTTTACTAAGAAAACCATCCTTAGTTCTCCACAAACTGTCTCAAGTAGAGAAAAACACTATCGCAATAAATCAATGAACTCACTTTTCTTTAAGTTGGCCACAATTTGATTTTTTTCTTATTTTTCATGTTTTTCAAAATTTTGATGAAATTGATAGTTGACATTTCGACGAAACCTAGGTTCGTCAAAATTTTGATGAACGTTAGGGATAAACTTCTAAAAAAAATTACAAGCACTCAGCTATACATCAAATTATACATATTTTGTTGGACATTTTCATTGAATTTTGTAGTCAAATGAGTTAGTGAGTGATCGTATAGGATTGGGATGAGTGGGAAGGCCTAGAATGGCAAGGTCATCTATCTTGTCTTTATGAGAGGTATTTTATTCCACATGAGTGAGTATGGGGGTTAGGATTCAGTTGAGGCCACCAAGATATCCCATAATAGGGGTCAGAGCCTATGAAGATTCCCAGAGGATATCCCATGTCGAGCTGTGTGATGACACTCTTTCTATGACAACAATTAGTATGTGATTTTGTGTGTATGGTTTCTTAACATACTTGATCTGTTTTATATCTAGAAGCAATGTGACTATGTTAGAGTTGTACTGGTGTTGTACTTGTGATTGGTTGTGTCAGCCTATGTCTAGAGGTAGATGGGCTTGTCTAGGAATCCTTGTTACTATCTCCTAGCATAGGGGGGTGGGCCTTCAGGTACCACTTGGTTGGGTGGAATGTGCACCTTACTCTTTTGGGCTTTCTTCTTGTTCGTGTGGATGAGATTTCTAGTTGGAGAACTCGTGGGATCCAGTTTCATTTCATGCTTATTCATTTTAGTTGAATCTTGTAATTTATTACTTGTCATTTGTTATCGAGGTGGAAGTTGTATTATGTAACCATGCTTATTGGATTTTACCTCATTCAGGGAATGAGAGTTGTAATCTTATTGTTAAATGATTGTTATTTGAAATCATGTGGTATCTCTTATTCTTTGATGTAATTTAACATGTATTGAATGTATGTGTACTTAATTTATTAAATAATTAAATGTTATGGTTTCAATTCATGTTTCTTGTTTGGGTTTTAAAGTAATCTCAGTCTCGTAACCTTAAAGGTTGTTGGCAATGGGTAGTGAACTTGCATGTTATTTGTATTTAAATAAAAAAGAAATTGTATGTTTGAGTAGTTGATTGCAACTTCCTCTAGGGTTGTGTGGTGGGGCATTATAGACTAATTATTTTATCAAAAAATAGAACAATTTATTTTTTAATGTTGTCGACTCTCCACATTTTCATGATAACAATTTCATCAATAAGATTGCAAATGAAAGTGTTGTTGGGTCATATGTTCCCTTATATAGTTTGGTTTTTGGTTATAGTTATTTGAACAACCCTTAGGATTTTAACTTTAGCTCAAATAATTCTTCTTTATAACCAAATTCAAATGTTAAAGAGTATTGATATTGTTATTCATTCTTGGAAGAAATATGAAGATTGGATTTATAACTCAAAACAAAATATTTTAAATCTTTGAAGGAAGTGATCTTTGTACTATGATTTATCATTTTTTTCCACCCCTAGAAATTTTATGATCCTTTAACCTTTCCTAAGGAGGTCTTCTATTGGATGCTTCTTGTAATTCAATTAATGGTAGCTGCAGATTATCTCTAGCATTTGAAAGATTAAAAATAGAACTATTCCAAAGAAAGAAATATTATTTGAATAGGATTAGTAAAGATAAAGGTAGTATTAAACATGTGAAAATGGAAACTAATGGAAATAGCCATTTGTTTTGTAACTTTGTTTCCAAAATTTTTTACGCCATGCATATTTGGTGAATTTCAACCAAGTACCATGCATGATCTATTATTAGATGTAGGTAAAAATAGGATTGAAAAACCTTGTGGGAATAAAGTATAAACAAATAGGAGCCCTATCAAATGTTATAGATTATATCAAAAACTAGTTCATAACCCTAAAGTGTGAAAACAATCAAGTTCTTAATACTATCTCCATCGTTTTTGTTTCATTTGTCCATTTGATACTTATAATTTAAGCATTTAAGTAAGTTGGAATATATTAAATTCCAAAAGTACTTGAATTTTTTAGAGATTCTTTTGAGATTAATTACTTCTTGGGGAGTATAAATATGTTTAATTTATATGCTACAATTTCTTGATTAGCTCAAAGGATGGAAGTTGGCAAATCATCTATGTCATAAAAATCATACAACCTTCTCTTTATTATTGTGTTTTCTTGATATTTCTTTAACTCTTTTATTGCACCATTTTGGGAGAAGTTCAATATGCTAAAGGCCTTTACTAGTATGTAACACAAATTTAACATATGATCTCTCAATATAGACTGGAAAATGTTGAATTTTTTTATGTTAGGATGGCAGATCATAAAGAATTTGCAAGTTGGTTTATTAGCTATGATAGATATAGCTCTTTAACTACTACATTATTTAGATTTAGTTTTGTATAACCTATTTCTCAAACTATGTGGCATTTATATAGATTCATGTTCAAATTTTTGCTTTGAGGACTACTACATCAGTGTGGTGATGATGTAATTTTTATTTAAAGTGGCTCAAATTAATATGGCATTTCTTATGGATGACCTAGCTCAAAAATTATTATCCAATGTTTGATTGGTGAATCACATACAATTTTTTGTCTCACTTTGGGTAGTGAAATAATAGGAGTTATTGAAGGTGTTCATGTTCAATATCTTTACAACTTCAACACAAGAAGGGGTCTTAGAGTTAAGACAACCCCGAGTAGAGGTGGTTATGTGAATGATGTCTAGATAACCAATGTCACCATGAATAGTGTCAACATAGGTATTTGCTTCATAGCATTGTATGGTGGCCATCTTGATGATGGATACAATCCATCTAATTTCCATACATAGAGAGGATAACATTTACAAGAATTGTGGGCAACAACATTACAATTGTAGGTTCTTTAGAAGGTAATGCTCAGATTCAATTCAAATAAATTTTCCTATCAAATATTTATTTTAATGTTACTTCTCAACGAAAGGATTCTCGGAGCCAATGTCACCTAAGCCATGTATAGAACTTCAAGAACCAATGCCTCCCTACTCATTTTGTTATTCTTCCCATGTTAGTGACATATGTAAAGAACATTACTATAAAGCCAATTTTTTATTTTTTTTCTCTTTGATTTATCCTCTTTTATTGGTAGGATGGTTTATAATCCCACAATTAATGCATTTTTGTAAAGATTTTTGTACTTATACGACTATTAAGTCAACTACTAGAAAATCAACTACTACTCTTGGAAATAGCCTATGGTGTTACTTGTGCCTATGACTTAGGTTATGCCCTAGGTACTCCAACCCTTGCTTCTTACTCTATTGGGTATACTACTAATGCTCCCACTATTTACTCAATATAATTTACCTATGGAATTGGTCTTGCTAGTCACTTTTATGTTTTCATCCAATTCTCACTATTATCTACATAATAATCTCCATTGAATCACTCTTATTTTCAATAGTGAGTATTCATGTTATTTTTAGTGCATTCCTTACTCTAGAAAGATGAATACTTCTTATCCTCATCTAATTTCTACTCTATTGGAAATTCCCTATTAGGTCTATAACAATTGTTGAACCTCATTTTTAGTGCATTCCTTACTTTGGAAAGATAAATTCTTGTATCCTCATTTAATTTCTAACACTAGGCCTAAGGTTCTACAAATTTGAATACACCATAAAATTTTGGTATGAACATACAAAGAGTAGGAATTACATAATCCTCATGTGATCTAACAATCACATAATTTGTTGTTTCAGCCAACATGAGCTCAAGGAATATGCAAAAGGGAGAAAAGAAGGTCAAGAAGACTAGTCACATTAAAGCTCAAGAATAAAATAAAGCATTATCCAACTAAGAGGAGGTATTAGATATAATTGATTCTGAGACTTTTTCTTTGGCCATAAGTCAAATTAAAATAAGAAAAGAAAACCAAATCAAGGAGGAACCTGTAAAGGAACTTAAGAACAAGAAATCCTCTGCTATTCAAGATTTCCCATTTGGGTGTGGGAAAAATACTCCCCAAATTAGTAGGGAAATATTAAAAGAATACTCTTGATCACACCCAAAAGGTGGGGTTGTAAATCCAAGTTATGAAGATGAACTAGAAGAAGAAAAATAATTTGTATAAAATATAGATTTGTAAATGACCTCAAATTTAGACAAGTACCTAAAAGAATAAAGTATTTTGAGACTGTAACAGTTACATATGTAAATATACTAGTAAATATACTACTGAAGTAAATTTAAGTATTTGAAAGGATAAAGTATTTTAAATTTTGTAAAGTATTTGTGCAAATGTGTGGAATTGTCATAACTAGAAATGTGTGTTTGTTTAAAAATTCTTAAGGAGTTGATTTTGAATTTATTTCTTGAACAAAATTAAATATGGTTAGACATAGGAATCCTCATGGGAGAAAACCAAAGACCAAACACAAGATTAGAACCCAATTGGAAACATGAATGATGGCACAAAAAAAAATAAAAATTTCCTAACATAATAGAAAGACAAGCTCAATGAATTGGAGTGGTTTGTGAAAGGATTAAGGGAAATAAAATAAAATTTAGAAAAAAATTTGGAACCTCTAGAAGAAACTCCAACCAACAACCCTCTTATGATCAAGAAAAATAATAATCCCCAAGTTAATGAATTGACAACCAAGGAAACACAATGTAAAACCACTCAAAATCTAGCAAGGAAGACAATCAAGATCTATTGTTGTTCTTGCTCCACATAGGTATTTTCAATTTCATTCTCTATTTCTTCTACTTCTTCATAATTATGTATGGTCATCTCTCAAGTTTTTCTTTTAGCAACTTAATCATGTGCATCCTTCTGAGGATCTTTCATTTTTTCCACTTGGACTAAATATCTTTGTTGCTAAAGAAAAGCCACTTTGAGGATAAATTAGTAAGCAGGCTCTATCCTTCTTTGGGTAGTCCAATAGTAGATACAAAAGATGAGATTGATCTTTAAGTACCTTTTTCATCTCTAGTCTACTATTGTTGGTTGGATTCTTTTTGGAAAAAAACATAAAATGTTATATGTCTAATAGCTTTAATATATGCTAAAAATTGTTGAATGTTAGCTTAAAACGTAGCTAATAGATTATTTGATGCATCAGATTTGACAAGAAATAAAGATTGGAGTGATAACTTTTGATTTCCAAAATCTCTATTCATAGGCACTATCAAACATTGCTATATATATTTTTTTTAATAATTTGTAGCTTATTGACAACAAGATTTTTGTAAATGATCCCTCACACTTTGGAGTGACCTATTTATGCAATATTATTACCATAATATGAAAGCAACATACCATTAGTTGAATTTTCACACTAAGTTAGATAAGGCATGGTAGACCCTATCCTAGAGAGATTGACAAAAGAATGAATTCAATTAATTCAATAGGAATATAATGATTGGAATTAGAAAAAAAGGTTCTATGAACTTTGCTTTTCATTTGCTAATTTTATAAGCTGCCAAGTAAAGAGTAAATATGTATGTCCTTGATGAGTAACATTACTAATTTTAATGCTTTGATAAGATGCAAGGATGGAGCTACATGATTAAATGATTCCTGCCAAATGAACCCTAGTTTTTTGTTTACTATTTTTCTAAATTATCAAAATAGGAATAAGTAGTACAATGGTCTACAATAATGGCTAAAGAAATGGATTCTCATTCCCACTATTAAATTTTTGTGGAATTTAATGATTAAGATAGAAAAACATGATATCTAGTTTCTATCACCCAAAAGGAATTACAAACCATATTTTACACCTTGTTTTAATTGATAGAAAAATGTATCCATATCTAGTTTGTAGAACCTAAAGAAATTAGAATTTATGTGTGATATATATATATATATATATATATATGCATGTAAATTTTTTTGTATGTGCACTGGAAGACTTTGAATCTAAAATTTGTAAATCTAGCTTATGAATTTCAATTGATTGTAATCATGATTTCGATTTATTACCTAATCATTCAAAATTTCATTGATGTGATTGGTGTTGAGATGTGAAATTTGATATGTGACATCAAATAAATGAGTAATTTAATTATTAATTTATTGTATTTTGAAGCAATGTTGACAATAAGTAGTTCTTAACTACTTTTTGGTAATGTCATTATATTAATGAAATGATAGAATTTGACATAAACATAGATAAGATGGTTGTCATATTCTATAAGAGAGGATTAGATTGTGCTTGTCAAATGTACGATGTGTTTTTTGGGGTGTTGAAATAATTCCTATGCATGCAAAAATTAATGTGAATGTATATTTTTGAATTCCAATTTCTATGAAAAATAATTGGACTATATAATAAAAAATTTGTTTCTTGAGAATATTATGATTGAGAAATTCTATTGTGTCACATTAATTGGGAGTGAGTTAGCTAGAAATCTTGATTTGCAGTCATAATAGCCTAAAAGTGTATCTATAACGAAGTAACTTTTGGGGATTCTTTTAATTGAGAGGTGTAGAAAGATTAATATTGTTGCCCAATGTTCAAAATTGGTAGTGTAGAATCACAAAATTGTGACTTGTAGTCTTGGTAACTAGCAAGTTTATTTGTTATGGGATAATTCTCGTTGAATATTATTTTTGAGAGCTTTACAAGGTTAGCACAGTTTTCCTAACTATGAAATTGGTGGTATTAAACTTACATAATTTGATTTATAACCATTATATATTTGTTTTAGGGTATTTTTTGTTAGTATTAATTACTATTGAGATCCATACAGGGTCAAAGATTGCAATTCACAATAGTTGTGATGTGCAATGTTTCAGTGGTATGTAGGACTTTGTTTCAAATGTTTAGTAGCTTAGACAATGGTATGATGCATGCCATGACAATATATGTATTGGATTGTAGATTTTTATCAAACATAAATGCTTCTTATCTATGAAACTTTGATAACATTGGGAAAAACCAACATTATGTTTAAGTAGGAAAGTAAAAGATTGATTATATTTTGTTTAGATTTAATTGGGGTAATTATAAATAAATTGTATATGGTAATTAATGATTCATCCTATTACCAGTAGTGCAAACCATGAGGATAGAAACCAACATATCTGAGTACCCAAAGCTATAATTTATTTGGCCTATTATGATATTGTTGATGCAAGGATAGGGTATATGGATGTGGTTTTTTTGAGAACCTAGATGTGAATGGACTTGAACAGTTATAACCTTTGAAAATATTCATGGGGGGTTTAAACAATAAACTAGGCTTCTAGAAATACAAAAATAGATACATTTGAATCTATCAAATTATCCCTCCTTTTAATTCTTGTAAAATATGAGGATTAACTTCATACGAATTCTTAAACTCATCATATCCTTCTATTTTAACTCTCATTTTTATCATGAAATTTGGTCTCCTATTAATGCATTTACATTTTTTTTGAATCAACACAGCTAATTGTTAGAGTATTAAGTTTATCTTAGGGTAAATTAATCCAAGTGGTTTTATTTTCCATATCGAAGAGTTGTTTATCCATCATCTTTTTCATGCCTTTAAATGTTGTACAATATTTAATTTATAGCATCTCAATTTACATTCATTTTTGGTGAAATAGTGTGTGCTTCTCTTGTGCATTGTGAAGTTTTTTTTCTTGCAGATGGTGATTCTAGGTTGGGTGGCCTCTACCTACATGGTATCAGAGCCAACCATTCTATCCTCCTTCCTTTGAGAGTTTTCATTATAGTTTTTTGAGATCTAAATTGATACTCAATTTTGTATTTGCTAGATGTAATCTACTCTAAGAAGATTACCACATTTTTTTCCAATGATGGTTGTTTAAGCTACATTGAAGAAAATAATTATCTATTGTTGGTGAATTTCATCAAAAGCATTGGCTTTTGGAATTCATTTATGAGTGCATAGGAAACAAAGAAAGGTGTTATTTTCTTGTGAATTGTTTGAAGGCCCAAGAAAAAAAATTAGAGTCCATGATTTGTAGATTGGAAGAGGTAATTTTTACTTTCTAAGAGGCCATTCCATTACTCCCAGCTTGTGCATTTTTCCCTTTTGCTCGATTTTTATTTGAAGGCATTTTTTTTTTAGGAGAGGACACACGATATCTTCCATTCTTTTGCTATCTTGAATTACCTATTGAAGGCCACATTTGGGGGTTGATTTTCTTTACTGAAAGAGGCTACTATTTCATTCATTTTGAATTTTGTTATTCTCTTATTTGCTCTATTTATGATTTTCTTATCTCAAGCATGTTAATTCTCTAAGACTATAAAATTGGATTAGGTGCTAGACTGTGTGCAAGTTGTGGGACACTCTAAGACCCCATTTACCCATTCATTTGTTGAAGACCTCCATTAATCTGCAGGATCCTTAAAATTACAGGCATAGAGATTTGATTTATAGTGTAGACGTCATGGTTTATTGGTGAAACATTTAAGAAAACTTTATATTTTATAAATATTTCTTTAGGGCTATTTTGTAGTGAAGCAGTGTGGCCCCCAAGGTTTTGATGTTGTTTTTGTGAATATTTATCCCACATACTTTAGGTCATGGAGTCCTATGTTCATATACAACTTTGTGCATTTGATTGTTGTAAGCAAGTTCATAGGTAGCTATCTTGCTTTTGTGTGTTCTTGGTGGAGTTTCTTGCTGTTAGCATGGAGATCAAACAATTGACCCCACTATTTTTTGCTTGAAATTAGGTTTAATTCTTCTTTCTGGGAAGTTAATTGAAAGCACTATCTTTGAATTTTTTTGAATAATTTAGCTATACTAGTCTCTTTGGAGAAAGGGAACTTTAGGAAATGGAGTGATTTTATTCTCACTCATCTTAGTGAGCAGAATGTATTGCCATATTTATATAATGAAGTTCCTATTCCAAGCATAGGTAGTGGGTATACTATTTGGAAAGCATATAGGGCTAAAGCCATTGGAGTTATTTTTTAGCATATAAATGATGAGGACCTTTTGGATTCACTTGTTCATTTTGAGATCCCTTATTCTCTTTGGACTTATCTTTGAGAATCATATGGAGATCTTGATACTCTACCATATCTCAATGAGAATCTTTCTAATACCATTGTGCCTCTTTTTTCTTTAGAGAAGATAAACCATGCTTGTGATCCTTTAGAGGTTTTTGAGACTTTAGATGATGTTTTAGTTGCTTTAGAGGTTCTTGATTCTATTTCAGAGATAGTTGGTTCACCTTTATTGAGTACTTCCATCATTTCTTAGCAACAAGATTTTCATTTTCTTCTTGATTAGGATTCATATTTGTCAAAAATTGGTTCATTGTTCATAGAATCACACATTTATAACTTGGAAGGAACATTTGAGGGTATATCCATATTATTTGATGATAGCTGTGGTAAAGCTATTGTCACTCCATCTCACTCTCTATACAATGTTCAGAATTAGTTTCTAGTGGTACCTTGTTTGTCACCTTCTACTGTGATTGGGCATGTTCCTAATTGGTTTATGGCATCATCTTCCTAGGTCTTGGTGACACATGAGTATATTTTAGAGAAATTTTCATCCTATATTTGGATTTCACTTGCTAATTCTTGTTTAGAATGGGAAGCATACCTACATTTGTACTTTGTTTTGTTTCTTCCAAAAGGGAGACAAGTTGTTTGTAAATATTTGATTATGTTTTGTCTCTAGGAACTTACCATTTTTGCAAGCGATTACACATTGTTGGGGGGGCTACATAGTCTCACTCTTTCCCTATTATGGGAGGGATATTTATTGTATATATATGATGTATGTAGCCCTTGGGGGGTGTTATTGATTCCTCCATCCATGCATCTTGTTTTATTTTCTCTCTTTTGGAGAGGGGTTTTCTCCCACATGGTTTTCCTAATTTTCTCTGATTGTAAGAGATTTCTTTTTGTAGTTGTAAATGGGTACTTAGCATGGTTGTGTATCTGAGACCCATATTTTGTATAATAATTCTCCATAAGTTTGCACTTAAGGGAGGGTGTTAGTGTATTAAGTTTATCTTAGGTTTAATTAATCTAGGTGGTTTTATTTCTTGTATCGGGTAGTTGTTTACCCATAACCTTTTTCATGCTTTCAAAAGGCTATACAATATGTAATTTATAGCATTTTAATTTACATTCACTTTTGGTGAAATAGTCTATGCCTATCTCATGCATTGTGTAGGTTTTTTGTTGTAGATGGTGATTCTAGGTTCAGTGGTCTCCACCTACACTAATATGTAAATAAAAAAGTAGAATTACAAAAATTGTACCAATCTCATGCCTTTGATTCAAGTGACCTTCACTTTTCAAATTTTATAATAGTTGATGGTTTGTAGATAACACAAATTCTACAATAAATCATAAATCTCTACATTTGTTTAGTGATTGAATTATTTTGTAAAATTCTTATCATATTGTGTATATTTGAATATGATTTAGGTGCAACTTTGGTTTACTACTCATGTTATAATTAATTTAAATCATGTATTTTAGGTTATTCTACATCAACAATTCATTATCAACTTCTATGTAAGCTTTAATTGAATCTTCATTTTTTTAATTGCTCAAGCTATATTTTAGAATAACTTTATGGTATTTTTGGGATACATGTTTTCATATATTTCAACAACTATTTATGTAGTGATCGTAACTAGCATCCACACACTTTTCTTTATAGCTTTCTATTAGGCTATTTTCTTGGTGGCTATATGAAATGGTAGACCAAATATTTATGTTTTTGTTTTTGGTACTTGCAGTATTATTTAAATGAAATGAAACACTAACCTAGGATTTAATAGGTAGCACATAGAATAATATTTAATATCATATTTATGATTCAGAGATTGAACTAGTTAGTGATGGAAAACATAATTTTTAGAGTAATTTACATGAATTATGAAACTCCTTTGTGACATCAATAAAAGCCTCCAAATTAGAAAACAGCTTGAAAAAATACTACCATACTACTACACTAGGGGTACTAATGTAATGAGGAAAATTTAATTTTTTGAGTGTAATGATAATAGGGTAAAAGTAGAAACCCGTGTCACACTTTATAAATGAATCAGTCAACAACAAATGTTTTTTGAACTTTGACCATATCAAAGTGGTCTTTATGTTTTTAATTTCAAAATGATGTAAACTAATGAAAGGTAGAAATATTGATGAAGTTTAATACTGTAATTATTTATATTTTTAAGAAACTATTTTGATTACTTTTTTATCAATTTAAGAGTAGATTTTTAAATGTTGAAAATTTTAGGAAAAAGTGATGTTCACTTGATGCCGAGAAAAAAATAGAAAATAACATTATTTTCCCTAATTTTTTTTCTCTGAATAGGTAACATCAATAGCTAGTGCATGAATTTTCTTTTTGAAATTTTGATGTATATTTTTCTCGGAATAACATTTTAAATTCAAACTTGTCACAATTTGATAGTTTTCATTGGATGTCAACTATTTTCTATTTTTTAATCATATTTTCAAAAAAAAATTATACCCTTTTGAAGAGGACTCTCTCCTCTAGTGTACCATAGTTTTTATTTAAATATTAATATGTTCTACTATTTATTAAATTTATAATCAACATTTTTTTAACTTTAACAACCTACTTGCATTATATTAAAAATAAAATATATTAAAACTAATCAAAATATTAAAAAAAATGCATATTCATATTCACCACTCTGAGCTCTACAACAGGGTATTTTTTTTTTTTTTTAAACATCATTCTAAAAGAATAAATACTTAGTTGAAGTTGAAATTTTCAAAAAATTCTAAAAAATGTTGAGTTGGCTACAAACTAAGATGCCACATAAATAGTTTTGGTAGAAAGTGTTTGAACCAAAACCCTTTCTATCAAAATCCCACACATAAAATAAGCCACATTTAGAAGCAACAAAAGAAAAAAATTCAAATTTTTGAGTTTCAGGTGAAAGAGTTTCACCCAAAACTCTACATGCCACGTGGTTTTGGGAAAAAATCTTTTTTCTTGGAACTATTTAGTTGGTAAAAAATTGTGACATATCTTTGTGCTTTTACCCAATAGTGATTTAAAAAAAAAAAATTACTTTCTTTGGTTTAAGTTAATGATGGTATTCACCAATGGGCTATGGAGTCAAGCAACTCATAACATAAGGGTTGAGTGACATATTTCAAAGAGAAACCTATTGCAAAGATGGTGCTCAACCATGTTTGTATGATGAGACAAACCTCGAAAGATAGTATCATTTTTTCTTCTATAGTATTATGTTGAACAATGATACAAATCATTGTAACATATTCTCTCAAACTACCAAGAGGACACATTAGCATCCAGGTTAGGTTATTCTTGTTTATATTTACTCTACATTTTCTTCAACAATTTCAAATGCTAGTGCTACACATCCACATTACAAATGTCCGAAAAAGGGTGATCCAAGAACAAAAAAATGTACTTCAAACCATATAGATTCTATACAAAAATGACTAAAACTTTTCCAATTTTGTGTATCTCACCTGAAAGCCACATTTTCAAAGTTTCAAATTTCTTAAGCTATAACATATCATGCACCTAAGATTCATGTTCTCTTCAAGAAGAAATATTACTTGAGTTAAAATTTATTGTCTTATTGTTGATAGCACATGGTACATTAAGAGAAATAATACTTCATCATCACCTGAATATTTAGATGGACGAGCAACAAGACCTACTATATGGATAAATGAATATTTCAATGAAATGATATATTGCACTTGCAAAAGGTGCTAAAATAAGAAATTAAAGAAACATAGAATTGTTGGTATCCATAGATTAAAATATGGACTTTACATAGGAAAGGTACATTATAATTAACAAATTGTTATTCTTATTATAAATAAATGTGCATATTATTTAATAGATTATTATTGATCATTTCAATTTATTTTTTGATGAAAAGTTGCTTTCAATTCCCAATATTCTTGAAGAACATATGGATGTCATTAATGATAATCACTCCCATGATGAATAACAAGACACATTTATGGATGAAACCACTTCACATATAAGTGAAGCTAGTTTCAATGAATTTATCTAAGACTTCTACACATATTTTGAAGAAGTTATTTATTCACCCATAGCTCAATTGGCTAGGATGCCTCTTTTCTCAATTGCAGATACTTCTATATTGGTGACACTTATGTTGTTATTGAACTTCAAGATTACAGATGGATTGAAAACACATGATTTACCAATATATTAAGGTAGGATATTATATTCCTATAGATTAATGATGTAAATGTCTTGAATGTTTTGAATATTCTATATACTTGAGTTATAAAAATCATTTGTTGCCTCATGTAGACTATCGGGAGAACAACATACTTCCAAAGGATAATAAGTTGTCTCATTTCCATATAGAAGTATCTTTAGTGATGAAGGTAATGCCTTGCCACAAAACCCTAAAAGATAGAATGTTGCAACACTTAAAAAATTGAAAAAATTTCTTTTTGAAGTGAAACATACACAAGATTGCAATTAATAACATAACTTGTGTTCTAACATAAGTCCTCTAAGGTTCCATGACCACACTACCTAAATCCCATCAACTAAGTTACTAGAATTATGAATAATCTATATCATTATATTGAAAAGATTCATCTAACATTAAGAATTTCATTTAATCTATCACATTTAAATGAACAACCAACATGGATTAGCCATAACAGGTCATTAATAGATACCATTCAAAATCAATTTCATTAAAAAACATAACAAGGTACATTATTAACATTACTCATTAAAAGAGTAAGTTCAATAATAAATTACAACATTGCATCAATGATTTCCCAAGATCAATTGGGGAGATTATACATCAAAGTTACAATACATGATACAACTAATTTCAATTTAGTACAAGTACATGAAGATATTCCACTTGGACTAGAACAAGTGTTGTAATTCACATCATCAAGAGCAGTCTCTAGAAACATGAACAAAAGCAAGGGAAACCCAAAGGAGTACAAGGAATATTCCACTCAACCATGTGGAACCCTAAGATCCACTCCCCATGCTAGGAGATAGAAATAACGTCTAACAACAAACATGTTGACCAAAAATTGACATAACAAGGCTAATCAGAGAGGAACTGACACTGCAACAACTTACCCACACATAAGACCATACATTTCTTCTAGTGTACATCACACACCAAGAGGGGAGAACAAACAAGGGAGTACTAGTCTACAAAGGGAAGAGTGTCATCGCATGGTCTTGACATGGGTTATTGTAATGCCCTAAAATTAACACTCGAAATATAGTCAAGGAAAAACACAAATTCCAATTTTCGTTCACTTACACTTGCAAAACTCTCAAAGTTTGTTACCAAAGAAGGCACTACAAGAAGGCATACAAATTTTGACCAATCATAAACTATAATTCTTTTAGTTAGATAACTAAATCATTTAGAACATCATGGTCAATTTGATAGGAGACATAGAATCAACATCTCTGAGGTAGACTTAAATAGCACAACCAACCCCAAACAAATCTGAAACATTATATAAGTCACATGTCAACACCAATGTATAAATAATATATATATATATATATTTGTATGTATGTATGTTAGTATTAATAACAAGAATAATAAGATAACAAATCCTAGGAGCTAGACCTAGTCCTCGGGGGCTTGTCTCAGACGGCCTTTCCTACGTATATATTTCATAGAGGCACCGTAGTTCGACAACTAAACTTCAACCATCTCCCACATGGTTGGATAACAAAGGGGTATAACCGCAAGACTAAATTATGGCTTAACATCAACTCCAATCACCAACCACAACTCCTCTCCTCACAATAATAGAAGGAAGCAATAGTTTAAGGTCAAATATTATGACTAACCCCACAAATAGGGTAACCCGAGAACTTATCAAAACTAAGTTCTAGATGGTGCATACACCCATTATGTACAACCACATTGATTTTCCCCAATTTAAATTGAAATTGATCATGCATGGTACCAAAAGAACCAACACATTCTAAGGTGGGTTAAAGCCTATTGTAAATAGAACATTAATCTAATTAGACTGACATTCCACTTTCATATGATTGAATGGAGAAGAAAAGTTGATATTAAATAAGTTAGTAATTTATCATAACAATTTCCACTTTAAGATTTTATAGCAAGAAGTTTAATATTTCATTCCCTAAGCTCAAAATAAATTTTGGTCTACTGATACAACTTATTTTAAATTAAACTATTAACCTTCTCACCTAATCCCATTAAAATTCCCAATAAAATTTCTAATAGACACCTATAGCTCGATAGAGGATATGATAAGAGATATTAGTACTATTATATAATCATTGGTATTGTCACCTCTAACAATTTAATTTCTTGTCTCTTTTCGAAAAATGAGACATGTTAAAAACAAATCATGCTAAAATATTACATTTATTATACATGTTCAAATATAATTTGGAAATATTCCTCATGAATTCAAATAACGATTATCGTATTATAACACACATGAATAAATAGGTATAATGAAAGGAAACAAAACGATTACTAAACAACAGAAACTATTTTCCAAGCAACATAAAGTGTGCTTAGTAATGTATCCTAACGAGTATCCAATAATTAAACCTGGATAAAATGTCTCATTAATTTTCTTTCTTTCAACTACAACAACTTCATTATGTTTT
>VDFB02271358.1:485082967-485367516 GCA_007258455.2 Sequoia sempervirens
AAACTCTTCCACATGCACAACTGAGATGGGTTTTGGATGGTATAAAGATAAATGGAATTGGTAGAGCCTATAGATAAGGACTTGATGCAGTGGTAGGGGAGGCATAGAATTAGTGTTAAGAGTGGAAATCTCATGGGACTCTTTGATGGAACTTTCTAAAGAAGAAATAAAAAAGAAAGGGAAGCCAAGTAACATCGTGTGCCTTAAGTTATTTAAAATCGATAAGTGGTAAAAATAAAATACCTTAAATATATCCTCAAGGGTAACATATTTCACGATGGCAAGGAAAACCTTCTCCCAAGGTTTAGGTAGTGCTTCGAGGTTGAAACCCAACTACTTTTTAATCAACTTCTCACTACCCTCAAAGAACTTGTTTAGACTATCCAAATCCTATGTATTGGTGTGTTTTTTATACTTCTTACCTTCATAGGAAAGTTCGGTAGCCTTACCAATCACCTCTTCATTTACTTCAAAAGATATACCACCCATGGTGACCTTCCTTTCCTTCCAAGAACCAACAAACTAGGCTGACATTACCTTGTCATGACGCATAAGATTCTCCAAAAAGTGGAACACAACCACCTTCCAAACAAATATTCCAAGCAAAGGGGTCCTTGCAAAACTCCTTGCAATTATCTAGCTTAGTTCTAACTCTATCTCCTCCCATGGCGACCCACAACACATAGTAGCTAGAATAACGAAAAGGAAGCCTAAAAAAGGATAGATCATCCTAGAGATTACTATTACTTAAATAATCTTTACTCTGCCAGTTAGGATGAAAAGGCATAATAAAGGTAGTATGACGTTTACATGTTTTGATGGTAATTCTCGATGACAACATCGCTATCCCATAACCATCACAAGGGAACCCAAAATTAAAACAATAAGGAATAATAATGGAATCCAAATTTAAATCCATAGTGCTAATCAACTTTCAGAGGTTAGATGATCCCCAAAGCTATATGAATGTGGGGAGAAGATTTGAAAATTTCAAGTACATCAAATAAAATATAAGGCGAATCAAGAGATTCCTTAAATTGGAATTATTAAATAATCTTGCTAAGTACATCACTTTACATGAACTCTAGGAGATTTGATATGATATGTTGTACCATTGGAAAGGTAGCCCGTAAGGGGTAGATTTCCCATCAAATATGATTATGAGTTAAAACACCCATGTGGCCACTCACTTGAACCCAGTCACCTTACTCGTCCAACACCAATCTATCCAATGACCCATCAAGGAGTGCAACATGTACTCGAGAAGGGTAGTCATATTAACCATAATTAAGAGAGTAAATCATCTACATTAAGAGGATTAACCTTTAAATAGATGCAGGAAGTACATCTATCTTTTCCAACATTTTAAAATCTACCAAGTGTACCCTAGGTTAGTGAAGCCAGCGACCACTTGGTTACCTTCCCTATAGATATGAGTTAGGTGATACCTTTCAAATTTTGAGATTAAAATATTTATATCCAAAATAATATCCCTTAAGTTCCAACCAAGCAAAGGACCCAAATTAATAGATTCTATCACATTTTTAGAATGCCCTTCATTTTTTAGACTCTTAATACCCAGAGTGATGACAATCTCAATGCCCTTAAGCAGTGGTCGAGACTCTGCCACTACAAAAAAGTGAATACCTATACCTCCAACATACCCAACAAGCAAGTTTCAATGATATTCCCTTATAACACCACCAATACTAGCCAAACTAGGGTCTCCCTTTGTTGCATCATGAAAATTTAGTTTAAACCAACCTACATCTAGAGGTTTCCAAAAAGTTTTTTTCTTTGCAAGGGATTTTGAATTATCAAAAGATTAATTACCAAGCACAATTTTCCAAGATTTAGCCATCTTGACCTCCCAATTATCTAGGGCAATATCTGATGGTTTCAACTTGAGAAAATAAATACTTTTAGATATAAGTCATGACCCATAGCCAAACATGTCCTTGAGAGTCTTCTCAATGCCTTTGAAAACCCTATTTTTCCTTTCCTTCCAAATACACCAAAAGATGATGGGGGGAATTTTCCTCCAATTTTCTAAGGGAAGGGGTTTTGGAAAGGAAAATTCCACCCCTCCAAAAAGAACACTAAATATTTATTCAAGGTCTAGTGTGTCTCTAACTTTTGAAAATCAAGGTCTCAGATTTTAGCAGCAAAAGGATAGTGCAGTCGAAAATAACCCACAATTTCTTTGTTATTTTTGCACAATAAGCACCTATTCAAGATTGAGAATCCCCTCTTCCTTATATTATCTTGTGTAAGGATCCTATTGTGTTAGGTTTTACACCAGAAGAAGTTAATTTTATGTATCGAGTGGCAGTTGCAAACCTTTTTCAAAAAAATTCTTTGTAGGCCTTGTCTGATAGCAAACTATAAGTTGTCTTGATAGTCAAATTTCCCTAACTATCTAAGGCCCAAAAGAAATCATCATTTGATAGGGGTATTTTTTATTGAGAGATTAAGACCTATAAGGAAGAGGCCAAAAAATAAATGGGTATTCCTTGGAGAGTAGCAGTGAGAAGCTATAGCTTGCTCGCATGACTCAAGAGAGAACCTTTCCACCTAGTAAGCTTCCTTTGGACTCTTTCAAGAAAAGTGTTCCAAAAGTTGGGAGTAACTTTGTTGATAGTAAGGGGAAGGCTAAAGTAAACTAAAGGAAGAGTGGTACTCACATATCCAAACATTGCAATCATACGATCCTACAAACCAAGAGTGCAGTGAAAGAAATAGATCATACTTTTATTATAATTGATGCATTGACCAGAACAAGTCTCATAGAGATTGAGGAAACTTTTGTACTTACTGTCTTCCACCACCAAAGATTTCTTGAATAGCATAATTTCATCCACAAATTGTTGAATAGTAATGGGGTCAAGGGTGGAGGTCAGTTTGCCACCCTTTATGGAGCACTCTAACAACATAGTTGCCACATTCTTGCTTAGCACATCAACCGCCATAATGAAAAAATAAAGGGATAGGGTGTCCCTATCTGATTCCCCTCCCAGCCTCAAAGAAACCTTGGGACATACCATTGACCAAAATTGAATACTTCATGGTGGATACACATTCCATAATGATACTAATGATTATTTGATTAAAGCTAAACCTATGAAGGACTTTGGGGAGAAAGTTCCATAGGAATTTATCATAAGCTTTGTAAATTTCAAGCTTAAACACCATGCTAAGGTTGTTACACCTATCCATAGAGTGAATATTTTCATGGGTGGATAAAGTAGAATAAATCACCCTTAAAATAGAAACATTGTCCTTGTGGGAAATAGGAGTTGGAAGAGGTTTCAATAGGAGATCAACCAACCCAGGGGTAGGAGCCTCTAAAGGAGGAGAGTAAGCCTGCTGGAAGTAATGAACAGCTAATAGACCAATCTAAATGGGATTAGAAACTTCATCCCTTGCATCATTTTTTATTTATTTATATCTAATTCCTTTTGCTATGTTTAAGATCCAACACATGGAAGAAAGATGTGTTTCAATCCCCCTTAGCTAGCCAGTATATTCTAGACTTCTACTTCTAGAAAACCTCTTCTTTCTTTAATATTTTCTCCCATTCCAATTGCTCCTCCTTCTCTTGTTGGCCCGTTAGAATAATTTTATCACCTTCCTCCATACTTTTTTGTATCTCACCATGTTTTCCAGCCAAGACCCTTTTTTGATGGATCACATCTCCAAAAATAAGCTTATTCCACCCTTTAACCATATTTTTGATATGTTTGAGTCTTTGAGAGAGCTTGAAGATAGGGAAGCCATGCATTGGTATATTCCACTAGGTAGCAACCTTGTTCCTAAAATCTAGATGGGAATTCCACATGATTTCAAACCAAAAAGGGAATAGACCAACAACAGAGGATTGTAGTCCAAAACCATTCTAGGGAGAGCCAAAAAATTAGTATTAAGAAGTGCAGTCCAATTGGGAGAAAAAATGAATCTATCCAGTCAGACCTAGATCAAATAATTACCAAGGCGTCAATTAGACCATGTAAATGACTGGCCTTGCAGGCCAATATCAACTAGGTTAGTACAACTGAGAAAGTCAACCAAATTAGAAATATTGTTAGAGTAATCAATAAAACCCCCAATCTTCTCTGAGGGGTGAAGGGGGGAGTTAAAGTCCCTAGCCACTAGCCAACGACCATCCTTGTTAGCCAAAATCCAATTGGAAATATCCTAGGAAAGGGATTTCCTCACATTCCTAATATTGGGAGCATAAACATTTATCAAGAACAAGGCACCCCTGACATTGGAGAAATTTATTCCTAGGCTATTCCTACATTGGAAAAATTTAGAGCCAAAAGTACAAGTGGGATTCCACAAAATAGACAATCCACCAAAAACCCATCACCATCACAACAAGCAAAGAAAGCATTTGGAAAAATGTACTTGGAAATGGGTTCAAAATTGGTTTTCTTCATCTTAATTTCTTGAAGAAGTAATATATCAACCTTATGTTCTAGGAAATAATTCTTTAGGGTCAACTACTTTTTGGGGCTATTTATCCCTCTTACATTCCAAGATAGGACTTTCATTTAAATATTTTCTTTGGGGCACCTCCAATGTCCTCTATCTACCTATAATGATTTCTTTTGTTGTTTCTCTATTCTTGGTCAGCCATTGGGTAGGTCTACTAGGTTTGTAATCACCACCCACAACAGCTTTCTTTTGTTTACCATTCTTCTTAGGAGTCAAATAAAACTCTTCCATAGTTTTCACTTGAGGTACCTCAATCTTCTCTGCTTCATCTTGGATTTCTTCTTCTTGAACAAAAAAAAATATTGGATAGAGAGGCTTCTCCATAGAAACTTCAAAGTCCTAAGCACTACTGGGAAGAGAACAATTGAGTCCCAGGGTAGAACCAAAAGAATTGAAATCCTCAGACAACACTGGGATCAGAGCGTCATCAAACAAAGGCTTAGTCAAGTACTCAATAACCTTAGAAGATATGATTCAAATGGTAGGACATCAGAGGGAATATTTGCTGAAGGAGCATTGGGACAAGGATCATGCCTAACTGAGGGTTTGTAATTTGTGATAAGGTGGTCTGGTTTAGCAAATTTCTAACAATACACCACAACATTCTCATAGCAAACATGTTGAATCCAAGATTCAAAAATAGAACATAGTTGCATAGAGTTGAGTAAGGTCTTATTAGAATGAATGTTCACACAAAAGTAAGTAAAAACTAACCTGGACATGGATTTGGTGATAGATTCTAAGGTGATGAACTAGCCTAGAGACTCCCCAATTCATTGAAAGATAGAGTCATCCTAGTATTCCCGAGGAATACTAGGGAGACAATCCCAAATAGGAGCCAACTTGCAGAGATCAACATCAGGATTGAAACTCGGTTTCCATCAACATAATGACAACCCATGGTTCCCATAGGCCCATGGACCTGACGAGAGCACAGAGATCAAACCTTCCTGAACCATAAACTTGAAGAGGAAAAGACCACTAGCCATGGCACAGACACCAACACTACCCTTTAGATGCCATTTCACAACAACCCACCTTCTAACCATATACATAGAGAGCCAGAAGGAAAGAAACTGACCCACCACTACCACTCCATGGAAGAAACTATCCTATTGCTAATAGCTTTAGGAATGGAGAACATTAAAAGATTTAGTAGCACTATTAGTTCATAATTTATGCATGCAAAACATTAAAAATTTGTAAAATTGTATAGTATTTCCATTTCAAAAGATCATAAATCATTTATTTTCTAGAAAAAATTAGTCAATTACAACATTGTAAATTCTAATGAGCATCATTCAAATTTATTGCATTTTTCCAAAATATAAAAAAGTTGCAAGCATGTGTCTTCTCCATAGAAAAAAGCTAGGTTAATGTGCATTTATAGAATTTTTTTTTTCCCAAACATGAACCTCTACAACTTGAGACCCTCAAACATTGTAGGTGGTTTCTAGATGCTAAGTTTGTTAAAATTTCCTTTCTGGTCTAGGGTGCATAGTGCCTCTACCTAGTCATTTTGGGCTGAATTTTTTTTGTGTAGTTCTCATTCTGGGGTCTCTATTGAGATTTAATTTTTGTTCTGAAATTCTTTAATGAAAACTATATTTTTTTTTGCATCACTAGTTTGATCCATATGACATGGCATAATGTTTTAATTGTAAAAAGCTTGTTTTATCAGAATTGATATCTTATTGTCAAAATTTATTAAGCAATTTAAAAAAAAATTCTTACAAATATGAAAATGATTTCCTCTTTCCTTTTTTATAATTTTTAGTTTGGATCCCTCTCCTAATATATTTCCTACATTTGATGGTATCTTGATGCAAGAGGATGACATCATTGAGGATCATGAGAATCATGTTTTCTCTTCTCCCATTATCTCTCCTACCTATGAGGTTATCTTGGTGCAACAGGGTCAAATCATTAAGAACCATTAAATTTATGTTTTTCCCTCTCTCATTATCTCTCCTACTTGGGAAGTTATAGTGGCACATGAGGATGCAATCATCAATAAATTTTATTGTTCAAATGATAGTAATATGGATGGTATTGATGAATATTCTAAATTAACATTAGATCCCTCATAAATAGAATGTCATCAACAAGTATTTGACTCAGTTTAAGTTATGAACAAAATTAACTATTTCATGTCCTTTAATTAGTAGACTTCCTAAACTAGCTCTCATAATGAGAACTCCAAAATGTCATGGCGATATCTCAATCTTCTAAAAAAAATGCACTCACCATAATCACGTGCACCAAGATGTGTTTCGGTAACAAAGCTACCACATGATGGCTAACACATGTATAATACTAGAAATAATAAACAACTGAAGAAGATTCCAATGTCCATTCCAGTCCGCAGCTTAGAATAATATGATCTATTTTAGAAAATCTATAGTACTTCTTGGGACTTGATTTAAACATCACCCACATACAATGAGATGCTCTAAGAGTATTTGTAGAAGATTTCTATCATATTCTATTAAACAGAATGATATATTAGCCTTGTTTGATTGTATGTAGGTAATAAAGTTGGATATTACATTTCCTCAACTTGAATTACCTCTGCTTGAAGTCCAAAAATAACATGATGCTCTAATTGTAATGGTTTTTATTAATAAAACAAGTCTTAGATGTACACTTATTGAAAATAAACTAGGTCTTAATGTTTGTAGCATTGATATTCTAAACAAAATTACTGTGGATAATAATATTATAGAACCTAATGATATTTCCATTTGTTTCTTTTATAATGTTAGTCAGAAACTATTAGATATTATAACCCTAACCATTAAGGTAGGAGCCAAGACTTTTCCTACCCCTATCCATATCATGTTGAGACCTCTTTCATTTAATATTATCCTATGTAGAATATACATTCATGCCATTAAAGGAGCCTTGTCTACTCTTCATTGCAAGATGAAGTATGAATACAATAATAATATATATAGTAAAATCAGATGAAAAAAGTTATAATTCACAAATTGAAGCTAAATATAACAATTCAAAATCTCTTATTATATTTATTATATCTTCAAAATTTGAACTATTTCCTCATGATAATATGTGTGATGATGATGAGTTGTGTTTTCTAGATTTTCTTCTAGTGGGTTGTATAAAATATCAATTTCAAAGTCCAAAGAATAAAAGTTTTTTAATGATCAAAATAATCATTCATATTCAAATTCATGGCTTCATGATTATTGGGGTTCATTAGATTTTATACCATCCTTTGTGGGAAAGTAAAAAAACTCATAATCAAAACCTAAGGTTTCTTGCATTTAATTCACTCAATCTTGTTCTACATAGACAATTCCAAAAACATCATCCCATGATGGTGATTGGGGACCTTTAGTTTTTTTCCCTCATGTGTTGGTGATGCATAAAATTAAAACACTTAAAAATTGATTTTCATTCTCGAGGAATCAATTCTTCTCATAAGCATTTAGACAAGACTTTTCCATCTGAGTTGGAAAAGTATTATGGACTTGGATATAAAATAATTTCTAAAAACTTATATAATGAAAAAATGAAACAAGGAGTTAATGCTCACATGAATTTGATTCTCTATCTTTCAAAAATGAGTTTAGGTTACTATCCTTCTACAGCTTCATGTACACATCATCTTCCATAATGTACTATATTTAAAACATTGTATTGTAAGTGAGCAATCTTTTCTTCACAAGGGATTTTTTTCCTACACCTTTATCAAATCAAGTACATATTTTGTCAAGGATTCTAAAATCCCATCTGATTTCTCTTCCTCCAACAACAAGAAATTTAATAACAATAACTCTTTTTGTTCATATTATTAAGTGCATGATCATTCTACCAATGAATGTTAGTCCTTGTTTAGTAAAAAAAATCCTAGTAATTGTGCACATCTTCCATGTGTGGATACACCTAATCATTCTAAATAATGATATCTTCTATGGTGTTGCTCCTTAGTATGTGGAATTTTTAGCCTCATATGCTTGCTCATTGGCATTCATGGTGGTATAATCTTAAGTGCAACCATATTTCTTTTTATTACATAACAACACAATAGTCTCTTACATGGTTGTCATTTCCTTCACACTTGGGGGACAAGGATAACTATTTTTTGGATCTATTAATTCTTTTCAAGGATACCCTATTCATCTCTTTTTTCTTTAAAATACCAACATAGCAAGTATGTTGGAATTTTAAGGAGGGTATATCACCCTATCCTATGTCACTAAAATCTTGTGAGATTTGACTTATTTGAATACCCATTTGGTGGTGGTGTTGACTATAATGCCCCATGATATGTGGTTATAATTTTTCCCCCATGACATTAATCATAGATTCATCCCCCACAACACTAAAATTTTATGCACTCCCTAAAGCATGATTTGGAAAAATAGTTCATGAATTTAGCATAACAAATTTTTCTTGTCTATGAACATGAGTATTTTTACATGGCCACCTAGCATAACATACCTTGCTTCCTAGTGGAGCTATGTGTTTTATGAGTAATTCTGCATAACACAACTTTCTAATCCTTATTAGAGAACATTTTTTTTAGTACATTCAGTTGATGGAATTTGGTATTTGAGACAAGTTTAATACTAATCACTCTTTTCATTAATGACTCAAATTCTTTTTAGTGTACTAACATTGTGTTTATGCTTTATTGGTTTTTTATTGTTGTATAATGTTTGACATATGTCTATTTTGTGTCTTTTATATTTTTTCATTGTGTATAGTATCACGTTTGTCTTGTGTCTTGTTTTTGTTTTCCTCATATATTCCTTGTATGCATTATGTTTTTTATAAATGTTTTGTGTATCATTTGTGTCTTAATATTGTGGATGGATGTGATACTAAGTTTGTGGTTTGTGCACCCCTCAACTTGGTATTATCTTGTCTCTTTGGCACTTTTATTTCCTTTAGTGTGAGTATGAATGTAAGATCATTCTCTCACTAAATTGGAGGCTAAATGTAGTGTCATAAATTGTCACCACTAAAAATTTTACACTACCTTGACACCCTATTTTCCAACAACATTAATTATAATAATAATTTACTCATTTTGGGGCCAAATCAATAAAATATATTTAAATCCCCATCATCCCTAGAAATTTTGGCCAAAAAGCATTAGACAAGGCTTTTGGGTTCACATGAACAAAATGTGATTTTTAAATATTTAGTATTTTGATTGGTAGTGTTTTGTGATTTAAAAATGATCTGAGGCTGGCCACTACTATAAATGGTTAATTAAAATGCATATATAAAAAAAATTTCCATCTCATTTTGAGGATAAGAAGGTAATTATGAATGAGGTTATAATGGTTTGGGAACTAGCCTTTTACAAGTCTACCAAGCACTCAGGTGTCCACTAATAAAACTTTGTGGAAATTTGTGTTGTTAGATCACTTCATCAAGGTAACATTATTATTTATTATTTATCATTTCAATCAATTATTATTGTTTTAGACTCTAACCAATACATGGTATGCCCTATTGATTATCATTAATCACCATATGTGGAGGTAGAAATACCAAATTGGTGTTTGACTTAAGAAATCCCCTATACAATGAAACATTTCCCTACTTTTAATGTGTGTAGGTTAGATCCAAATGTTTTAGTAGATGATCATCCTAGTGAAGTGAAGAGAAAATTATAATTTACAATTCAAATTTTTTAGATCTAAAAAAGTAAAATTCTGGTTTAGGGTACCCAACTACTTTTTACACCTATTTTTTTCTCAAACTAATAGCACAGGTTCCTCTTTTTCCATATTTCTTAGATTTGAGATTGTTAATAGTTGTCTATTTCCATTTATGCCAAAAGATACAATTTTTAGATATAGGGTTACCTGTCAAACAGGCTTGTTAAATCACACAAAAAAATTATCTCTTTTACATCTCAAGAAAGCATAATCATTATGAGATTGGCTTTAACTTGTGGTAAAAAGCCAATTATAAAACCCTAGTTGGTTTATGTTCAAATATGGATTCAAGTGAAAAGAAGTTGATCCTAGTTGGATCTAGGATTACTTTTACTACTCTACAAGTGATATGGGGCTTAAGGTGATAAGGATTTGTAATAGAGATTTTATAAATTGTATTATTGAGTGCACTATCCATATTTAATACATTTGATACTTAAATAGAATGGTATTTGTTACAAGTTTAGACCTTATTAGATTGAGATGTGATAGTCTAGTTCATCATATTCTAGTATGAGTTTGAAGATTTTATTTTTTATGAGAAATATTATTTTCCTATTTATGTATCTCGTTATGATGAAAAGGATTGGATAAATGAGTATTTATTGATGGTTTTAGTGGCCCTCTATTGTACATGTGCAATATAAACCATTTAATATAAATTCCATGGTTATTTTCTCTAATAAGTTTTTGTTTCTTATAGATATTAGAGAAGGATTTCAAAGAAAAATTCTCTACATAGCCCTAGTTTTTCCATGATTATCTAGAGGAAATATTAGTAGATTTTTTTCACATATAATGATATGATTGATAAAATTTATGTTAAAATAGGTAAAAATATTTTCCATGTTGGGAAAGGTTGATCAATTTTAATCATAACGTTAGGAATGTAAAACATAAAATTTTCAAGAAGTAAAATAGAAAAACTTAATTTATAGGTTATAGAAGTTGTTTTAGGCCCAAAATATAATTCCAAGATGTTTAAAATCATTTTAAAATATTATAATTATGTATATCTCTTCTATCACTATAAATTTAGATAAATGTGTTGAAATGGTTTCATAAATTAAATTTTATGGCTTATGGAAGTTGGGTCTCCCATATTGGAAGTATTAAAATAATTTTGGAAAAATTAAATATATTAAAGCACATATTATGGTTCATCCTAAGGATAATTTAAACAAAAATTTAAAGAAAAAATACAGTGCCCAAGTTAGTAAGTGAATTATGACAAGCTTATGGAAGATGTAAGGAATCTATGACTTTCAACATGTGAACTCTTCTTTGTATTTAGACATCATATTTCTAGTGGTTTCAGATCATATTTTCCTAATTAACATCTAATGGTTTTATTTATTGTGTATCTTCTTTATTTGGTTCTTGAGATGGAGGTTTTGATAGTGATTTTGGTTTGTATTTATATAGATAGAATTATATTGAATCTTTAGCTAGTGATACTCCTACAAAGTATTAGACATTGTAATTATTTTGTAATATTTGATTAGTAAATACTACATTGAGATTGTTTAAACAATGGGGTTATGTTGGACTAATCGTCAACATCTCCCTTTGAATTCAAGACATGGACTAACTATCTCTTGTGGATCCATTTATCTTTGGAATTTGTATTGAGCATTAATAGGTTGATATTTTGGTATAATGGAAAAGGCATTCTGAAAAATGGTGTCAGACTCATGGTCATAGGTTTGAATGCCCTTGGATGATATTGAGGGAGAGTTGTTGGACTAATCACCAACATCTCACTTTGGATTTGAGAGATGGACTAACCACTTCTCATGGATCCATTCATCTTTATAATTTGTATAAAGCATTAATTGGTCAATATTTTGGCACAACAATAAATGTGTTTCACTAGGTTATTGTGTTGTAAAGGTTTGCATCATGTAAGCTGGTATGTTATGGTATATTGTTTTTTATATATATTCCCCTTTAACTATGTGATTAGTCTTTAATTTTGAGATATGTTATAACATTTCATATGGAAATTTTAACTTGAGATAAAGGATCCAAGATGGATTACCCAACTTGAGTTTATTATAATGATCTTATTATACATGGAAGGAATGTAGCATCTAGTACATAGAAACATCTTGGAACCTTGACCTTATAATTTTAACTAGGTATTCCTAATTACTATTTGGTATTTGAATTTAATACATATTCTATTATTGGGTGCTTGAGATTGAGGTTTCAAAAGTAATATTTTTGGTTATTTTTATGTTTTAAATATTACTCTAGGTAACTAGTTGGTGATACTCCAATAAAGTTTGAGAATCTACAAGGATTTTTAGCCCTTGATTACCAAATAATATATTCATTTTCTTTTAAGTATGGATTTTATCTACTAAATTGGTTTCCTCCACATGACTCACTATATTATGATATACTAATTCTATACTTATTTTCTTATAATTGTGTTATATGTTTTTTATTTTTGATACATGTCCTCTGATATATTATTGTACAAAGTTTATTTAAGACATCAAATTCATTTCTTAGATATGACATTTTAAATTTGTATTTTAATCATTATTTTAATAAATTATTCCCTAGGAAATTGTTTTTGAATATTTCATTTTTTGTGTAGCATTACCATCCTATCAACTAGGGATTCACTCTAAAATTTTAAGAACTATTTAATTTCAAATTATTTTAATTTTTTTTATGAAGACTTGTTTAAATAATTTTCATGTCTATAAAACAAGGAATCTATAATATATAATCCAATGGAAATACCTACTAAAATTTGAATATGGAAGACATGAGATGTGAAATGATTTTTGTTGATATGAAATTTTCTAGTTCTCCCATAAAAGGATAACAAACTAATTGGAAACTAAGAGAATTATGATGTCCAAATATAGGTATCATTGATAACATAATGTACAAACTTCTAAGAGAAATTAATTGATAATAGATCTTAGAATAAACAT
This sequence comes from Sequoia sempervirens, assembly GCA_007258455.2. Lineage (NCBI taxonomy): Eukaryota > Viridiplantae > Streptophyta > Pinopsida > Cupressales > Cupressaceae > Sequoia > Sequoia sempervirens. The sequence goes on from VDFB02271358.1 coordinate 485,096,118, forward strand.
ACTTCTGATGATTAATCTAATATGGATATTATAAGTGATAGAAAAAAATAATAGTTTGGCCCTAAATTTAATAATCTATTAACTAGAAGGGATACAACTACAAACAAAAATATTATTAATCAACTTTAAAATATGAATATATCAAATCCAAGTGATTGATTCCCTATTACTTGTCATGAACCTATATCTCCTTCTATTTCATAGTATGAATAATAAAATGATTCTATCATATATAATACTAATAGACCAAACCTTAAATAAAATGGATATTTCATGTAATATAGATAATCAAGAATAAACTAATTAAAATTAAAATGAATTAAATATTTCACGTAATATCAATTAAGAAACCAAATTTGGCATGATTTTAGGGTGGATGCTCTATTTAGGATATAGAAAGATAGAAATTCCACAATTTTTATAATTTCTTTATTGGCTAAGATATTTAAGATTTTTTCAAAAGAAATTATTATTTTTAATGTGCTATTATAAATATAGGTGCAAGCTATTGAAGTTGTTTAAAAATTTTCCACTAAAACTTGTTTTTAATTGCTATGGAAATTCCTCTTTTTTGTGTCTAGAGTTCCCTTATGTTCCTTATCTTCTCAATATTACTTGCCTCTTCATAAAAAATAGTGGTGAAGGACCCTTTCTACTCATGAAAACTATTTTCCTCACTCACATGATTCTCCTCTAGTTCCCAAATGAGATAATGGAAAATATGAATGCTCATGACCTTATCATTGAATTTTTTCCTCTCTAATTCTCACAAAAACTTATTTTAGAATTTCCAATTGGTGGAGTCTCTAATCTGTTTTATTTTTGTAAGTTTCCGCTAATAGCTCTTACAATTTTACTAAGGTGTGAAGAAGAAGATAAAAATATGGATAAAGATGATAAGGTTTTATACCTTCCCATATATACTCCAGAAATTTTTTATGCATGGGGTAAATTGAGCGATCAAGACCTAATTCCTTCCCTTTTTGCTATTATTCAAGTACCCATTAGCAACTTATAATTCTTATGTTTTATTATCTAGGTGTGTGATTTCATAATCACCCACATTTTTTTGTGAATATGTGTAATATTTCTTTTATATTATAATACAACACTCATTTATAATAAAATTTATGTTATATGGTCATTTTTAAGTCTCATATATGTATTGAGTTAAATCTAGGTAGTATTGATATTATAATTATGATATATTTATATGGTAGTATTTAGTTTATTATCATAATATTGTAAATCCTATTCTATTGGAGACTTTAAAGGGATTTTCTCATCACAGTGGATTATCATTATCAATTATTTTAATTTTATGTCACCCATAGGATATTTCAATATAGTTGCTTACCTTTTTCAAATATTAAGATGAAATGCATTTTTTATGCATTTTCAATGTTATGGTTGTTGGATTTCTAGGTTTTAATAGAATACTTATATTACAATGTTAAAAATGTAGAAGATTTATAGGTTTTTGTTACATGACCCACATTTAAATATATGTTAATCAAGAGCCTTCCCTATTAGTATAGATATTCAAAGATATGTTTAAATCAATCTAGGTGGAACTGATAACATAATTAGAATATACTATGATTATATTAAAGATGGGAAGGGCCCAAACCCATTACAAAATTTCCATAGAGGCCCAACAAGGGGGACCACAAAAATTGAGACACCTAGAAAGCAAAAAAGAGTAGGTACCAAAAAACTAGTAACAAAAATCAAAATAGAGCACAAGACAAAACTAGTAAGGGACAAGACTAATTACTAGTCTTCTAGTAGCTTAAGGCTACAAATGGCCTACCACTCTTTAGCCAAGAAATGGAGTTTCTCCTTAAAGAAAAAAAGGCCCCTTTTGAGTAGGACGAATCTCCTCAATACTAGGTGAATAAAATCTACCCCCATACCCTTTTTATTATAGAGACAAAACATCTTGGTTTTCCTCACTATCCCTTTTACCATGATTGTTCTGTAGTTCTTACTAAAACTCTAAATAGTGATGTTGCATTTTTGAGATTATCCTTGTTGTATTCCACAATATCATGGAGGAACTTCATGATTTTATCCTAATTACTGTGCATGGTGGAAATTTTGTCTTGAAGCTTCACCTCATCTTCCTTTGTACCCACTAGCCTTTTGAGCTCTTCAACCTCACTCTCCTAGTTTTCCTATTTTTCAAAGGACTTGGCAAGCAAAGACGACAGACTCCAACACCCATTATCATCAACCTCACCTAGCTAGTTCACCTTCTCCTCAAACTCTTTAATTTAATCCTTGGTTGTGATGAGTTGGTCCAATAACTACTTGAGGTTATCATTTTGAACACTGTCAGCCTCTGAGACCCCATTCAATTTAATCTCTAGGGGAACACCTTATGCATAGACATATTTATCCATCTTGGGTTCTATGAAGGCATCATCCAAATTAACACAAAGGTTTGGGGATATTTGAGGATTCACAATATTAGTAGGGGATTTGGATACCTCAAAAACCTCATCATTAACAGGGGAACCGACATGGGAGTTGACATGGGTGGGTTTCCAGGACTCTTCATTTCATTTCTGCATATTATTAGAATCTAAGGTAAAAATATGGGTGGGGTTAGTGAATGAAATATTTTTTTTAGGGTCAAGAGTGTGATCCTCAATGGCAAGGGATTCACCTCTTAACCTGGTAATTCTATGAGAGGATGATAGATACAATATAGAGCCACGAGTTAAAAGGAGGCCTTATAGGGATTCAAAGGGTCTCTAATGACAAGGAAATTCTTCTTGATATAGTTTGGGGAAGGGGATAAAGTGGCCTAATAGAAGCAAAAATGAAATGTTAAACCCTCATGAATGGGAAGGGTTTTAATTTTAACCTACACAACATTAAAGGACTATTCCAAAGAAGAAAAAAAAAAGTAAAAAATTCATCTTAGCATTATATTAAAAATTATTGAGCATAGGGAAGAGATGGGCGTGGAAACATTTGAAATGGCTCTCCTAAGTAAAATATCTCATTAAGACCTCCACCATCTTGCTCAAAGCCTCAAAAATGTCTTATCTATTAAACTTATTCTATAACCTATTAATTTTTTTGAACTCCTTAAGGAACCTATCCATATTCTTTTGATAATGACCCTTCAACTTTTTAGGATTACAAAACCCATCCAAGGAAACTTGAGTAGCTTCAGTGATGAGCTCCATATTGATAAGGAGTGTTTACTTACTAAAGGTGGCATTGCACTCATTTTGAGAATTAGCAAATTCCATCAAAAAATTAGGGTTTTTCCACATTATACCTTCAACATATGATGTCATCTTTCCCCTTTGGATGATAGTCCATATTTCCCTATTATTTTTCTACACCTTGTAGGAGGCAGGTTCATCCTACATAAGATCACCTCCAATAGTGTAATTATCACTAAGTAGAGCAAGTCACATAACTATGTAGAAACACCTAATAAAATGCATAAAACAAAGTTGAGAGGGCTTATGAAAATATTGGTTGGGAGTAAAGGATTTCAATAAACGCAATCCATGCCAAATTTCTAAAAGAGATGACAAGGATTCTAGCTCGAGCTCAAAGATACAATACTTTTTCATCATTAGAAAGTAAGTCACACATATGTCTTGGGATAAGTGAAATATTATTTCGAATAATAACTTTATATGTGAAAGCTCACAATTTGGTGAGAGAATCTAGCACTTGATCACCAACCCTAAACATGTGAGTAGATTTATAATTATCAATTTTCATCATAATATTTTGTGTCATGAGAACAAGGTCTCGAGGAGACCAACAAGGGATCATCATACCACTATGAATCGTTATGTTATTTTGGGAATGACATTCAATTTCTAGGTTGGATATACCCACATTCTTAGCTATATGGATAACATGGTAGGCTACTGCAACCTCCATAAAATTTGAAGTTTACGCTCCCAAATTTACTACATATGCCAACATTATTTTTCAATGATGGTCTTTGATGATACTAGCCCCATCCACCCAACTTAGGTTACCTCTAGTTGAGTCATTGAAATTGAGTTTAAGCCAACCAGAATCAAGGGGACCAAGGAGTGTTGCTGCTATCTAGAGGGATATGAGAGATCAAAACATTGAGTACCTTAGAGAGTTTCCAGGACAAGGCTATAGAGAAATCCAAGCTACAGGGTTTTAATTTTTTCTTGCAAGAGGTCATAATGAGATTCTTGATAATATGGTTAATAATCTTATTGGTACTACCTACCAAGGGTTTTCCTTATCTTGAAAGATCCTATTGTTATGCTATTTCTAGAGCACTCAACTTGTAAATAGAAGAGCCTACCACCATAACTCAGTGAGAAAATGATGAGACACTGGTGAGAGCCAACCATCAAGAACCACCATTACATCGTTATGCCAAACCCAAATTACTTTGAATAAATACTAAATTCTTTGATTGACCTATCAATAGTTGGAACAATGAAACAAAAAGTGAGAAATAGTTTTAGTCTTGTCTTCACATAGAAAGCATATTGTTGATGCGGATATTGAATAGACACACCAACAAGTGAATAAATTTTCACAAAGGACTACGAGAACCTACTTCTCTTGAAAGATCCACTAGGAAAACCTAATTCTAAGGTGATCTTAGCTCAATCCCAAGGCTCAAGAATATAAAGTATTGACAAACAAGGTTCGCTCATAGTTCATAGTGTAAATTATTGTTAAACACGAGGGGCCTACAATTGTCACAAGTTGGATACTATTCTAAGAATCACTTGTCACTTAACAACTTCATGAAATTAAAATATTTACAATGAAATTTTATTAAATTCAAATTAATTACATACATTGAAGGAAATTTAGCATCAAGCACTCTACAATTTCATGGATTCAAAAGATTTATAATAAAACTCCATGTATTCACCATTTGTGGAATATTTTCTAAAACTATAAAGCATCTAATCTAAAATAAAGCATAAAAATACTAAAATGTAATAATTTCTACTAGGTATTGTCCATACATTCCTCAAGAAATAAACTAAATCAAAGAAAACCACTCTATACTTCAATAGGTTGCTTCATAGTTGGGCATAGAATGATGCAAGGGTTTAAATAATTGTGGATTATTTTCCACTAGATAGTGTTAGTATGCACCCAAATCTAGTGCAACACACAATATTTCTTGATAGGAATAAACAATTAGCTACATATGATTTTATATGAAGAAATAGCTTTGAATTGGCCTTGATATTAGTTATTCTTAAATGAAACATACAAAATTTTAATCTAGAATGGAACAAAAAATAGGAAAAAGAATAAAACTTGGAAAAAAAAAATTAATTCTCTAGAATCCACAAATTTTGAACTTAATGAAAATAAAACATCCACTAGCCTTTTATAAGAACCAGGCACAAAAGAGTTCAAATGGAACATAGGAAAGAGAATCAGAGGAAGAAATAAAATAGTAGCACATGATAGATGACAGTTGCAACAAGAACTTTCTAGACTAATTTAAAGATACTTTGACTTTTCTTCAACTATAGCTTCCAAACTATAGACTTCAAGTCATGGGTACTTTTGCACAAAATGAAAAATTGTGAGCACTTTATTCAAAATCCTCAGTATTAATTGTCTGTGTTGAGAATTGGAATAGACATACAAAATTCACTTCAAAACTCTACTTGTGTACAAAACTCTTGATATTCCACAACCCGACCACATGCTCTTATTAACTAGACTCCCAGTCTTAAGACTCATCTTCACCCTTCTTCTACTGATAATCCTAGAAATTAATCAACACTTGATGCATACATTCTTTTCAAACACTTTGAATTACTTTTCAACTGTAGTTATGTCTTGAATACTATTTTGTTATTTTATTAATGGTTTCATTCATTCACATTACTTCCATCCCATATTTTTTCATGGTGTTCCTACATTTTATGATTTCATCAATGAACACTCAACTCAAAAATTGAACAAGGTCCTTATTTACCTTTTTGATCCATCCCTTGAAATCTTTCACTTCCATCGCATCTTCTCCTAGAGTCCAAGGATCACAATTCTACTGAGCTAACATTTGAATGAAACTATCATCTTTACCCACTAACTTGTTACATACTTTTTTGACCTTTTATAATCCCTTTAAGCATTGTAATAAAGTGTCACTCTCCCAAATTAACTATAATATTCATTTCTTGAGCACCAAAACCTCTTGTTCCATAATCACTTTTTCATTTATCAACTCTCAGACATCCATCTAAAGATGTATCTTTAATCTCTATTCTTCTATATATTTTTTCTCTTAGTAGTCATGAAATTAACTCTAAAGTCTTTTGGACTTTTCAGGCCAATATGCCTCCATACATTTCCCAATTGCCACTTTTATTGATTCTTCACCTTGTTTCACTAGATGTTTTATCAATTCTTTGAACATGATCATCTTTTGTTAGAGTGTTGTGATAGCATCTACCTACTCTTTGGAAATTAACACTGGGTTCTATGGAAATTCAATTTCTGACTAACCAAATTGAGCTAATGTTGTGATAAAATTTTCTAGGAAAGCAACTTGTTCTTTTAATTCCTTCTTTTTTTTCATCACTTAAGCAACAATATTTAATAAATTCATTCTCATTTATTCTAACTCCTACTCCCATGATGAATGTCCTACATCTATCATTGTTACCAAATAATCCCTTTTCATCATTTCATGCTTTCTCTTTTCTCCTACCTGAGTAGCTATCTAGAGAGTTATCCCTTCATCTAAATTTTGTCTAACAACATGACTAGTCTTTCCTTTGACTCTAGGATTAGGGTTTTCCAATTCTTGCATTAAATTTTTAAAATCTAGAGGCACTAATTCCACCTCCAATGGTAGAGCTAATTGCATGACTAACCAATTAGGTTCTTCTTCATTTTTTCTCACCTCTTTAGTATTAATGCATTGTTGATGATCAGAGTGTTCAAGAACCTCTTTTCTTAGTTCTCCAATGTTTCCCATTGCAACCTTTATAAATTTTACATTTTTCATCCCCATTGGATAGGATTCTAAATTACCATGATCTGGATCTATCTCTTTCTCTTTGATACTTACATTTTCCTTCCCTGCCATGTTTCCAACATCATTTGTTAGAGAAAACTTCTCTTGTTATCCTGAAACATTAGGGTTCTCATCATTTCTTTATTTACCACCCAAGGTCTATGAGGAATCCATACCTTTACCCATATCCCAACTTTTTACTAGTTCTACATAATTCAAGGTTTTCTTAGCAATCACTTAGCTCTTCCTTAGTAAGGTTGACCTTTAGTTGAATTATTTACTTTTAGCTTATATTTCTCCTAAAATCTCTCCTCCTAGGCAAGATATCATGGCACAATAAAAGGATAACACTGATAATAGTGATATAGTGACCTTAGATGAAGATGATAAAGTAACATTAGACTCTCCTTCACTAAGGGACATTAATATTATTCAACCTAAACTCATCTTTTACCCACCTTCACAAAAAAATCAAACTCAAAACAAACCCAAACTTATCGTCTACCCAACTAAGAATAATATTTCCTAGCAGTCGAGTCATAATATTGTTGCTCATACATATAACACTAGAAACAATCCACAACCAAGACAACCAACCATAGCATCCCTCCCATTGCCTAATCCTGTCTTACCCGGTCCTCCCCATTTTCCTTCACAAAATGGAAAGGAGTATGATATTGTTGAATTAAAGCATACTCATGCTAAGATATCATTATGGGACCTTATTCAAGCTTCACCTCATTATCACAACATGATTTAAAGTTCTCTACAACAAGTTCTCACCACTCCTAATGCACAATAAAATGATACGACAACCAAAATTCAATCCATAAATTTGAACAACATAGACATTAATTTTCATCAATATGAGCTACCCCCATTGAAAATTAGAAATAAAAATTATTCCTTCAAGATCATAGCTAAATTCAATAACATGGGAATAAAGTAAACCCTTGTTGATAATGGCTTAGCTTTGAATGTGTGTAGTGTGAAAGTTTTGGATAGACTTGGTGTGGATAAATCAAAAGTGGAACTTGATTCCTTATCAATTCAAGGATTTGAAAATATAGGAAAGGAGCCACTCATTGTGATTACTTTACCTATCATAGTTGGAAAGGCCACCTTACAAAATCCTATTATGTTATGCCTCATGAAATTTCATATAATATTTCTTTTAGGAAGACCTTGGATTCATGAGTTGCATGTGATGCCTTTGTGATGCAGATTGGGTAGGGGAAGACAAGACTTAAATGGAAAACAACTCCTTTTGTTTAGCTTCTCTCAAATACTCTATGTGGACCCTTCAATTCCATTATTTCTTCTTGGAGATAACCCAACTACTCAAGAATGGTTCTCAAAACCATACTCAACTAGAGGCTTAAGAATGATTTGAATACCATTTACTTGATTGAACAAGACCAACAAATATGACCTTCTATTGAGAAACAACCAATCACTCACTGATACAATATTAGGTTATGAATTCCTTGTAGCCTTGTCCAATCAGGATAGTCAAAAAAAAACTTCTTGGAGGTAGAAACTAGACAAGTGGCACTAGTTTTAGACACCTTACACATACCCCTTCAAGTCCTCCAAACCACAAGACATGAAAGTCAATAGAAAAGCCACAATGGGTGAAACTACAATGCTACAAGGAGGCCTAATCTGACTGCTACAAGCAAGAACTAGAGTATCTAGGCACACCCCAACACCCCTAAGCCATGAAAAATGTTCTTACAACATCAGTAAGCACATTTTAACTTTTCCCAAGCACCCTTATTTCCAATTACACTCACAAACTTTCAAAACTCAAACTTTTGCAACAATTCTAGGCCTGTCACATAGAGATGCCAGGCCTAGGGCATCAACTATCCTCCACCAAAATCCATGCCATCCTCTGAAAAAAACTTCATCTTGAAATATGTTACAAACCCTGCCATTCCACCAAAGATTAGGCTTTGACCACAAAGGAATGGAGAGTTATTCACATTTTAGAGATCAAACCCTAGTTTTTGAGGGCTTCTGGCCACTTTCAAAAAAATGAGTATAACTTCCTTATTTATCTATGGATTCACACCAAATCTCCACCAAATGGAATCTAACTCATCCCTATATCATTCAATCTCAATTTTATGTTTGTACAGAAAGATTCTTGATCACACAAAGCATGAGAGTAGACAAGAACAAAAAAATATTTAGAAAACAAAGTTCTTTCTTTGATTATATCTTCAAAAATTTCAATAGCCACCATTCCTTGACCCAAAGGAGGCATTATAAACTTTTTTCAACTCCTCCCAACATCCCTTAACTGAATTTTGAATTAGAGAGTTGTTGGAGGACTAATAATCGTTGTTTTGGCAAAGTTTTCAACTGAAGACTACCTATAACAACATATACACAAAGGCTTCAACTTGACTCCATTTTCAAGACAAATTAATGTCTTAAACATACCTAGAATACTAAAACATCAAACCATTTGATCTCCACTACTTGGCCGCATCATGGAACTTTATTTTCTTTCTTAAGCCTAGATGCACCAAGTTTACAATATAAGAAAGAGACCTATTACAACAATTAAAAACCTATTACAAACCACTAAATTTATCGATTGGACCTTATTACATCATAATCACCTTGAAAAACAAAACAAAATTTGACAAAGCTTCATGGAGGAATTAGGACCCCAAGGTGCCCCTGCACCACTTTGACTATTCATTGTATCATGAAATATGTCTATAATAACAAGGTATACCAAGTTGAAATAGACCCCGAGCCTTAAAATTTCTTACAAGTTGAAAAAGGAAGGAAAAATCCTCTAAACACACTAATTCCAAGTTTGAACATAGAACCTATAAATGAAGAGAAACAAGAGATAGAAAAAGTTTCAAAAATATTAGAATACAATTGGGGTCCCTTAGACTTCACACCAACATTCATGGGAGAATACAAGATCATAAACAAAGATTCAAACAAGGGAAAATAAAAAGTGGTAATGTCAACACAAAATTTAGAAGACCCGTCAAAAGCATCCACCGCAACCACTTTAGAAAAAATGAAAACAAATTATACAACAAACTTTGATGAACTTAATTATGAGCAACCACCAAATCCTAATGAAATGAAAAAGCTTTATGGAAAAGGTTATGAACTTATGAAACAACTTGGATATAATAGAAAAGGATGTGGTTCTAGAGAACAATGTACTTTTGTCCCTATAGAGCCTCACACAAAAAAAAAACTCATGGTCTTGGTTATTGTCCTTTCATAGAAATCAACCCACCATATAAGCCTTCACTTAAGATCAACACTCTTACAAAAGATTCCCCTGAGCAAAATTTAACATTAGTGCATCCTAAATTTATAGACACTAGTTGTCTTGATTGTTATACTTTCAAAGAAACAATGAAATCTTTGCTTAATTTCAATGTCATCATGCAAAACACTTATGATTTTAATTCATTATATTTTGCATCCTTCTTTCGAGGAAAAAACAAAATCTTGCAATCTAAAGAGTCTTACGTAGGTATGACATCTTGTACTAAGCAAGAGATATCTTTGCCACAAAATAACAAAACATTCTCTACTTTCAATCAAGAGAGTATCTTGACAAGACTCCTCCAAGTTTGTCTTGTATCTCTCCCTCAAAGAACACAAAATAAATTTTAATACAAGAGTCATTTTACACATATCATAGAGTTCATGGTTATGCTACTCATGAATGCAAAGCTTTGAGTAATCGAATTCAACATCTCAAAAAATGTGGTGCTCTTCCTTGTGTTGAAGCACCTAATTCTTTGAACTAATACTTATTTTCATCCTATTCAACTCATCCTTGTCCTGCACTAAGTAGGAGCTAGGGGTTATATAGCCTTGTCCTCTTATCTCACCAACTGTCATCTCTTTTGGCTAGTTGATCACCTTTCATGTACATATAAGAGCAAGCTTTGGTTGTGGGTGACATGCCTTAGAGTTGGCTTGCATGTGACATTCTTATTCTTGACATACCTTATTGGAAATATATTCCTTGGCATAGGTATTTCCAAGTAAGCTCTCATGTCTTCTTCTACTTTAAAGAAATTTCTCACAACAATGGTGTTAGCAACTGCTTTAAAGTGGGGACATACATCAAAATTTATGTTTCATTGTGTTATTTTCTTTCTTCTTGTGACGCATCCTTTTCTTAGTGGTGTCTTTGAGCTTGATTTCATTTGATATCATTATATTTCTTTGAATTTTCCTCTCTTGGAGACATTAGACATAATGTTTCCTAAGAAGAAACCTTACTTGAACTAAGAAAAATCCCATTGAACAAACCTTACACTATTCTTCATTTATGATATCAGTTATATGGCCACCTTGCATAACATAGATTTCATGCCTATGGAGCCATCTTGTTATTCATGAGCCCCAAGCATACAAAGTTTTTCTTGTCTCATGAAGCTTGAAAACCATTTTTTCATGGCTCCTTATTAAAGTTACTAGGAGGTATAACTTTTCTATGGTTTGACGAGAAGCTGAAAGAGGGCATGACTATCCCTTAGCCACTCATGTGTGTGTAGCACATATTGGCCATGTGTGTATGTGTCTCACCTTCTTGGATTACTCTCCGAGTGGACAACCTGATGTTTTGTTGCCTCACAAAGAGTATGCATTTTTTGGACAAACAACCTAGATATGATCTACACAGTGTTGAACAAATGGTCAAAGCTTGATCCACCTTATTTTTATTTTTTCTTCTTTTTTTCTTTCTTTTTTTTAGTTATTGACATTGCATGTCTATGTATCTTGATGTTGCATATCATACACCTTTCACATGTCCTTGTATGCTTATGTCGGTATGACTTTGGGTCTTGGATCATGGGGTCTTGACCGCTTCATCGATCTTTCTTATCCTAGACCATCCACATCGATGCACTTGGATCCCTCTTGAATGTCTACTTTAGTTTGATTTTGAAGCCAATTCATCCTCTCACTCAAGTGGGGGCTAGATGTAATGACAAAAAAAGGTCCCCTTAACTTGGCCTTGATTTAGTGTTGTAATATGCCTAACATATTCACATTAGGTCTTGGGCCCTTATGAACTAAATGAGCTTTTTGGTGCCTTATTTGAAGTTTTGTAAAGTGTTGTAACAAACCTTCACACTTTTTTAGGGGTCTCATTAATAATTAGGCTTTATTATGCTTAAAATTGGCCTTATTTTACATCCACAAGCCCCATTTAATGCATCTTTTTAAGGATAATCCCAACACAAATTAATACCTAATCATAATTCGGTTGTTTCAAGCTTGAATGGCCCAGTTTTAGTCATCTGGAACTAATTCGCCACCTTAGGTGAATGAGTCCCACCTAGATTTCTTGGACTTGAACCTAGTTTCACACCTTTCTAAGCATTTTTTAAAATTGATCCCAAAAATTAGGCTTGGTGCGACTCACTCGCCACCTTGGGAAAATGAGTCCTATATGGCCCAAAATCAAAATTAATTCAAATTTCTAGTAGGATTTCATCCTCCTAGATCTAATGTTGTCTTATAGTGTTGGAAATTTGGGAATTCTTGCATAATTGAATATAAATACAAGGTTATTTCACTAATTTTACATATAGCAAGTTGAATGAGAATTCTCATAGCAAGATTTAGTTCACAAGAGCATTTAAGGGAAAATTATCAAGCATTTTAGAGCAGAATTTAAGAATCAATCATCATATCAAAGATTTCATGTATCATGTTTTTTTTGGAGCTAACAATGTGATGTAGGGTTTTATGATTCAAGCAAGAATTTCATTCAAGAGCTATCACCTTCAAGAAAGAGTCAAGATCTACATCCATTAGAGCCATCTAATACATATTTTCAACAAATCATTACTAGGGTTTGGTGAGTTGGGTATGTGCACGATCATCACAAAAAAAATAGGCCCTTAAGTAGCAAAAAATTTAGAAAAATTAGAGTTAGGACACTTGACATAAAAATTTGAATAATTTATCTATATTATTTCAAAAATATGTAAGAATAGAATCTATAGTAAATTGAATGTAGTTTCTAAACTACTAGGTTTATTAAAAAAGACAAAAATCTATTCGGTGAAAATTTGAAATTTCAATGCAATAGTACTTAAATTTCAGGGAAAAAATAAGTAGGTGTCTATCTAACCACCCTAACCACAATAAAATGATAATTATTTGTTATAATATTTTAGATATAAGTAGAGGACTCATGTCGCAATGTGATGCATACTTTTTTTGTAAATTTTTTCCAAATAAATAATTAATTATAATTTTTTTTTACAACTTTTAAAAAAGATTAAAACTCATATGTCTAACCACGTTAACTTGGTCAAAAATTCATGAAATTCATTTTTTTAAAATCCTATAGTATGTGAAGCATAGAATGTGACACATGTTTTAGATTCAAAAAATGTGATACCGTTTGAAAGCTATAATTTTTTTTCAATCATCCTATCAATTAAGACATTAGTCATAATTCAAATAGAAGATGAATAATAATTATTTATTCAATTCAAAGTAAAGCATTCTTTATACTGATGGAAATCTTTGAATCTCCTTTAAAAACCCTTTCTATTTCATCAATTTTAGGTTAAAAAAAGTCGTCAGCCACATACTCTACACATACCCATCATATCACCACTTTTTGGCCCATCATGATCCTATTCATACCCAATTGCAACATCACATCTTGTCCATTCATCATTCTCCATTCATATTACATTCTCTTTCAAGGTTTAATTGCCAATAAGGGGTTTGACCAAGAAAAATTCCTATCCACTAATCAAATAATTTTTTCCCCTCTCCTTTATGAGTGATTTGCAAGTTTAGGTTGAAGATTTCCTAAGGAGAAAAATTGGAGAAAATTCGTCAAAGTGCATAAAGTTTTCAAAGTTGTCATTAAGCCTTAGAGAGCCTTGGAGAAGACCTATAGGTCACAAATCAAGGTTTTGGATTTGAAAATCAATAAGAAGGAAAAAGTAGGCAGAGAAGAGAAGCATTAGACTTTGAAGCTTCAAAAAACCCTAATTGGATTGATTCACCACTTTTGGTGAATGAGTCCTTGCAGTTTTAGACAAAATTCATATTTTTGTAGATTCAGATACCCATATTTTTAGATTCTTGTTCGCACACAAAACCTTAGTTTCTAGAATAATTCACCCAGCTTGGTGAATGAGTCCTAATCAGCATTAAATTCAAAAATGACAAATGTTTCAGACCTACTTCAAGCAATTTCCAAATTCCTAGGTGAACATATTCCTTTCTATAGTTGTCTATGTTGTTTCAATTGCATTTCTCAATCATTTGTAAAAGCTTTTTAGTGGATTAGGGTCTTGTGTTTCATCTTGCATTATAATTTGGATTTCATTTGTCTTTCCAAGATCTTACTTTGTGGTGAACCCCTTATTAGTTTTCATTTAGCTCCTAGGATAGACCTATTGCAATATCTCTTTCTCCTTTGTATTGAGATCTCTAGGGTTATCTTGCAATGAAATTGGAGAAGTGGGCATGCTCTATTTTTTAAAACCATATGATAGAAACCTCCCACTTTTTCATCATTTCAATACTAAACCATCAATCTATATAAAAATGGAATCATGATAAATATCCCCTAATTTGATATTATTCATGACCTCCAAAAGATCAATACTCAACCACAACTTAAGAGATACCAAAAGTATAATTTTAACCATGATGTCTAAAATAAAAGGATACAACATCAGCTACAAATAGGAAGTAATCTAAAACCACGTACCATTCATCCACATAATAATCATGTTATGAAAAGGATTGAAGTATACAAGGAACCTCCATGATATCATGATCACTACCCAATAATGTACCTACATAAAATCTTAAATAACTCAAAAAAAAATTTGCACTATGTTGTCAATAATTCTATGTTCAACAACATAGTTTTATTACATAACACCATATCCTTTCCTCATATTCACAACCAAACCAATGAATAATGTTGCTAAGTTATAGGATATGTAATAAATTGCAAACTAACATTTACACTTGTATGTGTATATGTTATGTATACGATAATTAATTAGGTGTAAAAAATATATAAATAATATATCTCAAAATGTAATATACAATTTAAACTATCAATTAGTAATCATCTTGTTGCAAATATGGTTGTTGTTGCACAAAAAGATCAACCTATTAATTCCTAATACAACCTCAAAAGTTAATGAATCCATGAGAGGTGGTCAAGCCATGTCACAATACCAAGCAATGTGTTGCACAAATTAAGGATACCAAGGGCGCACACCTTGTAAGACATCTCAAATAAGAATAATGGTGTAATTATTCTAGTTCCTAGGATTTTTCATTTTTTTATTGGTATTGATTTCCTTTTAAGTCTAAAATAGTAAGTTTTCATATGTTTCCATTTCTTTCATTCTATTATAGTGTTGACTTGCTAAATCCCATTATAATTAAATTAAGTAACCATCTCATGTCTCTTGTTTTTGTTCATTTATTGACCTCATTCTCTTGAGATTGTCTATCAAAAATTAGTTTACTTGTTTATATGTAAAAAATTAAGTTACCTTTTAAGCACCCACTTAAGTGGTCCTTGTCATTGGAATATGTGTAGTATTTAAATTGGATTGCATCAAGTTAATACATCACAATTGCATGTATTCTATCACAAATGAAGTTTGAGACCATTAGATAGTGTCATATATTAGTTCCTTATTTTGTCACAACTCTCCTTCACATCACAGTTTCATAATTGTCACACCTTTTTGAAATTTTAATAACTAGATAGATCGATATGTGTCTTCACTAATTATGGAATATGCTTTCTTCACATCACAAGTTTAATTTTCCAAAAGATATGGAAAGTTGTGATAGTTTGCTCACTTAACAAAAGAAACACTTTACATGTGTTCATTCCTCATTTCATCGCAATTTCTTAGTTAATCACAGTTTCCACCCACTCTTGAAGCTACTAAAACTATGATAATACACTCTTCCTCAATATTTTCATGGGCCCACCCTAGTCTATAACTACTCAAGACTTTGTGTTTCCTAATTGCATTGCATGGCTATAATGCATCACAACTCCAACTAAGGATTTTCCAATTATTTTTGTCATCTATTTAGTAGATGTGATGTTCATTCATTGAGTGCACCATATTTCCATCAATAGATAGTATTCAATCATTACAAACACATACCTAAAAACATTCTTTTAACTTGACTTTGCATTAATTTTAGTAAAAGATCATTTTCTACCATCATTAAATGGAGGTTTATAGAAGGTAAAAACATTAACTATTTTATTAGCTATCAAAAAATTGTGCAAAGGAATTTCAAGTTGTTGGAAACTTCTTACAATTTTTCAAATGTAAACTTATGGTTTATGAGCATGCAAAAAAGTGAGTGGAAATTACTATCTACTTTGAATTACATTCTCTGGTAAATTTTCTAGATTTACATGATTTAGGTTTTACAATACACATTGCCAAATATTTTGGGTCTTAAGAAGAAACCCTATTTAGTTTAAAATAATAGAAACCTTAGTTTGTTTTGTAACACCTTGAAAATGAATCAATCTACTACAATATCCCAAGGAGTTCAGATGCTTGTAGAGGAAAACTTGATAAAGAAATTTGCTTGATCATCAAAATGATAAAAAAATTCCTAGGGCATTGGGTAATTACAAAATAAAAACTATTGATAAGGATGGTGTTGTGAGGAATGTTTCTATCCCTTCAAAATGATGAAATTTAATTGAGTATGGTTATAAGATAATCCTATAAAATAGGCCTATTTAAAAAAAAAATGATGCATGGAATTGGGGAAGCAAGGTCTCAATTTTTTTTTCCAATGATGACCTCATCTAATTCATTTCCATAAGATATGATGTGGATAATGGGATCATCAAGAAATGCATGAAGGTGTTCTTCTACACATAAGTAAGCATTGTATCATTGAGTTTTTCAACCTTAATGTAACTACAAATGTTCCAACTAAATTCAATGTACTAAATAGAGAATGTTCTCAAGATAAGCACAATTATAGGGTCATGTGGTCACCCCTACATAGGAGAAGAGATAAAAAAGAAAAATATTCATGTTTACTAAAGGAGAAGTTGAACCTTCCAACTATGACATATTTGATGACTATTAAATTTACACATACCATACTTTATAACATGTTTTGACTGAGGATTCTAAGATTCATATGCTAGTGTATATGATTGTTCTTGTTTCTTGTTACCACAATTTTTCCCGCCTCCTAAACCATGTGCACTTATGTAAAATATACCTTCTCTTGAAATTTTGGATTTCTTTTTGTTTTTGAAACCTTGTCGGGTTTTTCCCTTGATGTCGTAACCTCATTTCATCCCGCCACCTTTGCATTTAAGTTCATTTTTTTTCCTTTTTTGGTTCACATAGGATTTTTCATAACCGTGCTAGTATCCAAAATGGTTCTTATAACCAAACAAAATACTAATAAAAAAAAAATGTAGATTCTTTAGCTAAGTTATTGGACTTTTTGGAATTTAACATAGGTTTCCTATCCTCTATCGGTCTTTGACCAGGTTATCAAAACCCCTTTTCTCTGACAACATATGGTTTTAGCTTTATGTCTATTTCAAAGAGTGGTTCCAAAAGATCACATAATGAAGTAGATATTTTGGGGCCATACATAGGTTTCAAAACCTCTATCAATTTCTAAAAAGGTTGTCAAAACCATAAAGATTGTGAAAATGTTTCACATTTCTAAAGCTAAAATTTTGGATAATGTTTTGATGAAGACTCTACTTTGTGATAAAGATTTTAGAACCTCAATTGGTCTCTAATGAGTTTGTTGAAAACAACCATTTCCTTGAAAGTATTTTTGTATCTAGTCTTTTTCAATATTTCAAAATGGTCCAAATAAAGCATGATATATGAAAGCTCATACACACCAATTATTAAGGTTTCATTAATTACTACCTCCCATGCTTGAATTATTCATTATGAGTGTCTATATAGGACTTATAATACTTCTAGAGCTCATTTCTATGAGTATTACGAGATGGATTTCAGTAGTGAAGGAGACAAAATTGTAGAGAAACAAATATAGTAACTTTAGTAGTACAAGACCATATTTCATATGTATACTATTTTATATTGTTAAGCTATGACTTACTGTAGAACAATTTAAAAGTAGTTTTTTTGGAAGAAATATATTTTATTTTTATTTCTTGTATAAATGAATCTAGTCACTATTTTTTAGATTGTATCTATATTTTTTGGTTCTTGTTCATCATGAAATTTAAATACCCATGTTATGATCATTTTCAAGTTTATCAATTACTTTGCCTAAAATTGGTGATAATAAGCTAGGAAAAATAAACCTAGATGAGCTTTTTTAGAGAATTGGAAAGAAAGGCCAATCTCTAATTAAATAATGATTAATTGAGAGTAGGTTTCTACAAGTTATGGTTTTCCCAGTAGTAGTACAATGTACTAACTTGTTATTGGAATGCATAAGCCATTACAACCCATAGACTAGAGAAACTAGAAAAATTGATAACTTGTTACTTGCAAGAATTGATAGGAACACTTTGATTCATGTTTGAAAATACCAGAGAGGTAAGAGTACTCAAATTTATTTTCTCCTCCTCTTACCCAAGAATGTTATTTCCCATGAGTAGTTTGATACACCTAAAAAGGGAAAGTCACAATTACCCATGACATTGCACAAGACTCATTTTGTGTATGAGATCTCTTATATAATTGTGCTTCTTCATAGGGTGAGAGTTAATGAAAGGCCACATGACATTGAATATTGGATCTAATGTTTCATGTAATTTATTATACATTGTGAGCAGTACTTGGAGTGGACCCATCTAATCCATGATCGAATGAATTCAATAGTCATTAAAACATCTATAAACAATATTTTCTAAATGTCTTCTTACCTATTATATTCTACTATCAACACAACAAAATAACTAAGACTAAGACCGATTGAAGTGCAAGATCCAAATTTTTATATTTATTACTTCTATGATAAGCTTCAATTGGAAATAAGTTACAAAAATTTCAAAAGGGCGAGCAATGCATTCACCATGAGGATGGCTAGATAAATTTAGGGGACATAGTCTTGAGGATTTCTCCTAAATCTATACAATTGATTGATATATATGGAAATAATTTTATACAATTTTAGAGGTTTACTTATATGAGAATTGGTAGGTTTGATGGAATTCTTTCCAAGATACCTCAACATGCAAAAGAAAAATTTATCTTAATTGAGGTATGTACACAGATTGCAGAGGTAAATAAGATATGACAAAAAGGAAAAATGTAGTTGTATAATTTCTCATTGGGCTTGGCTACTTTTCTTGCAACTATAGGTCTGATGATCTTAATATTGAAAGGGATCTAGTCCAATACAAAATATACAATTTTATATAAAAAGATTCCCTTTTGATAGAAATAATTTTATTAAGGATAATTTATAATTTGGTCTTGGTTTCCTTCATTCCTCATATTTGAAAGATTATTGGAATGACTATGTTCATGAGTATGAGGTTTAGAGAAGGAGTTGGATGAGGATAAATTTGATACAAATAGTGTCATTTATATTGAATTTAGATATTGAATATTTGAATGACGAAGAATATGATTTATTAGACCCAATTTATGTCAGTCATGTTTAGACTCAATCAATTGTCTCTATAATCTAGAGCATTAAGGAAATTAAGACTATTGAAGCCAAGACTATAGTAGTCCTTACAAGAACATAGGATTGGATGGCAAGAAAAACTATAGAGAAGTAAAATGTTATTCCCCTCAAATCTCAACATACTCACCAACAAGGAGAGTGTAGTCAAGTGCCCTCATCATCAGGTATGAAATCACTTCCTAACAAATAAATAACCCCAAGAGAAAAATGTGATGGTGATGAGGATCCTCTAGAGAAAGGATTTCCAGAAAAGACCTATGGAGAAGATTCTCAAAATAAAATGTTAAAAGATAAGGAGAAAAATTAGTGGATGAAAAAGAAATAATCAATTTAACCTCCCCTCCTTCACAAATAAATGATTTCTCTTCCCCCAAGTATTATCCTCATAGGGAAACACAAAATTCTAAGGGAACTAAGTTCATTTATAATATGAAAAATATATGTAAATACATTGATTTTTTGAAAGATGAAATTGAGAAGGAGATTGCTTTAGCCAAGAATGAGGAGTCAGTTTGGGTGAAAAATGATACTAATTTTTAAGGGGGTTATATATATGGGTGCATAAAATTTTGTTAGTGATCATATTTTATGCAAATTTTGTGACAATAGGTGTATGATGTGGAAGAGGATCATAGAATGAAAACTCTTTGTTGTAAAATAAAATATATTAGAACAAGGTAAGGAATTGAATGAACATAATTCAATGAGGGTGGAGATTTAGACAAAAACCTTCTCAAAATTGGCCTCTATATTAGAAAAGAGGGGGATTATAATGATAAGGATGAGGAGACATTAAAAGGGAGTTTCAAAGGGATGGTTTAAAGTCTCTATGAGAAAAATCCATTGACGATGGAGATAATGAGAAGAATTAGTTGTATTGACCTAGTATTGTTCTAGTTTGGAGGACTTATGACTACCTACATGGGAAACATCACTTGACGAAAAGAGGAAATAAGGCTCTCTAGAAATTAAGAGCTAAGAATGTGATCATTTCTCAAAATAGTGATATACCTCCCATTATGAAAGTGTTTTATGATTATTAGGAAAGAATTACAACCACAACTACTAACTCATCTAAAGGAGATGATGGGAATACTCTACCTCAACAATGACATGTTATTATCTCATTCATTTCATGCGAACTAAGTTATGCTATGGAAATTTGAAAAGACTCTTTCTTCTTGTGCAGTTTTTCAAGAAGCGATCACTATCGCTTGTTTATATATGTGATTTGATGTAACTAAAAATTATCTTAGCAATTTTTTGGGGAACATATACAGGTATGTGTAGGATCATGATGGGCCAAAAAGTGGCAATATGATGGGTATGTGGCTGATGACTTTTTTTTACCCAAAATTGATGAAATGAAAAGGGTTTTTAAAGGAGATTCTTAGATTTCCACCAATATAAATTATTCTTTACTTTGAATTTAATAAGTAATTATTATTTTTTCTGTTCGAACTATGACTAAAGTCTTGATTGATAGGCTGATTGAAAAAAATCTATAGCTTTCAAACAATATCACATTTTTTGAATCCAAAGCATGCGTCACATTCAATGCTTCACATAATATAGGATTAAAAAAATAAAAAATAAATTTCATGAAGTTTTGACCAAGTTAAGGTGGTCAGACATATGAGTTTTGTATATTTTTTAAAATTTGTAATAAAAACTTCATAATTAATTATTTACTTTGAAAAAACGTTACAAAAAAATATGCATCACATCAAGACATGAGTCCTCTACTTATATATAAAATATTATAAAAAAATATTATCACTCTATTGTTGTTAGGGTGGTCAGACATACACCTACTTCTTATTTTTTCCCTGAAATTTAAGTACTACTACATTGAAATTTCAAAATTTGACCAAATAGATTTTGTTTTTTCTAAAAATAACCTAGTAGTTTAGAAAATACATTCAATTTTCTAAAAATTCTATTCTTACATATTTTGAAATAATATAGATAACTTATTCAAATTTTTATGTCAAGTTTCCTAACTCTGATTTTTCTGATTTTTTTGCCACTTAAGGGCCTATTTTTTCCATGTTGATCTTGCACATACCCATACATGAAACTAAGAATTTTGTGTTCATGTGCATACTCGTGAAGATCATTGAATCAAAGAATAAATTCATTAAAATCTATGTGTTTGGTTAATTTCTATGAATTATCTCACTATTGTGTGAATAAATAATATCTTCATTTGTATGGCTTGTTTTAGTTCTGGTGTTGTTCTCATATTAAATATTATCAATATTTTTTCTATGGAATGATGAACTAGAATGTTTAATTTTTATTAATATTTTTTTTGAATTCATTCCTTACATTTGATACTTGAAGGCTTTTAAGTGATGAATATTACACCTTTCCAAATTTTTGGTTAAAATAATACCCCATTTATTTATTTTAATTTAGGAGATTTTATTGATTATCATCAGAGCAAGTTATACCTCCTAAAATTTAGAAAGTAGTTTTTTTCTTATTGAAATATTTAAATTAACTATTGGAAATTAAGTTGCATCTAATTCAAACAATAGACTCAAATTTTATATTAAAAAACATGCATAAATTTTTTAACCAACATTATTGATCTGCAAGATAGGGATTTGAATGGGGAATTTGATTATGGAAGTAATATAGATTTGTGTCCAAACATGGAGACATATTTGGGATATGCATTATAATTTGTTTTTGGTTATGTTGATTTTGAGGAACTATTTGTGCAAGTGGTCCTCAAGAATTTAGGGTTCCCTTATACCTAGAGGATCTCAAACAATGTAATGAAATTTTTGGGACAAAAATAGATGGATCTAAAGAATGGAATTGATCACAATTGGGGTGATTGTTATTTTCATTCAAATATCATTATTATTATTAAAGTATATGAATCACTTGTGTAGATCCACATTATTTTGATGTATGTACCAAATAAGATTTCCTTTCTAGATATAATGTGGTAATTAAATAAAAATAATAAGTTTCATTTAATGACTAGAAAGAAGGGCTCCATTGTTCAATCCACCACATTATTCTCAAACATTGAGGTTACTTCTAAAGAATGAATGGATGTATTTCCATCTATGTTGTAGAGATGCATAATGGAAATTGATATCCTTAGGAATTATGACCCAAACCAATACATTTCTTAGTTCAGATTAGGTCTAAAGAGATCCAATTATTATCATAATTTTGTGGTAATAGAAATTGTACTCCCTTCTTGGAGAAAGTATAATTCCTTACCTAATTTAGACCTACTTTGGTACCCTTTCATTAATTACCCTTTAAATCATCATGAATAGGACCCTAAGACCCTTTATTTTAGATATTGAGGCTTATTTCAACAAAAATCTTGACAAAATCATCAAAAGTATCAAAATTTCTAACCCATCCCAAAAACTAGGGTGGGACTCATATGCCACCTTGGGCGTATGAGTCTCCCTAGGTGGAACCCATACACCAGCACAACATATGAGTCCCAT
This sequence comes from Sequoia sempervirens, assembly GCA_007258455.2. Taxonomy (NCBI): domain Eukaryota; kingdom Viridiplantae; phylum Streptophyta; class Pinopsida; order Cupressales; family Cupressaceae; genus Sequoia; species Sequoia sempervirens. The sequence continues at coordinate 485,119,329 of VDFB02271358.1, forward strand.
TTGGCCCCTTTTTAGGGTTTGAGTGGGAAATTTAAGTTTTTAATTCAAATTTTTGGTTTATGTTGGATTTTGTGGTCTAGATAATTATAAATTAGGTGTATTTACTATATAAGAAAGCTTCTAAAAAACTATTTTTAATTCTAGAGGAGCAATTTCAAGATCCTAGCATTCACAAGCATTGAATAATTCTTCACAAGAGCATTCAAGTGTAAGTAATCAGCAAATTTGAAGCCTTTGAGAAACATTATTATGTTTTTATAGATCTTCAAGCCCACTTTCATTGAAGATCTAGCATTTTCAAGGATTGATTATGGTTTTGTATGGTTAATCATGACGGATTCTAGGCTGGGGAGATGCAACTAGACATCAAACCAAGATTAATGACTAGCTTTAGTAAGTTAATCCATCCCTCATTATTAGTCTACTTTTAGCTTAAGGAATATACATGCATCATCATGGCTTATTAGGGTGATTAGACATCTCCCAAATTGAGTCATTACATTCAAATTTCATTCATGCATCTCATTCTAGCACATTAGAATAGGGTTGCATTGCATTTCAAATTTCCTAATCTTAGAAACACTTAAGGTTAAGATTTATGCTCACATTTACATTCAAGATCCATTCTTTCTATCAGGTTTTGATTACCAAACTAGGGGTTTGACCGAGGAAAACCACCCATAAGAAAATCAATACAATATTCTATTTTGCAAGTCTTTTTTATACTTTCAAATTTAAAAGTTAGATTAGGAAGAAAGAGTAGAGATTGGAGAATAAATCTAAAATTTGACATCCCAAAAAAGAATATTGGGACTAATACGACATAAGTGGCATATGAGTCCCACTATAGGAATCTTTTTTGAATTTTGAAAATCCTAAAACTACACTGAACATTAGAAACCTATTCTAACCCAAAATCCCTGGACTAGGGTTGATATTCCTAGGGGAGTGTGTGAGTCCTACTGTGCCCTAAAGTCTATTTTTTTAGCATTTCAAAGCTCATTATAGGAATATTTAGCTTACCAGGTGCACACCTCTAATCTCTTAGTTTTTGGTTCTAATTTGGTTACAATTTTAGATCATTTAGTGAAGCTTTGAATTGTATTAGGTTTCATAATTAGGTCTTACATATTGCATGTCTTTCCAAGCCCTAGCTTGGTGGTGAACCTCTCCTTAGTCATTAATCATACCCTAGGACACCCTATTGCTAGATCACTTTCCCCCTTTACACATTTGGATTGAGATCTCTAGTGTTTCCCTGAGTGAAACTTTAGGTAAATAGGTCTAGATTCCTATACACCTATCTTGGTGCTCTTCTTCCCCCACAAAGGATTAGGGTACCCTATTTACATTGTTTCAAATTTAAAAATTATTGAATATATAATAAGAAACTATAATATAGATGATGAGGTTAGAATGATGAAAGAAAAAAGTTTGAAGACTCATAGGGTGAAAAGAAAAGAAATAGAACCAATTCATCATACCATGGTGCATTTGTAAAAATAATGGATCCATTCACAAGGCTCTACGTTAAGTTGGATAAGCATGATGATATTATGGGGGTGTCACCTATTCCAATAATATTACTGTATAGGAGTAAATTTGCACCCCATGTGCAAATCCCCTTTTTGTCATTATCCACCTTAGAAAACCAAGTTCAGAGGCTTGCTTACAACTAAGCTTGATGCTTTCATTCCACTTGGTTCATATTTTGAGCATCAGTGGAGGTTTTTTTTTTTGGGATTCCTGTGCTACACATAGATGTTCGCATGGTACGCTTATGTCCTTGGTAGATTCATGTGGTTGAACTTGCTAAGGCTTTATAGTTCTCATTGGGAGTAACATTTTAATGCCCCCTTCAAATGACCGACCCGAATATGGCCATTTTCTTCCTTCTTCCTTCAAATTTATCCCTTCAACAAGAATTTCATCCTCTAGGAGCTTCTTCACTTCATCCACAAGCTGTAACAATCCTCTTGCACTCACTTTCAAGCATTTGAGCAACAATTCAAGCACTCCATAGAAACAATAACTTCACTCCACCACTCTAGAAGAGCAAGTTTGGGACCACATCATTAAAAAAAAGGCTTGATTACTCCCATTTTCTCCTCCAAGTAGCCTTGAGTGCTCTTGGTGGAGGTGGTAAGCTTCCCTCTCCTCTCCTCTATCACTTGGTTGAGTTCACACACTTACTATTTTGGAGTGTTTTTAGTGCTCTTCATTATTTTACTTCCTACTTTCTTTCTTGGTTGTCCATTGAGGTGGAAACACCTAAATAGGGGTCTAAATAAGGTAGGCCCCTATATAGGCACCCAAAATTTTCTATCTTCTTTGTGTGTAGGTGAATGTGCTTTTGAGGTACTAGCTGGGAAACATGTTTCTTTGTGAGATCCTTCTTTCCATCTTCACTCTCACATTTTTACTTTATCACATTAGAGAGTATTTAGTTTACTTAATCATGTTATTTTGGCCATTCAATAGTAGTTATTTGGGTCGTTAGTCATTTTCTTAGGTTTGATCTTGTCCCTATTTTTTTCTGGTTGTACAGATGCCAATGCATCACACTGTCATCCAAGTACCTCACTTTTTTTCCTTGGGTAGAGAGCTTCTTGAGGCATAGTGTTGAACCTGAAAACTAGCTTGCCTAGCCCCATCTTGCATTTTGGCTCTATAGAGTGGTTGAAGGACTACATAGTCCTCATCATTCTAATCTCGCCTATCCTAACACCTCATTAGGTTGAGGTAAGTTAGGGAATCCTTCTGCATCTTCGCCCTCCATGACCTAGGGCCTTGCATGTGGTGGTCCCCCTCTCTTACATAGTTGGTGAGCTTGACATGAACCAAGGTTTGTTCATCTGTTCATGTTGAGATGTCTCTCGTGTACCTTGTGACTATTGTGTTCTTGAGTGTTGTGAAGGTTTATGAGCATTACAACCTAGTCTCCAACTTTCAAGTATATCATTAGGAGAAATGTATGACACCTCCCAATGGAAAGGATGAAGGTATCTCTTGGTCTCTCCACGAGCCTTTTCTTTGGTCCAACCATTAGTGTGGCTACACAAGAGTAGTTATAGAGGAACCAAATGGGATTCATTGATGAAACCAATCATGTTCCCACTCCTCTACATCTACTACACCATCATTGGTGGATGAGTATGGGGCCATTCAAATCCTTGCAGAATATGTTTCCACCCTTGCTAATGGGCTGAGAAACTTAGAAAATAACTTGGAAAGAAATACGAAGATGGCTATAGCTACTCGAGTTGTTAGCAACCTAGAACATATGATTGGTAAAGATTAAATAGGCATAGAGCTTCTAACTAGCCTCCTTGTCCTCATCAAAGTGTGTGCTCCTTCGAACAATACTAGCTTTTTACAAGGTGTCACTTTCAAAGATTGTGAAGGACACTTAGAAGTTTTGATGCCTCCCACATCCATCCCTATGGCTAATGTGGTCCCCTCTATTAGTATCCCTTTTGTCTACAAATAACCTAAAACTATCAAAGTAAACATGGTCCCCTTAGGCTTTAGCTTCACCCCCTGTCACATCTCGTGGTGGATGCTTTGGTAGGATGAGTGGTGGGGGCTTTGGTAGTGGTGGATTCAGTAGTGGAGGAGATTCTAGTGGAGGAATCTCTGGTGAAGGTCATGGTGGTGGTTCTGGTAGAGGCCCTACTAATGGCAGTGGCTTTGGTAGTGGTTTTGGTGGAATTCACACCGTTGGTGGCTCTAGAGGTTGCTTTGGTGGTGGTCATGGGGGAGTTTCCTCTGGACCTCTATCTTCTAATGACCCTATTTTGAACAATCTTCTTTATAATATGGGTAAGATGTAGAGCCAGTTGGTGACTCTTTCCCAAGCCTCTGCCTAGCCTATTTCCCAACCCTTTTTTTGGCATAGCCCATTGTCTGTTGTGATCTTAAACACTTCTTCCCACCAAGGAATGGAGATCCCTAAATTTGAGAAGTGTGGTGGTAAGGGAGATCCATAGATAGATGTGTCTACTTTTAACACCCTGTCCACCAACTTCTTCCATCATGATGTGTTGATGGCTAAACCATTTCCCTCATCTCTTAAGGACACAACACTCGAGTGGTACTATTCCTTGCTTAACAATTCTATTTTCATCATTTGACCAACTTGTAAATCAATTCTAGGAAAAATTTAGGCCAAAGATGAATTTTTCGGATCCTGTCTGATGTAAACAAGGAGATAATGAAAAATATCATTGATTTCATAGTGCGCTACCAAGCACTTCTTTCATACATAGGTATGTGCAGGATCATCATGGAAAAAATAGGCCCTTAAGTGGAAAAAAAATTAGAAAAATCAAAGTTAGGCAACTTGACATAAAAATTTGAATAAATTATCTATATTATTTCAAAAATATGTAACAATAGAATCTGTAGAAAATTGAATGTAGTTTCTAAACTACTAGGTTTGTTTTAAATAAATAAAAATCTAGTTGGTGAAAATTTGAAATTTCAATGCAGTAGTACTTAAATTTCAGGGAAAAAATATAAAGTAGGCATCTGTTTGACCACCCTAACCACAATAAAATGATAATATTTTTTTATAAGATTTTAGATATAGGTAGAGGACTCATGTCTCGATGTGATGCATTATTTTTTGTAATTTTTTTCCAAGTAAATAATTAATTATGAATTTTTTATTGCAACTTTTAAAAAATATAAAAAACTCGTATGTCTGACCACCTTAACTTGGTGAAAACTTTATGAAATTTAATTTTTCTTTTTTTTAATCCTATATTATGCAAAGCATAGAATGTGATGCATGTTTTGGATTGAAAAAATGTGATACCATTTGAAAGCTATAGATGTGTTTCAATCAGTCTATCAATCAGGACTTTATTCGTAATTTTAATAAAAAATGAATAATAATTACTTATTAAATTCAAAGTAAAGCATAATTTATATTGGTGGAAAGCTGAGAATCTCATTTAAAAACCATTTTCAGTTCATCAATTTTGGGTAAAAAAAGAGTCATCAGCCACATACCCATTATATTGCCACTTTTTAGCCCACCATGATCCTGCACATACCCAAATCTTGTATCAGTTGGTCGATTCTAATGTGCAAAAGGTATTCATAGGGAACTTACAAAGGTGCTGGCAAGAGAATTTTTCCATTATGAAATACCCCTCTTTCACGCACTTGTCTGTAGCTTTACGAGAGTAGCAGTAGATGGTTGCTCAGTTTGGGAGATCCTCCTCATGCTCTCGTTCTAAGGGAAAATCAATCATATCAATCCCTAGGAAAGGTAGGACTATTATGAATGTAGTTGGCGTTGTTGATGACAACAACCTCAAATGTAACTAAAATTTGACAATCTATCTTGTAGAAGTTGTTGAAGGATAAGATCATAACCTTTCCGAGTCCTAAGCCTATTAAACAACCTTACCTTAATTCGTATGATGGGAGCACTTATTGTCAATACCATCGAGTTAATGGACATTATAATAAACATTGTATGTGATTGCATCATGAGATACAAGACTGTATTGAGGATGGTACCATTCGTCTCGATGGGAGTAAAAAAAATGCTAACAAATAAGTGGTGAAAGCTAATAGTGAATTGCAAATATACATGGACCCATTTCCATTGCACTCTACTAACATGATTATTGATCCCATCGATTCTATTACCCAAGCTAAGGCCTATGTCAATATGGTCATGGTGACTTCTACTACTCTACTTGCACTTGGTTTTCTAGACATAACATTCAAATAACAAGATTTACCTTTAAACAATAAACCCTTGCCTCTCTTCATTCCCACTCACCTCAATGGAAAAATTGTGATAGGAGTCTTGGTAGACCACATGAGCCATGTGAATGTTATCATAGAGGAAACATTAGTATTAAATTCATTAAAAAAGTAAAAATATGAAGAAACAAAATCTACTATCTGCACACACAATGGTATGTGTCTCAAACCTTGTGCTTGATAACTTTGTCCACCTTGGTTGGACCCAAGGTTGTTGACACAATTTTCAATGTTATCCTAGAGTCAGATCTATTTAGGTTGAAGCTAAGCATACCTTGGCTAGCTTCCATGAATGGAATCACCTCTGTTAGTCACGAGTGTTTGAAATTGTCCCATGAAGGTGTAATGCATGTAGTACATGACACTAGATACCATCCCTTGGTGTCCTGTGGTGGATATCCATTCGATCACTTTTGGCCTACCCCAGTCAATCTGCTTCCTCCAATAATGGACCTACTTTACAAGAGTTATGTAAAGTATGAAAGTTGGGGCAAGGTAGAGCCAAAATTGAGCCTTCCCATGATAAAGCAATCAGTTTCCTCCTCTTCTCGAGAGAAGAAGGAGAAGCTTGTACCAACCAATCCCTCTTCCCAGAAAGGAAAGGAGAAGTCCATTTTGACTCCCTCTCCTTCTCATAAAGGTAAATAGAAGGTTACCTCTTCCCAGACTACATCACCCTCTCCCCCTTCTTGGGAAGAGTATTAGATGAGTTAGCCAGATGACTATCTGTTGAGTCTAGTGATTCCTCCTTTGTGTAGACCCAAGCTCAGGATCATGGATCTCCCTAATGAATACCTTGGACCATGGTACTACTTATATGGAAAAAAGAAAGGTTCCCAAAGGGAATTCAATTCTTGACCTCCTACTGCTCCTAAGAAAGTGAATGGGAAGAGGCCTGTTGCTGAGGCTCTTAAGCAAACTCCTACTACTACTCCTCAACCTACTCTCCTCTCATTCAAGAATCCATCCCTCTACTAGAAATGGCTATGGTGGATGTTGCCATGGTTGAGAAGGAACCTTCTATTCCTTTACAATGTCCGGCCTCCAATTCCAAGAGTTGTAGAAACTATCTTATGCATGAACACAAGCACTAGTGAAAGGCTCTCTTGGCTAAGAAAGTTGCCTCACAAAGGAAGGAGGAAGAAATGAATTCCCTTGCTTCGGGGCCTCTTGTAGTGTCTTCCTCTCCCCTTCCTTTTGCTTCCCTTTAGTCTAGTTTTGTACTACTCCTGGCTTCCGTTGTGAGTGAAAATGCACCTAACCCCAAGCGGGTAGAGGTGTTCATCACTCCTTTGATGGAGCCACCTTTTCTAATGTTTGTTTTGGATATCTGGCCTTTCCTTAAACCCATGGATATTATTAATAGATTAGTTGTATCTATGGCAGTTCTTTTCTCCTCCTGCTCTATACCTCTAGCCTCATCTTTAGGGATTTCATCTCCTTCAATGAAGCATAAGGTGGAGTGTGCTCCTTCTAGAAATTAAGGACATATGAGGAGTCCACCTTCTTCACAAGGTGGACCCACATTAACTTCTTCTATCTTGGTGGTGGAACCAGTCCCAACCTCCCCTAAGATTATCATGACTCCTGAGTCATTTGGAAAACCTAGTGGTGAATCTCATGCGTAGCCCATCCCATCCACTGAGGTTAAACATGATGCTCTTGTACAGTGCATGTTTCACTCTGTGGATGAAGTTCTAGCCTTCTTAGTGATCTTCACAAAATTGTTGGCCTTAGCTCCACAAGAGCTCTACACAGAGGACCTTGTAGGGGCTTCTTTGTTAACCCTTGTTGTGGAAGGGTCAAATCCTCCTACTCTTAATATCCCACCATTGTAGGTTCACCCTCCCTCCCCCTATGATGATCTAGATTGGGAAGTAGATGACCTCTTGGTCGATCATGTTTCGGGTATGAGCAAATTTAGTGGTGTTGTCATTAATGTTGTCATTGATTTAACACAATTTAGTATGTTGTAGATTGTACATGTATAGCTAAGATGCTTCTAAGATGTTATTAGTAAATGGAGCTATCTTTATAGTGTTGCAAATGTGTTGGTCAGATGAGTTTCCAAGTGCTTTTGAGAAAATTAAATGAAGAAGATAAGTGAGTGTTTAGAATGTGATCTAGTTTATGCTTTGCATTTCTCTTATGTTGATCGTATGCTTGTGCGGATCTAAAGGTTTGTTAATGGTGATCTCATGATGATATATATTCTATGTTTTTGCTTCTTGTTTAAGGGTGTGTAAAAGCTATGTTCACCAGTGTCTGAACTGTTCTGGAAGAGTTGGTCTTCTATGGACTGGGAGAAACAGTTTTACTCCATAGTCCTCCACTATCTTGTTTTAGATATTGCAGATTTGGGATATGTTTTGTGAAGTTCTTTTCTATGCTATAGAAAAGAGGTTTGAAGTTTGGTGATCTGGAGGTTTTGTTTCAGTGTTTCCGTGTGTGGTCACATAGTCCAAATGGTTTGATGGAAGGTGTTTTTTGTTTTGAAGTGTTTCATTTCCTATGGATGTATCTAAAGAATTCTAATATGTGTTATTGTGCTTGATGAAGCATGTTGTGGAATCTATGTGTCATATCCTAATTGGGAAGCATGTACATCAATGTTTATTTGTGCTTTCATTAAGTTTGGAAAACCTAGTGTTTACACTTCATTTGAAGAATAAAATTTAATTAAGGAAGTGTGTGGTTTTTCTGAGATATTATTTTTGATCTTGAAAAATGTATTATTGGTCTACTCTTATTCCTTTCCACCATGGTAATTTTTAGTTGTTGACCTATTTTGAATTTATGAAATAAGGTTTTTGTGGCTGACCTTGGAGAAAGTTTCTAAGGATGAGAATGGTATAAAAGCAAGTTGAATTGTGAACAATTGTATGACAATGTGATGCAATGTGACAAAAGTAAGCCACAAATCATAAGAGTGAAAGTGTGTGTGTGAGTTTTGATAGTAGTTTTCCATTATGTTGAAGGTAGTGAGATAAGGGTTTCTGCAATCTTGTGAATGTGCATTAATTTTTGTGTTGGATGTTTCTATTCTCTTTTGTATCTATAGGCAGTGAGCCTCCCTATTGGACAATGAGTCCTTTCTGTAGGCAATGAGCCTTTGTACTTGAACAATGAGTCCTCGTCTAGATAGTGATCCCTTGGAAGTGAGCCTTTGTTTTATAATCTTTTATATTATGAGTTAACCCTCACTATGGTTTTTCCCTCATTGGGTGTTCCACATAAAACTTTGGTGTTTAATGTGTTTATTTACTTTCTATTATTTGTGTTTCATGCTCTTACTTAATAACAAAATAATGTGGTCGTGAAATTAATAAGTGTTGAGCTTAAGTATGAAATTGTGTGACAAATAATTCAACCCCCCCACCCTCTTAGTTGTCATGCGCCTATTTAATAATTGGTATTAAAGTTTTGGTTCCTTGTTGTAGAGCTTAACCGCTTAAGTAAGATCTAATGGTACATAAGTTAGTGACCCCTATGTTTGATGGAATTGACTACAATGATTGGAAGCGAGAGATGAAAGGATATATTATCTCCTTTGGTTTCAAGACCTAGAAGGTTGATCAAATGAAGTATACACCCCTTGTTGGTGGTCTTTCCACAACAAATGAGATCTCTACTTATGAAGAAAATGAGAGGGTGAAGTATGTTATTTGTAGTGGTTTGTCTAAGAATGAGCGAGTGAAGGTTTTTTCTCTAGAAACTTCAAATCAATTTTGGAAGAAGTTGGAAGATATGTATGAAGGAAATGAAAGAGTGAAATTGACAAAGAAGCTAGCAGCTAAGCATAGATTTGTGAATCTAAAGATGGAAGAAGGTGAAGAGTTTACAAGTGTTTTTCAAAGAGTTGAATTGACTGCAAATGAAGTTATAAATCAAGGAGGAAAACTATGAGATGAAGATATAATTGAGAAGATCTTGATAACCCTACCAGAGTGCTACAGTGATAAGATCTCGGATATTGAAGAAGTATATAATCCTAAGACTTACACTTTGGAACAGTTGTTTGGCACCTTGCAAGCATTTAAGATGAGGAAGTTTTGGAAAGAAGACAAGATAGAAGAAAAGATGGAAATGACATTCAAAGCATTGAAGATTGAAGATGAACTGATTGAAGAGGAACCAGATAGTGATGGTGTTGATGAGTTGGAAGCAAACTTTACCCAAAAGTTGAAGAAAGGAATGAGAAAGTTTAAGGGTATGTTTCCCTTTAAATGTTTTAGTTGTGGTAATATTGGTCATTATGCTTCAAGATGTCTGAATAGAGTTGTGCATAAGAAGAACAAGGATTATAAGGATAAGAATAGGAAGGATAAGAGATATAAGAAGTTGTACTATGTTAAAGAAGAAGTAGGAATTTCTGATGATGAATCTAAGAATTAGGCTAATGATAGTGAATTCTTATTCTTAGCTTTGGAAAGCAAATCTGTATCCACTAACCCTCGAAAATGAGTAAGCAAGAAAGATCTAGACTGTAAGAGGAATAGGATGGAAGGTACTTTTGTTACCACATTTCATACAAGATAGGATAATATTACTAGGTGATCAATAGTGGATGTTCAAATCACATGATTGGAGATAAGAGTAAGTTCACTAAACTTGAGAAATATCATGGTGGTTTAGTTATGTTTGGTGATGATTCAGGAGAAAAGATCTATGGGAAATGTTCAGTTAGTTTTGATAGAGTGAATAGTACTGATCATGTATATTATGTGAAGGGTTTGACACATAACCTTTTGAGTGTTGGTCAAATGTGTAGAAATGGTTTTAAACTTGTGTTTTAGAATAACACTTGTGAGATTAGAAACGGATTCAAAATTGGAGATATGATTGCTGCTGGAAGAAGTACTCAGGGAAACATCTATCAGTTGAAAGGAGTTGATGGTCATTTCCTTGTATCTCAAATCAATGAAAGTTGGTTATGGCATCAGAGAATGGGAGACATAAATTTTGATAACTTGGTAAAGATTAGTGAAAAAGAGATTGTTTGAGGTCTACCTAGAATAACAAGACCTAGTAATGCTATTTGCAGAAGTTGTCAATTGGGGAAATAGACAAGATGTAACTTTAAGGGAAAGAAATACTCTACTACTAGTATGCTATAGTTGATTCATACTGATCTCCATGGTCTAACTTGGACTAGAAGCCTGAATGGTGATAGGTATTTCATGTTTCTTATTGATGATTATACTCGAATGACATGGGCTTCTTTTCTCATGGAAAAGACTCAAGCTCTAGATAGGTTTAAGGTATTCAAAGAAAGAGTTGAAAATGAAGTAAATTTGAAAATCAAGTGTTTGAGAACTGATAGAGGTGGAGAATTCACTTCTTGTGAATTTAATGCATTATGTTAACAACATGGCATAAAAAGACAAATTTCTGCTCTGAGAACCCCTCAAAAGAATGGTGTAGTTGAAAGGAAGAACAAGACTATATAGGAAGTTAATAGAAACATGATGAAAGAATCAAATGCATCGAATGTGTACTAGAGAGAAGTGATACATACTACTATTTATGTTCTAAATAGAGTCCAGATCAGATACAACAACACTAAGACACCTTTTGAGTTATGGACTAGTAAGACACTTAATATGAAGTATTTTAAGGTATTTGGAAACAAATGCTATATTAAAAGAGATGATGAAATCTTGGAAAGTTTGATACTAGATGTGATGAAGGAATTTTTCTTAGATATTCTACTACAAGCAAAGCATATAGATGCTTCAATAAAAGGTTGAGAAAGATCATCGAACATGCTAATGTAAAAGGTGATGAAGAAATATGCAAACCTATTGAGATAAGTGAGGTTGAAGATGATGATCCTATTTGTAGACATGTACCTGAGGAGAGTAAGGAGAATGAAGAGGTAGTGGAAGAAGAACAAGTGGAAGGAGAAGGAGAAAATGAACCAAAAAAATCATCCTAAGGATCAAATAATTGGAAATAAAAGTGAAGGTGTGAACACTCGAAGTAGAGTTGCAAAGTTGGGGTAAAAAAGGGTTTTCTTTCTAAAATTGAATCAAAGACTGTGAGTGAAGCATGTGAAGATAAGATTTTGATGAAGGCTATGAAAGAAGAATTGTAGTAGATAGAAAAGAATAAGAATGTGATTGTTTTGAAATGGGTGTTCTGAGATAAGCTGAATGGAAGTGGAGAAGTCGTAAGGAATAAGGAAAGACTGGTATGCAAAGGATATTCATAAGTTGAAGGTATAGATTTTGAAGAGACATTTTCCCCTGTGGTTAGAATGGTAGATATTAGGATGTTTTTGGCTTTTTTTTTCTCACAAGAACTTCAAATTGTATCAAATGGATGTTAAGTTAGCATTTTTGAATGGTGAGTTGGAGGAAGAGGTGTACATGGAGCAACTTGAAGGGTTTCAGTTGTCTGAAAAACCAGACATGGTTTGTAAGTTGAAGGCATTGTATGGGCTAAAGAAAGCTCCCAGAGCTTGGTATGCAAGACTTGATAGATATCTAACAAAGTAAGGATTCAACAAAGATTCTGTTGATAGCAATATTTACTTAAAAGTGAAAGGTAACAAAATCTTGATAGTAGTTGTTTATGTTGATGATATCATTTTTGGTGCAAATTGAGGCATGTGTAAGAAATTTTCTAAAGAGATGCAGAAAGAATTTGAGATGTCTATGATCGGTGAATTGAATTTCTTCCTTGGTATACAAGTGAATCAAATTGATAAAGGGATATTTATTTCACAATCTAAGTAAAAGTGTTGTTAAAGAAGTTAGGGATGGATGATTCCAAACTTGTTTGTACTCCTATGATAACTAGATGTAAGCTAAGAAAGGATGACGAATCTGCTAAGACTGATCAAAGAAAATTAAGATCTATGATTGGTGGACTATTGTATTTTACTGCTACCAGATAGGACATTATGCATGTAGTGTGTCTTGTTTCCAAATTCCAAGTAGATCCTAAAGAGGAGCATGTTGTATCTGTAAAGAGGACATTTAGATATCTTAAAGGTACACCAAATTATGGATTATGGTATCCCAAGAGTGATGATTTCACCATGAGTGCTTATATAGATGCTTATTGGGATGGATGTGTAGATGACCGAAAGAGTACTAGTGGTGGTTCTTTCTTTCTTGGTGGAAGATTAGTTTCATGTTTGAGAAATAAGCAAGACTCAGTTTCTTTATACACAATAGAAGCAAAATATATTACAACATCATGTTGCACACAAGTTTTGTGGATGAAGCAAACTATAAAGGACATTGGTGTGGTATGTGATGAGCCTATCTCTATTTTATGTTACAACACAAGTGCAATAAACATTTCAAAGAACTCAATTATGCATTTAAGAACAAAGCATATATCTATCAAGTATAATTTCCTGAGAGAAAACGTGTTGGAGAATGAAGTCAAATTGGAGTATGTGACCAAAAAGGAACATATTGTAGACATATTTACCAAGGCTCTTCCAAAGGATACTTTTGAGCATCTTAGGGAGATGTTGGGGGTAATTGGCCCTTCTGACTAGGTGCACATGAAGGTGCACTAGTCTAGAGAATTCACAGATTCTTCATTTATTTGGACTAATAAAGGGGTCTACTACACAAGGAGAGTAGAAAAGATTTTCATTGTTGTAATATGTGTGTACTCCTAAGGGGGGGTAATCAAAATTGTTAATCTTTGTCATTGATGTCAAAGGGGGAGAGAAATTCATGTGTAAAATAGTTGCTAAAGAAGAGAAGGTGTTCTCCCAGTATTGTGAAGCATGAGCTATCTTTCATGGTTTTTCAGATCATGTGTTGCCATCAATGACAAAGGGGGAGATTGTTGCAGGTATGAGCAAGTTTGGTGGTGTTGTCATTAATGTTTTCATTGATGTCAACATAGTTTAGTATGTTGCAGATTTTACATGTATAGCTGAGATGCTTCTAAGATGTTGTGAGTACATGGAGCTATATTTATAGTGTTCTCGATGTGTTGGTTTGATGAGTTTCCAAGTGCTTCTGAGAAAATTAAATAAAGAAGAGAAGAGAGTGTTCAGAATGTGCTCTGCATTTATCTTGTCTTGATTGTATGCTTGCAGTGTAGATATAAAGGTTTGTTAAAGGTGATCTCATGATGATATATTCTAAGTTTCAACTTCTGGTATGTTGGTGTGTAAAATTTATCTTCATTGGTGTGTGAATTGTTTTGGAAGAGTTGGTCTTCTATGGACTAGGAGAAATAGTTTTGCTTCATAGTCCTTTGTTATCTAGTTTCAGATCTTACAAATCTGGGATATGTCTTGTGAAGATCTTTTTTGTGCTCTCGTAAAGAGGTTTGAAGTTTGGCGATCTAGAAGTTTTGTTTTAGTGTTGTTATGTGTGGTCACACAATCCGGTTGGTTTGATGGAAGGTGTTCTATGTTTTGAAGTGTGTTGCATTTTTTGCATATGTATTTGGAGAATTTTGAGATGTGTTCTTGTGCTTGATGAAGCATGTTGTGGAGTTTGTGTGCCATCTCCTGATTGGGAACTATGTACATCAATGTTTATTTGTGTTTTCATTATGTTTTGTTGACCTAGTGTTTACACTTCATTTGAAGAATAAAATTTAATTAAGGAAGACTGTACTTGTTTTCAGATATTATTTTTTATCTTGAAAAAAATATTTTTGGTCCACTCTTATTCTTTTCCACCATGGGAATTTTGAGTTGTCGGCCTACTTTGAATTAGTGAAATAAGGGTTTTTTGGCTGACCTTGGAGAAAGTTTCTAGGGATGAGGATGGTATAAAATCAAGTTGAATTGTAAAGAGTTGTATGACAGTGTGATGCAATGTGATGAAAGTAAGCCACAAATCATAAGAGTAGAAGTGTGTGTGTGAGTTGTGATAGTAGTTCTCCATTGTGTTGAAGGTGGTGAGATAAGGATTTCTGCAATCCTGTGAATGTGCATTAATTGTTATGGTGGATCTTTTTGTTCTCTTTTGTATCTGTAGGAAATGATCCTCCCTATTGAACAGTGAGTCCTTTATGTGGGTAGTGAGCTTTTGTACTTGGAGAGTGAGTCCTCTTATGGGTAGTAATCCCTTGGAAGTGAGCCTTTGTTTTATAATCTTTTATATTGTGAGTTAACCCTCACTGTGGTTTTTCCCCCATTGGGTTTTACATGTAAAAAAATGGTGTTCAATTTGTTGATTTAGTTTATGCTACTTGTGTTTCATGCTCTTACGTAATAAAAAAAAATCTAGTTGTGAAATTAATAAGTGTTGAGCTTAAGTTTGAAATTGTGTGACAATTGATTCACCCCCCTTCTTAGTTGTCCTATGCCTATTTAACAAATCAATGTTAGGAAGCTGCCTCTTCTTGATATTTTGTGTGTGTGTATCATGATGTGTTCCAACATGCTCATACTATTTTTGCCTCAATGAACCTCATCACCCCTATTGGTGCTTGGATATATGTGTGGTTTTTGTTTCATAAATATTCTATTTGTATCCTCATTCTTCCATGTTTGTGCTTCACTTTCGATAAATTGGGGATGATGCAAAGTGTTGGGTTTATTTAGGCTTCCCTTCCATGTTGAGCCAATTTTTTTATTTTTTACTCTTTTTTTCATGCATTCTTCCTAATTTAGTTAGAGATTGATAATCTTTCACCTTACACCATGGTTACCTATTATTTATATGAGCTTAGACATATCTAAACCCACTAAACCAGATCCCCTTATGCCCTTTTTTCATATTTTTTTCTCTTTTTCTTTACCTTTATCTTTTTCTTTTCTTTTCTTGGGTTGTCCCTCTCATGTGTGACAATGCCTTCAACATTTTTATTTTCAGAAAATGCATTCATTGCCAATGAATCTTTTCTCAATTTTTTTTATAGAACTTTCTTCAGAATCACATTCTCAACTTGCAAGCCTAACAAATCATGTTTCCTTCATCATAGGTTTGTAAAGAAAGGAATTGAAAACCTTCCTCCAAAGTGGGAACTACTTTGATCTTTCCCTTGCATGGTGGCATATCATTCCTTTCAAATTCCTTAATGAAGTCAACATCTTTCAAAATTATCCCTTGATGATGGATCACTTTGAGAAAAGGAAAACCTACTTTCAAACTGTGTGTCCCTTGAGTGGACTCACCTTTCTTCATGGCAGGTTCTCGAGGAACCCCTTTCAAAGTTTTTATCACAAACAAATTCTTTTGCATCTAGCTTGGGGGATGTGAGGTAAAAAAAGTACCCTTTGCTTGACATGGGAATAATTCATGATAAATTGGACTTAATGAGGCCTTGATTCAGTGTCGTGAGGTATTTTATGTATCCACACTAGGTCTTGGACCCTTGCAAATTGGATAAAATGCTTTTATTAATGTCTTGTAAAGGTGTTGTAAAGTGTTGTAAGATGATTTCATGCCTTTCTAGACTCAATTAACCTATTTCCCCCTAATTCAACATTATAAAAAATATTTAACTACATTATCACATCAATTTAGAAGACTTGTGAATAAAACTTAATGTTAAAGTAGTGTTGTAATGTGTCTTGCACATTCACATTGGTTCTTGTGCCTTTTTAGGATACGTGGACCTCATTTTAGCATTGTAAAGTGTATTTCATCACACTTTCACACTGAATTATGTGTCCCAATTCCCAATTGACTTTTACATTATCACTAATAGGCCCCTATTAACCCATATTGTGCATCTCAAGGTTTAAATTGATCAAATGCTTGACAAGGTTGCACTTTAAACCTTCTTTCCTTGTCTCTTGGCATCTTAGCTACCAAAATGGCCCCTGTGGGACCCATTCACCATGCATGGTGGATTAGTCCCATCCAGGTAGGACCCATTCTCCATGTGTGGAAAATCAGTGCCATTTGGGCCCATTTTGACTTTTGAGTGGGAAAAAAGTGAAATTTAATTTAATTATTACTTCATGTCGACCTGTAATCAGGTATTAATGGGTAAAATAGGTGAAATTCCTATAAATATAAGTCTTTTAACAATAATTCATATCTTTTATCATTCATTCATCCTCTAATCTTTCATCTCAAGTCAAGCAACTTAGGGTTTTATCATTTCAAGTCACCAAGATAGCAATTTTCAGACCTTCAAGGGAATATTCTTCACATTTTGCTACAAAATTGCAAGATTCAACATCATGGAAAGGTAATAAACTCCATTATTGTATGTTTCATTCCTTTCTTCAATCCTTTTGGTTTAATTACCTAAAAGGGGTTTGACCAAGGCAAACCCCCATGCCCTAAGATTCAAAATTTCATCTCCTCTTCTTGTGGGTTTGTGGATTTAGGTCTCTTCGAAGCTTGGAATCATTGACTATCAATTTGGAAGGTTACTCAAGTCTTCTCCTCATTGATCAAGTTAAAATATCAACACAAACTTATTTTCAGGTTCAAAAATTAGAGTTTCAGAAGTAGACACCTATAGAAAGCTAAAATGAAGATCGGAAGCTCCAAAATCCACCTTTAAATATTTAAAAATTCAAAAGTGGACTCATTTTCCTTGAGTGGTGAATGATTCCCACTTCTAGGTCAATTTTGAGTTTTCTACATTTTTAGATACCCTTTGGTTAGAAACAAGTTTTGGCTTAGCTTTGTAGAGCTGGGACTGATTTTCCTAGAATGGCGAATGAGTCCCTCCAGGCCTAAAAAATAGTAGTAGCAACATTTCAAATGTCAATTCTAGTCTTCATCAACATTTCAAGTGCACATTTTTAGTTTGATTCATTTTTATTTAGTTTTGCATTCATTTCCAAGTGTTCTTGCATTACACAATGTGCTTTCAAACATCACTTGATTGTTAGGTTTTGCATTCATAATCTTTCAAATTCATAGTTTAATTTATTTTAGATCATCTCATTTACTCTTAATAACATCATACATTGCATAATTTGAGTGAGCCTAGCTAGAAATTTTGGCCCTTCTTTCTCTTTTTAGGTGAAAAACACTAGAAGTTCTAAGAAGGATTATGGTGCCTAAAATCTACAGTTCATTTTGGTGAACCAGATTTTTAGAACACTTTCTTGTCTGATTTTGTAGTCCTTCATCCTACATCTAGCTTACATTGATCTTGCATTAGGACTTGCATGAATTCATTTGCATGCTAGGTTTCAAATCTTGTGTTCACAGAAAAATGCATTTAGATTGCATTGTTGGCATTTAAATTCATTTAAATTTTCTAAAATTCTACATTTTTCATTTAGGTCTACATCATAGCACTCAAAAAGCATAGAAATCCCTCAAAAAATTCTAAAAACTTCTAAAAAAAATCCATACTATGACTCATTCACTACCCTAGGTGAATCAGTCCCTTTTGACCCTTGAAAATGTCTTTTATAGAGCTAAAAACCCTATTTTTAGGCTTCTGTTTGGTACCATTTCATACTTGTATCAGTTGGCGGCATTTTTGTATCATGCATTTCATCAAATCTAGCCCAAATTACCTCTTTTCATGCATGGTTTAAATTTCGCATTTGCACTCTCATATTGTTACATAGCATAGTCAATCAATTATTCTCTAAAAAATTCATTTCATTTCAGCCTTTTACATTTCATTTTGAGTTAGCATAGATTGTTCTTTCAAAATTTCAGTTTCAATCTTCTCCAAATTTGCAAAGAAAAATTTAGTCAATAAGCATGATCATCATTCATACTATGCATGTCCTAGTTATGAGAGTCTTAACACAAGAAAGTAAAAATGACAATGTTAAAACTAAACTCATACCCTCTCCTATCTCCCCTATTTGTGTGGATAATGTGAAAGAAGAGCATACAAACATAGATACTTATGATGATCCTAATTATGCTTATCCCAATACATCTCCTTTTAGTTGTGAAGGTATCTTGGCGAAAGAAGACACAATCGTTGAGAATCATGAGGATCTTTTTTGTCATTCTCCTTATCCTCTTTGGGAAGATATCCTAGCAAAAGAGAATGAAATCATAGACACGTTCTTAAACATCACCTTACCTAATTTACATTGTGAGGATAATTTTAAGGAATATTAGATTATAAATGATGAGGACATGTTGGCCTACAACCCTCTTTATGATCCTTCCCCTATCTATCCTATTTTGGATGACAATTAAGAACAAATCCATGACATTGTAAATGCTCATGATAATCATACTTGTTCTTCTCCTAGTATCTCCCCTAGTTGTAAGGAAAATATTTTGATGTTAGAAAACACAACCAATGAGAGTCATGAGAATATTTGTTATCCCCTTTCACCTAAGAAAAACCTTATTGAGCAAAAAAATTCCACCATTGAACATCCTCATACTTATGATGAAGTCCATTTAGGAGAACAACATTATAATGTCAAGAAAATTTGGTTTGTAGTACTCCTAAAAACCCTTCAACTAGGAGCAATACCATGATGCAAGACATGAACCACAATAATGATATAGAATCTCACTTGCTAAGGGATGTTAACATTATTCAACCTCAACTCATCCTTTACCCCACTTCACACAAAAAAATTCAACATAAACTTGAACTCATCCTCTACCCACCTAAGAATAATGTATCACAATGACTGAGTTATAATACCATTTCTCATACATATAACACTCAAAATAATTTGGAACCATAATAATAAACCTCAACAAACTTGCCTTTGCCTAATGCCATCTTACTCGGTCCTCCTTGTTTACCTCCAAAAAGAAGAAATGAGTATAATCCTGTTGAACAACTAAAGAATACTCTTGCTAAAATCTCATTATGGGACCTTATTCAAGCCTCCCCTCACTATCACAACATGATTCAAATTGCCTTGCATCAAGTTCCTATCCCTTCTAATGCACAACCAACTAACATCACAACCATGATCAAAGGAAAACACACTGACATTGTTTTCCACCAAAGTGAGCTTATAGATACTTGTTTTTGTCTTAATGTATGTGGAGTAAACCTTCTTGATTGACTTCATGTTGATAGATCAAACATCCAATCCGATTCTTTATCCATTAGGGGATTTGAATATGTGAGAAAACAATTGATTGGTATGATCACTTTACCCCTTATAGTTGGAGTGGCCACATTGGATACACCAATCCATTTTATGCCTAGTGATCTTTCATATAACCTTCTTCTAGGTAGGCCATGTATTCATGCAAGGAATGGTGTGCTTTCCACTCTTCATTGTAAAATGAAATAGATCTACAGCAAAAAAGTGTACACACTTGGTCTTGATGATGAGATTTAGTGTCTTACAACTTGATCAAACCAAAAAGAACCCCTTGAACACATTAACATCAACCACGCAAGTTGAAACCGCACAACAAAAATACAATCAACAACATATTGAGCAAGTCACAATGCTATTAGAAGATGATTGGGGTTCCTTGAATTTCGAACATGACTTCATGGGAAATTACAAAGATCATATACAAAGATTCAAATAAGGGAAATGAATTAGAAAATGACTCTTCAAAAGCATTCACCTCAACCACTTTAGACAAAGAAGAAAACTACATAGTCACCTTTGACTGTGCTTATGACCAACCACCACCTGATCCAAAAACAATGAAGAAGCTTTATGGAAAAGGTTATGAGCTTATCAAACAAATTGGATATAGTGAAAAAGAATGTGGCCCTAACGAACAAGGTATCCAAAACCCTCTAGACCCTATCACACAAAAAAAAACTCATGGTCATGGTTATTGTCTTGTAATAGAGATTGCCAAACCTTCACTCAACATCAACAATCTCATAACACATACTCCTAAATTATTCTTAACTCAATGGCTTGACACTAGTGGTCTTGAACATCATCCTTTACCAAACATAAAACAAACAACTACACCTTCACTTAATGTCAATGTCATCTCGCAAGACACCAATGATTCGATAGATTTTCCTTCCTCCTATATGAGTGAGAACAAAATCTCATCATCTAGGGAAACTTGTGTAGCTATGACATGTACTACTAAGTAAGTTGTATCTTTGACTCATACCAAAAATACCACCTTCTACCATTGATCAAGAGGATATATTTTTGAGACTCCTCCAATATCACTTGATCACCCTCCCTCCTAGAACTTGAAAGAAATGCTCTTACAAGACTTCATTCTACATCTATCATTGAGTTCATGGTCACTCCACTAATGAATGTAATGCTTTGAGTCATAAAATACAACAATTTTAGGAGTTTGGTATGCTTCCCTTTGTGGGTGCACCAAATTCCTCTAATTAATACCAATTTTCACTCTCGCCTACATTTCATCAATCATTTATGCTCACCCTTGTCTTGCGCTTAGTGGGGGTAACGGGTTTAGTAGCCTTGTCCTAGTATGTCATATTCCATTGCCTCCTTTAGCTAGTCATTAATCTTTCATGAATACATAAGAGCAAGCTTGGGATGTGGATGATGTGCTTTAAGTTGTCTCGCATGTGACATACTACCCTTTTCATGACATAGTTTATTAGAAACATATGACTTGGCAAAGGGATTTCTAAGTAAGCTCTCATTTCTCCTTCTACTTTAAAGAAATTTCTCACAGTATTGGTGTTTGCAACCATTTTAAATTAGGTGGCATACATCACCAATCACATTTCATTATGTGATTTTCTTTTTCTTATGATTTCCTCTCTTTAAAACATTAGGTACAATGTTCCCCAAGATGAGACTTGCACTTGTCCTTTCTTGGAAACAAGATGAGACCATTTGAATCTTTCATCTCTTGGAGACATTGAACATGACATTCCCTAAGATGAGACATTGCATGAACAATGTAAAATCCCTTTGAACAATCCTTACACTATCTTACATTAACAATGTTTATGAGTGTCAAGCATACAAAGTTTTGCTTACCTCATAGAGCTCAAAAATCATCATCTTCTTTGTGGCTCCTTATTAAAGTTATCAGGAGGTATAAATTTGATATGGTTGAGAGGGAAGGCCATTTTGAGTCATGAATTTCCCCATAGCCACCTATGCGTTTATGAGTGCATACCAAGTAGTGTATGTTTCTCACCTATTGGAATTTCCCACCCCGTGGAAAATCAAAAGTTTTGCGGCCATAGAGTGAGTATGTTGTGGACTTCTCACATGGTGGACAACCAATATTTTCATCGCCCAAGAGTGAGTACACATTTTCTTTCTAAAATAAACAAGCCTAGACCTAATCCACAACTAACTAGAAAAATGATTGAAGCTTGATCCCTCACTTTCATTTCTCTTTCCTAGTCCTTATCATTGCATGATTGTGTATCTTGCTAGTTTGACTTAGGATCTTTGATCCTGTGGGATTGTGCAACCTCCTTTGATCTTTTTCATTCTTTTTCATCTGCATATGAACACTCAAATCTCTCTTGAATGTCTACTTTAGTGTGAGTTTGAAGCAAGTTCATCCTCTCACTAAAGTAGGGGCTAAATGAGACATAGAAAAAAGTACCCTTTTCTTAACATGGGAATAATTCATGATAGATTAGATTTAATGAGTCCTTGATTCAGTGTTGTGAGGCATTTTATGCATCTAAACTAGGTCTTAGACCCTTGCAAATTAAATAACATTCTTTTATTAATGTCTTGTAACAGTGTTGTAAGATACTTTCATGCTTTTCTAGACTTAATAAATCCATTTTCCCCTAATTCAGCATTATAAAACATATTTAACTGCATTACCACATCAATTTAGAAGACTTGCAAATAAAACTTAATGTTAAAATAGTTTTGTAATGTGTCTTGCACATTCACATTGGTTCTTGTGCACTTTTAGGCTATGTCCAGACCTCATTTGAGTGTTGTAAAGTTTATTTAATCACACTTTCACATCGACTTATATGTCCCAAGCCCTAATTGACTTTTACATCATCACTAATCGGCCCCTATTAACCCATATTGTGCATCTTGAGGCTTAAATTGGTCAAATACTTGACAAAGTTGCAATTTAAACCTTATTTCCTTATCTCCTGGCATCTTAGCTATCCAAATGGCCCTATGGGATCCATTTTCCATGCATGGCCAATCTGTCTAATTCAAGTCAGATTCATTCACCATGTGTGGCAAATTAGTCCCATTTGACCCCATTTTGACCTTTGAGTAGGAAAAAAGTGAAATTTAAGTTTATTATTACTTCATGTCATCCTGTGATGAGGTATTGATAAGTAAAATGGGTGAAATTCCTTTAAATATAAGTCTTTTAACCCTAATTCATATCCCTTATCATTAATTCATTCTCTAATCTTCCATCTCAAGTCAAGCAACTTAGGGTTTTATCATTTCAAGTCACTAAGATAGCAATTTGTAGACCTTCAGGGTCACATTCTTCATGTTTTGTTGTAGACTTTCAACATCCAAAATCATGGAAATTTAATCAACACCATTACTACATATTTCACTCCTTTCTTTTATCATTTTGGTTTAATTACCTAAAATGGGTTTGAACAAGGCAAACCCCCATGCCCTGACATTAAACATTTCTTCTTCTCTTCTTGTTTGTTTGTAGATTTAGGTCTCTTGGAAGTTGAGAAATCATTGAAGATCAAAATCCAAGGTTATTAAGTCTTCTCCTCATTGATCAAGTCAAAATATCAACAAAAACTCATTTTCAGGTTTGGAAATTAAAGTTTTGGAAGTAGACACCTACAGAAAGCTAAAGTATACATCAGAAACTCTAAAATCCACCTCTAAATATTAATAAATTAAAAAGTGAACTCATTTTCCATGAGTGGTGAATAAGTGCCACTTCTGGGTCAATTCTGAGTTTTCTACATTTTTAGATACCCTTTTGTCAAAAATAGGTTCTGGCTTAGTTTTGCAGAATTGGGACTGATTCACCCAGAATGGTGAATGAGTCCCTCCAAGCCTTAAAATTAGCAACAACAACATTTCAAATTTCAATTCAAATATTCATCCACATTCTAGGTGCACACTTTCATTTTGATTCATTTATGTTTAGTTTTGCATTCACTTCCAAGTGTTCTTGCATTACACAATGTGTTTTCAAACATCACTTGCTTCTTAATTTTTGCATTCATAATCTTTCAAATTCATAGTTCAATTGCATTTATATCATCTCATTTAGTCTTAATAACATCATACATTGCATAATTTGAGTGACTTAGCTAGATTTTTTGGCCCTTCTTTCTCTGTTTAGGTGACAAACCCTAGAAGTGCTAAGAAGGATTAGGGTGCCTAAAATCTATGGTTCATTTTGGTGAACCTGATTTTTAGAACACTTTCTTTTCTAATTTTGGATTCCTTCATCACACATATAGCTTGCATTGATCTTGCATGAATTCACTTGTATGCAGGGTTTCAAATCTTGCATTCATAGAAAAGTGTATTTGGATTGCATTGTTGGCATTTAAATTTATTTAAATTTTCTGAAATTTAGAATTTTTCATTGAGGTCTACATTATAGCACTCAAAAACCATAAAAATCCCTCAAAAATTTCTAAAATTTCTAAAAAAATCCATATTGGGACTCATTTGTAACAATGGTCGAATCAGTCCCTTCTGACCCCTGGAAATGTCTTTTATAGATCTAAAAACCCCATATTTAGGCTTTTTTTTTGTGCCATTTCATACCTATATTAGTTCGCTACATTTTTGCATCATGTATTTCATCAAATCTAGCCCAAATTAGCTCATTTCATGCATGGTTTAAATTTCACATTTGCATTCTCATATTGTTAGATAGCATAATCAGTCAATTATTCTCTAAATTTTTTATTTCATTTCAGCCTTTTGCATTGCATTTTGATTTAGCATCTATAGATTTTTATTTCAAAATTTTAGTTTCAATCTTCTCCAAATTTGCAAAGAAAAAGTTAGTCAATAAGCATGATCATCATTCATTCCATGCATGTTCTAGTTATGAGAGTCTCTTAACACAAGAAAGTGAAAATAACAATGTCAAAACTAAACTCACACCCTCTTATCTCCCCTATTTGTGTGGATAATGTAATAAAAGAGTATACAAACATAAATACGTATGATGATCCTAATTCTGCTTCTCTGAATACTTATCCTTTTATTGACGAAGGTATCTTGGCGAAAGAAGACACAATCATTGAGAATCATGAGGATCTTGTTTGTCCTTCTCCTTATCCCCTTTGGGAAGATATCGTACCACAAGAGAATGAAATCACAGGCACATTCTTAAACATCACCTTACCTAATTTCCATTGTGAGGATAATTTTAAGGAAGATAAAATTACAAATGATGAGAACATGTTGGTCTACAACAACCCTCTTTATGATCCTTCCCCTATCTATCCTATTTTGGATGACAATTGAGAACAAAGCCATGATGTAAATGCTGATGATTTTGAAGAAAATGTAGCCTGAATAGACCTCAATTTTGAAATAGCATGTCCCTTGAGTGTACCCCTCTTCTTTTGAAGGGTTCCTGAGGGACCCCTTTGAAATTTTTTCTCAATTATCATTTGATGTGCACGATTGTCCACTTACTTTCCTATGTGGCCATTTCCTGACTTTACAAAATCCACTTCCTTCAGGTTTCCTCTATGCTATTATTTTTGGGGAACACCTTCCTTGCAGGTCTATTGGCCTATAAGACACTTAGTTTAAGGGGATTCCTTCATGCGAGAAGATATGGAGTCCTTTTCTTTCCCTATACCTTCAAGTTCGGTAGATCGTGGTCTACTTCCTCGATGCTTAAGGTATACATTTCTAGGGTGATCCCATAATAGTGGTTTACAATTTTTGGCCAAACTGGACACTGAAATTATTATTTTTAACTAAATCTTCACATTCAGGCACCTATAGTGGCTAAACTGTGAGGAATTTGAAGATGGTGCAAACTAGAGTCTCATCAAATTTTGTCTGTAGATTCTAAAAATATTTTTTTCAATATTTTTGGAATCAAATTTCACTTCCTTTTCCATCTCCCAAAAAAATTGATTTTTTTCAGAAAACAACATTTTTAAAAAGTGACGCACATTATAATGCATAACTTTTTTTCCATGAAGGATAAAATTCTAATTCTTTCAAATTTAGATTTGTAACTCTAAGATCTAGTGCTTCCACTTGGTTAGATAGTTTTTATTGAATATTTTTTCCTTGATCAAGTTTCAAAGTCAAACGAATTACAATTCAGACACAGTCGACCGTATAATGCATAACACTTTTGTATATGTCAAAATTTTATTTTATTTTTTTTGTTGGATCAAGGACTTCAATATCTAGTGCACTCATATTTTTCAATATTTTTTTGATAATCTTCTATTTTTCCACATGTGAAGAACAAAGAAATTCATTTTTGATGAAAAACCTATGTTTAATAAAACTTAAAAAACAAATACATAACAAAACCAAAACATATTAAAATTATATTCATTGGATAGATTGTTCTAAGGAATACCATAATCATTTGAAATAAATTTTAAATGAATTCATTTGATCCCTCAAAAGCTAAATCAAAAGTGATTTTTTATCAGTATTTTGATAGGTGTAAAGGAGATGCATTTATAGGTATGGTTTAAAACTAGAGAGGTTATATCCAAGGGGTTTTGATCTAAGGTGATTTGATCAAACCCTCTTCAATTGGAATCCTTAAAATGGAAATTTTTAAGGCTTAAATCATTATATTTTCTAAAAATATGTGATTTCAGCTAAAATTCGTTCCTCTCAGGAATTGTAAACCACTATTATGACAACACCCTCTAACTTTACTCTTTCTTGATCTACTTTACCAAGAACTCATTAGTATTTTTGCTCACTAAAGTGGGTGGAAAATGTATAGGAGTAAACTTGCACCCCATGTGCAAATCCCCTTTTTTCCTTTATCCACCTTAGAAAACCAAGTTTAGAGGCTTAATTACAAGTCTGTTGCTTTCATCCCACTTGGTACTTGTTTTGAGCATCGGTGGAGGAATTTTCTTTTGGGGATTCCCGGGAAGTGTGCAAACATTTACATAATGTGCTTACATCCTTGGTAGATTCCTATGGTTGAACCTATAGAGGCATTACACTTCTCATTGGGAATCAAGTTGTAATGCCCCCTTCTACTAACCGACACAAATATGATTGTTTTCTTCCTTATTCCTTCAAATTCATCCCTTCAACAAGCATTTCATCCTCTAGGAACTTCTTCACTTCATCCAAAAACTTCCACAATCCTCTTCCACTCACTCTCAAGCATTCAAGCAACATTTCAAGCACTCCATAGCATCAACAACTTCACTCCACCACTTCAATAGAGTGAGTTTGGGACCACACAATTGCAGTTGAGGCTCGAGTACTCTCATTTACTCCCTCAAGTAGCCTTGAGTGCTCTTGGTGGAGATGGTAAGCTTCCCTCTCCTCTCCTCCATCACTTGGTTAGGTTAGCACACTTACTATTTTGTAGTGTTTTTAGTGCTCTTCATTATTTTACTTCCTACTCACTTTCTTGTTTGTTCATGGAGGTGGAAACACCTAAACATGGTTCTAACTAAGGCAAGCCCCTATACAACCACCCAACATTTTCTCTCTTCTTTGTGTGTAGGTGAACGTTCTTTTGAGGAGATAGCTAGTGAAGTGGTTTCTTTGTGAGATCCTTCTTGCCACCTTTACTCTCACATTTTTACATTATCACATTAGAGAGTATTTAGTTTACTTAATCATGTTATTTTGGCCCTTCTATAGTAGTTAGTTGGTTTGTTAGTCATTTTCTTAGGTTTGACCTTGTCTCTGTTGTTGTCTAGTCATACAGACAGTAGGGAACTTTAGAGATGCTAGCACGTTGCACTATCATCCAAGGACTACACTTTCATCCTTAGATAGAGAGCTTCCTAAGGTGTAGTTTTGAACCTAAAAACTAGCTCGCCTAGCCCCGTCTTGCATTTCAGGTCGTAGAGTGGTTGAAGGACCACATAGTCCTCATCATTCTCCTCTCACCTATCCTAACTCCATATTAATATTAGTTAAGTTAGGGAAGCCTTCGACATCTTGGTCCTCTATGACCTTCGACCTTACACATGGTGGTCCCCCTCTCTTACAATTACCTTAATTTTTTGAAGAGAGGCCTAAAGAAGAAGAGGATGAATAATCTATTCAACAAGAGGAAATGTCTGCAAGCTCAAGTGCACCATCAAAAGTAGGTCAAAGTATAGAAAATTTGGTGTACAACCTTTTTTGGATTATTCAATAGGAGTAGAGGATGTAGATAATAATTCTCCTAATTAAGAGGAAGTAAAAAAAAACCTTCTCCCTAGACAACCCAATTAGGTGAACCACCTAAAAATAGAATGATGATTTACTTGATGAGTGGGCATGAGGTAAAAATTATGTTAGATATCTAGCATACACTTAATTTATGATAGATGATAGTTTTGTGAAGTCTAGAATGTTCAAGGACATCTTGATAAAGATTAAATCTACATAGTTCAATTACAAGTTGAAAAAGTGAAAAAGAGAAGCCACTTAAGAGGAGATGAAAAACATAACAAAAGTAGTTATGGAGAAGGTCGACTTCAAGCTAAAAATTATATCTCTAAATGAGGGGAGACAAATTTTCAAAGATATTGGATTCTTGTTACTTCCTAATTGGGACATATCCTTTGCTATTGCATTGAATGTGATAGGAAGGAAATAGACTAGAGTAGAAGTTTTGACATTAGATGAGCATATTGATACTTTGGATTAGTTTTTAGCACCATAAATGAGACCTTAGGTATTTTCTCAGTGGCTCAAGATAATATAAGAATCAAGTATATGTTAGTATTTGCTACCAAGAAATTTGATCATAAATATACTAGGGTATGTGTAGGATCATCATGGAAAAAATAGGCCCTTAAGTGGTGAAAATTTTAGAAAAATCAGAGTTAGGAAACTTGACATAAAAATTTGAATAGGTTATCTATATTATTTAAAAAATATGTAAAAATAGAATTTGTAGCAAATTGAATGTAGCTTCAAAACTACTAGGTTTATTTTTAAAAAAAATTTATTTGGTAAAATTTTGAAATTTTAGTGCAACTTAGTACTTCAATTTTAGGGAAAAAATAAGTAGTTGTCTATCTGAGCTCCCTCACCACAATAAAATGATAATTTTTTTATAATATTTTAGATATAAGTAAAGGACTCATGTCCCAATGTGATGCATATTTTTTTGTAATTTTTTTCCAAGTAAATAATTAATTATGAATTGTTTATTACAACTTTTAAAAAATATAAGGGTATGTGTAGTATCATCATGGAAAAAACAAGCCCTTAAGTGGCAAAAAATTTAAAAAAATCAGAGTTAGACAACTTGCGTAAAAAATTGAATAAGTTATCTATATTATTTGAAAAATATGTAAGAATAGAATTTGTAGCAAATTGAATGTAGTTTCTAAACTATTAAGTTTATTTTTTTTTAAACAAAATCTATTTGGTGAAAATTTGAAATTCAATGCAGTAGTACTTAAATTTTAGGGAAAAAGTAAGAAGTAGGTGTCTATCTAACTACCCTAACCATAATAAAATAATAATATATTTTTATAATATTTTAGATATAAGTAGAGCACTCATGTCTAGATGTGATACATATTTTTTTGTAATTTTTTTCTAAGTTAATAATTAATTATGATTTTTTTATTACAAATTTTAAAAAATGTAAAAAATCATGCGTCTAACCACCTTAACTTGGTCAAAATGAAATTCAATCTTTTTCTTAATCCTATAGTATATGAAGCATAGAATGTGACGCATGTTTCAGATTCAAAAAGTGTGATACTGTTTGAAAGCTATAGATGTTTTTCAGTTAGCCTATCAATGAGGACTATAGTCATAACTCAAATAAAAAATGAATAATAATTATTTATTAAAATCAAAGTAAAGTATAATCTATATTGGTGGAAAGCTGAGAATATCCTTTAAAAACCCTTTTGGTTTCATTAATTTTGGGTAAAAAAAAGGTCGTCAACCACATACCCTACAAATACCCATCATATTGTCACTTTTTGGCCCATCATGATCCTACACATACCCATAAGAACTCGTATGTCTGACCACCTTAACTTGGTCAGAACTTCATGAGATTCATTTTTTCTTAAAATCCTATAGTATATGAATTATAGAATGTGAAACATGTTTTAAATTCAAAAAATGCGATACTATTTGAAAGCTATAGATTTTTTCAATCAACCTATCAATCAGGACTTTACTCATAATTCAAATGGAAAATGAATAATAATAATTTATTAAATTCAAAGTAAAGCATAATTTATATTGGTGGAAATCTGAGAATCTCCTTTAAAAACCCTTTTTGTTTCATCAATTTTGGGTAAGAAAAAATTCATTAGTTACATACCCTACACATACACATCATATCGCAATTTTTTGGCCCATCATGATCTTACACATACCCACTAACTAACACTAATCCTTCCCAAGCTGCATCCTTAGTGGTAAGTAAAACTTTATTTAGTGAAAAAATAACCAAAAATGTGTAAGAAGATTATAATACCCTACATGAAGCTCACAACTAAATGATTTTAGAATATAATACAGTGGTGCTTCAACTACCACCTCCCCAAAATTTGGATGATCCATCATCTGCTCCTTGATATTTATGTATATATTTTTTTGTGCCAATATGGAGATACTCTCTCATGGAGAATAAAATAAATGAGGGAGGAATTAAAACAAAGAAGGGAATCTAAGAATGTAGTGAAGGATGAGGAACAAATTTTCTTTACAATATAATTGATGAAATCCTTGGTGATAGATTAGCCAACATTTTGCATATATTGGAATATTCTTAGGGGGGTTATTAAAAATGTGAAAAAATATTTCATTAAGCATACACAAAAATGTGTATCCAAGTAGGAAATTCCTAGCACCTAGATCCCTAGGACAACATCAATGGAAGATGCTAAATTAGAAAAAAATGATAATAATGCTCCCAAGGAAGTTGTAGGGACCAATGAATCCATTGGAAATTATAGGGATAATTGGGATAATTACCTTTAAACTTTTTAAATGACACAAATAAAAAATCTTCATAATTTTTTGTAGGTTGGGCTAGTTGAGGTCAAAAGTAATCAAATAAAATATTTCCACAAGACACAAAAGGATTAAATCCCTATTGTATATGGTGTGTATATTTTATTCAAACAAGAATTTAAGATATTTATCAATAAATGATGGGGCTGCATTCATGGAGCTTAGCCATGGATGACTGAACTTTAGAGGAAATGGGTTAGATGTTGAGATTATTGTAAATAAAAAACATAACTATTTAGATGAAAATTTTTCTTGATGAGTTATAGAACTAGTCATAAGGAAAATAAAACCATCATTAGTCTTTAATAATTCTTTATATTGCTCACAATTATCTTTATAAAGTTTGTGCACATACACAAATTCTTTGGTGATCACATTCACAACACACAAAAGATCAATGAGAATCCCCCTTGTCGGTTTATCATTGATTCTAACAGTGATATAAAGATGGCCATTAGGTGTAGTTATATAAGAATCAATGTGTATTAAAGTAATATTATGAAAAGTATTGGTTTGACCCTTACGAGGTTGAACTTCAATCATGTTTAGAAAGTTAGAGAGATCACTATCATCTTCTTCATTATAACTTTGTTAAACAAAATTAGTTTTATGACTTGGTAATGGGCTTATAACTATTTCTAGGCTTTGATTAGGTGGTGAAACTTCAATTAATTTCCTTTTACATTTACTCTAGCCAACTAGATGACATTATAATTAATGTCGTCTTGCACTTCATTCTTAAGATGCATACATCTTTCTATATCATGTCTACGTGTACGATAATATTCATAAAAATATTTTACATTAATTTTTTGTGGTAATGGTTTAGTTGTATCAATTGCTCTAGCTAGATGAAGTTGAATCATATTTTTACTTAGCAATTACAACATAATAGTGTGGAGAGAATCAGACAATTGCAAAAATTGTCTATCTCTTGGTTTGAATTGATATTGAATCATATGTAGCGGAAAATTCCATTTAGAAGTTATTAGATGATTGATGATTGTTTATCTTTATAAAGGTTTTATTTTTTCTCTCAAACATTTGATAGTGTTTTTGAGGTATGGCTTCAAATCGACTAGTAGGAGCCAATAAGGTGTACCTTCATATTGAATAATCAATATCTAATAGTCACATAGGGCCATACAAAATGTTTAAATGATGTATATTTAATCAACAATATATTATCTTTAATGTTATATTGTAAATTTTGAATAAAACCTCTTTGAATATTGACATCTTGTACATAATATGAAATTTATAAATAAAGAGATTTTTATCATCCTATAAAATTAGTCACCTTCTCTCTAATTCCTTATTTACAATGGAATAAATCTATTAATGTACCTTGAGGTGCAATTTTTCCTTCAATTTGTTAAATAAATTGATTTAAAAGTTGTGTAAATAGCACTATCAAGTTATTTCACAATAAACAAAACCAATCTAAGGCCATTTCCTTTAATTATCATGGAAAAAATTTATCTAAGAGAGCATATTTAAAAATAAAATCACTACTAATAGCGGTGAAAGTATATACATGATTAGTGGATATCCTTTTCTTAACATACTTCTCAAAAAGAGGTATCTCAATGTTTTGTAGTAGGGTTGTTTCTATGATAGAAAATGAGAACAAACTATATGTAAGGTATGTTGAAGGATTAGAATTGTATTGAATTTGGCTCATGTTTGAAATCTATTATTGTTATGATGATATGTTTTGTAAAATTTAGCTTATCATAAGATCATTCAATGACATGTTTTGGTAATTTTTCGAATATGACAAACTATTATAGATGTCAAGTGAGTTATTTTTTTTCTTTTTTAGAATAGGTCAAAAACATGGCGGTTTTTAGGTGAAGGGAGAATGGTATAAGGATTTGTATAAGACAACACTATACTTGACTTTAGACCATTACTGTATTGTGTTCTTGATGCTACGACTAGAGGAGTAAAGGTATGAATAGAAGGCATGATCGTAGGAGAGGAAACATTCTTTCCTAACTAATTTTAAGCATTTTAAAGCCTTGAGTGGAAATATCCTTAATATGAATGTTTTCATCCATTGTATGGGCTAGGATCCACAATGCTTCTATCCCTTGTAAATCATTAATTATCTTCCTAAGGTTATCCAAATGAGGGACTATTTTCCCATCCAAAGACTCGGTACTTAAGCATTGTTGAATTCCTTCTAGTTCTTTGTCCCATTATTTAATTTGACCTTTGAGGACATGAGAAATAGTATCCTTAAAGTTCACATAAATTTTAGGTGTTGATGAAGACATAGGCAACATAGTTTTAAGAATAGAATTAAAGATAGACTAAGTAGATGTAACACCTTGAGTGAAAGAGTTCTAAGACTCAAACTCAACATTGAATGTGATTGAAACACAAGAAGCCATAAGTCTAAAACTATGTTTCACAATGGTATGGCATATGGGACACCAGGTCATGAAGCTCATAAATTTATTAGAAGATTCAAAATATTTGATTGCTCATATGATGAAAAAAATAGTAACAAAAAGTAGTACAATTTCTAGGAATAGAACATAGATCTACATAGGAATCATAGAGATATCTAACTATGATCTAAATTTGGTTTGAACCAACTAGACAAGGGAAGTGGCACCCTAGACCAAAGATGTAAGTTTTGACTCAACTTAAAATTTTAAAATCACCTACAATGTTAAAGGATCTAAAGTTGCGGACCTTTAATTTTAGCCATCTTTAGTTTTTTGGGAATGCATAAAACCCTAATTTATCTACAAGAAACATGATCATGCATAAAATTTTATGTTTTTGAGGTAATGAAATATGTTCAAAAAATCATTTTTAAAATTTAAAATGTAGTAATTGAGTAAATCTACTTTAAAAAGATGAAAATTAAAAAAATATGTATCTTTTGAAGTGAAAAACACTATGAAAATATTTACTTTTTCAATGGATTTCACCAAAATATGCATGCAAAAATCACAAATTAAAACAACCAAAGAATACACTCAGATTTAAAAATGATATAATTAAGATTTTAAAAAGATTACAAATGTAACAAAAATCAAGGTGACTATAATGTGATGTGGGTAAAGGGGATCTAGGGTCTAAATCACACTTTCTCCTATATCATATTGGATTAAACCAAATTTGATCAAAAACATGCACTTGGCTACAAACCTCAATGGAATATCTAGAATGGTGGATTAGGGTTTTAGTTCTTTATTTGTTGAGGGTTGGTATACCAAGTCAACTATGAAATTAAAAAAAATAGATGTGATTATAGAGAAACATAGATCTAAAACACAATATTATAGAGATAGTCGAACTTTGCATATAATTTACACTCAAACTAGCTGGACAGGGGTGCTAGCACCCGAGACTAGGTAATACAGATATCAAGAATAAAAAATTAGATCTCAGATGGTTATAGATTATAGGCTATTTATTTCTATATTCATCTTTAAAACTTCATCCAGGTCAATGTTTAATTCCAATTGACCTAATTTGTTGACATAAGATACTTGAATGTTTGATCTTGCAATTACGTGAAGGATTCAATCCTTTCCTAAATCCTCTTTAGATCTATCACTTTCATACAAGAGACAAGAGAAAGGGGTGTGCTATATAGGAGCTTGCCTAAGTAAAACCTTGTTTCAATGTTTGGAGCTCCACAACCACTATGATGATGTGTGGGGTTCTAACCCTCAGCCAGGTAGAGGCAAATGGATAAAATAAATGAAAATTTGACAAATTTTGAAACTTACAACATATATATACTATCCATGATGTATTGAAGTCATTAAACTTGAATCATACAAGGAGAACTAGTTCCTTTATTGAAGTTCCTTTAGGTTTTAGTACTCATAAAGAATGAATATAAAACATGAGAAATCTCACATATAAATTTGATGCATTAAAAATATGAATCTTGAATAATAATAAATGTTGTAAACTATGCTTATGTTCTACTCTTGACTTCTTTTAGTATGCTCAATGACCTAGCTAAATCACTTGTATTTCAAATAGTTAAAATGACTTGTATTTATATGCATTAATTCCTTGTCCTACAAAATTAATTTTCAAAACTCATGAAATGGGTTTAAATTTATAAATTTTAAAATGGTGACAATAATATATTTTAAATTGGAGTCAAAATAGGTTGGACAAGGGTGCTAGCTCCCTAGAGAAAACATATTTTAGGTCTTTAAGTGTCTTAAAATAAATATTAAATAATAATTCTTAATTTAAATCTATTTTTTCTAAAAATAACCATAAAATGGGTAATTCGAGAATAGAATTAGGTTCAAGCACATAGGCGGGAGCTAAACCTAGTGTGAAATTATCAAGGGTGGCAATTTATGATGCTACACATTTATTATTTTTTCCTTGTTTATGTACATTTTTTTAAGTTACATCTTTGTGACTCAAAAAAACTTATAGTAAATAACACAAAAAATGTTATAACAATTTTAAAATCTGAAAGGGATGTTGTTAATTACTTATATACATATTTTACACTCCTTATTCAGAGAATTTATATTTTAAAAAAAAACCTTCATTTAATAATTTAATGCTCATGAAAAATTTAAAGTATAATTTTGTGACAAAAATCATACCTAAGGATCTTTAAATTTAAAAATAAATCACTAAGAATGGATGACAATTATTTAATATTTTATACTAAATTTGAATGTAATTTTTATGTTTCTATTTATCAATATGAAAAAATTGGCTAAAGGTAAGGGGGACTCAAATATTTTATCTATATTTTACACTTAACTATTGATATTTATTTAGTCAATGCAATCTATTGATTATAATTTAGGATTAGTGATTCAACACACCAACCTAAAGTAATATACATAATGAAGATCATAGCACAAGATGATGTTTATTAGTTTAAAGGCTTGTATGGAAGGATAATTATAGGTGGATTTTACCAATACCATAAGACCCAAGGATAACTTACAACCAAATCAAGCTTCCACACAACTGAGAAGCAATGGAAATTTAATGGAGATAAAGAATTTGTTATATACATAACTAGAATTTTTATAATATATAATGAAAAAAAACCATTATTATAAAGATAAGCATAAATTACTTGATGAAACCATAGTATTTACTAAGATGATGAAAAATATCTTAATACTATGATATGAGACAAAAACCTAATGACCTAAGTAATCTTTAATATGAAAGTCTAAATTTGAGCTAATATGAAGCTAATTATATAATATATTATGTCAACATCAATATGTCTCTTAAGTGAAAGTTCTAGGGTATATGATAAAATATATAAATATCCAAGGATGAGTCCCAAATAGAATGCCATGTTAGCTACCCATGTAAAAATAAATCCCTAACAAGAAGACTAAAGGAGACAAACATATAGGGAAAAATACTACAGATAAGATAGAAAAGATGAAAAAAAGCATGTTCATGTAAAAGAAAGAAAAATATTTGAAAGTGACCATCCAAGGAATGATTATGTTCCCAATGTAAAATAAATATTTCTCATATATGAGAGAAAGAGGGAGACTATTTCTCCCTCAAATTACTTGTAATCTATTATACTCATGGTCGATAATTGAAAATGGATGATGATGTAGAGCACAAAGCACAAAATATCATTCCTCCCCTTGGGAAGAAGCATAACCAATTATATATGTAGGATGTATTTCTATGGAGTAAGAAACAACTTTATATATAATCATATTGTCTCTAAACTCTAGTCATTTGTTTACATATATCATGCCACTTAATGAAAGTGACCAACCAAGACTATGTTCAAATGAATGAAGAAAAATATCCAAAGATAAAGGTGGTGTGACAAAAACTATGATAGGAATATCACCAAAACACATTAATATCATCAAATGTGTCCTCCAATATTTTATGGTGGGACAAATAAAATAAATCAACAATATCTATGAAGTACTTGAATCCAAATGTACTAAATCTGGAAGTACTTAAAGTACTTATTTTAAAGAATAACTCAAAGAAAAAATTGATGGAGATTTTGTGCTCTTAGTGTATGTCATACAACTCTACAATCCATCTGATGATGATATTTTCAAATAATGTGTATAAATATGAACACATGTAGATAAATTTGTTAATAATAGAATGTTTAAGTCCTTGGCATAATAAGCATCAATAATCCTAAAACAAAAATAAGAGGAAGAATATACATCTAGATTGAAATAATTAGAATTTTAAGAATAATTGATTTTATTTCTAGGAGGATAAGGAGAATCAAGATAATCCTTAATATAATCATAACAATCAAGCTTTGTCAAATAAATAAATTTATCTTTTGCATAATCATGATATGATAGGCTATTACAATCATCAAGGGGAATAATACTATCCATAAAAGGAGCACCACATAATGGGGAATTATGTGGGTGTTCATAAATATTCCAAGTTATAACACAAAGAGTGTGTGGGTACATAATATGTAAGATATAACACACTTTGAAAACTAATATTTCTACAAATCATTCCAACAAAATGATAATTTATGCTTCAAAATGCTATCATTTCTAGGTATACTTTGTCTAGGAATAACTATATAGATATGAAATAATATATAAATAAACATGAAAAATATCAAGATGTTCCCCTTCCAAGACTTATAATTTCTTTTATTCAAGGTAATCTTATTGAAGGATGAGTTGAAAAACCATGACTTTCCAATGATAGAATCATCATATATATCAATTAGACATCAAAGCATGATAAATTTGAACACTTGCAATAGAAAATTTATCCACATATATTATAAAATATCCAAAGTACAAGTCAAAATAGAAATACTAACTTCAAGCTAAAATAATAGGTACCTAAAATTAAATTAAGGAAAACTATATATATGGCTATAAAGTGTGTTGATCCATCTTCCTAGTGTCTATTTAGTTGTGAAAATACTATATATTGTTCCTAAATTGTAACTCCAGGAAAAAACTTCCTTTATCAATTTAGAGAAGGTTGGTAGAAATATTCTAGTGGTCATATAGTGGCACTACTATCAATAGCTAAGTGGCAATTGCTTGAGGGGAATGAATAGGATGAGTGCTCAGTGAGTCATTTAGTAGAGGATACCATACACAAGCTATTGATCAATCACATAAGGGAAAATTATAACTTACAAGAAAAAAACCTTATATGAAGGAGAGATGTAAATACTATATAGCTAGAGAATTCAATATACACGTAACTAAAATTGGTATTTTATGCAATATGAAAATACTTTCTATAGAGATAAGTGTGAAACCTTACATGAAAACCTAGGACATACTAATATTGTTACAACAACCTTAGTCCTATGATATGGTATAAAATAATTTATGTAAGATTAAGTATGTGGGTTTGAATATGACCTAATATGAAACTAGTTAGGCAATACACCATTTTCATGCAAACACCTATAAGGGATCAACTCCTATGACAATGAACGAGGAGTCATCACATAGTTTTAGGTGACATACTTGGCTAGAGTACTTTTTATACTTGGCAGATTTCACGACTAGATTTTTAGAGGTTACCTAATTATGTTCAAATGGGAAATATATTTGTTCTAGTTTTTTCATGACTAAATAAATAAAATAACTTATGAGAAAATTTAGTACTACATTCTATCCACAAAGAATTAATTATATTGTTCTATCAATGTAAATCATTTATATAGGAGTTATATTTGAAATTTATTGATATTATTTTAAATAACTCTTGTGGTGTTTTAATGAAGACTGAGAAAGATACCTAGATTTTTATCAAGAGAAAATTGTGTTATATATGAAGCTATATTTTCAAAAAAATTGATTAAAAATTTGACAAATATCCTAATATTTTTAATTTTTATTTGAGAAGCATGCAATATAATTTTATAGATTCTAATATAATGTTGATGTTAAGTTATTTAAAGGAGGCAGCTCTAAAATTTAAAGAAGAAAGACATTATCCATATTATAATATTTTGAAATTGAGAATGATGTATAAGCCCAAGAAATAAATATATAAATGTGAAGGAGATTTCCTATAACTAGAAATATTAAATCTAACTATCTATTTCTTGAATTTCAATAAATATTCACTTTAACAAAGAGGTTTTCCCAAAAAAATTAATTACAAGTGAGTTTTTGATACCATATATTTCAATTATTATCGTTAGCATAAAGGATCTAGGGTATAATGGTAATTTATTTTTAAATTTTCATCTTTAGAAAAAATACTTTGTGACTATTTTTGTATAGAGTATATTTTAGATTATTCAAAGGATGTATGTCAAATCTTGAAGAGGATGTTCAATTTATTTATGTCAAATATAAATGAGTTGTTTGGTAAATTACTCAAAATGATCTAGAAATTTCTATAATAGACTAAGAGTTTTAGAGAATATGATATATGTATGTAGGGTTATATTTGGTATTATATTAGTGTTCATGATTAATTAACTATTGTAATGCATTCAACTATCTTCATTTGTATTCAACTATCTTAATATGTGTTTTGTTATGAAAATTATGGATGGTTAAAGTAGATCTAGTTGTGTGAATTTTCTTGAGCCTTTCAATTAATTACTATTAAGACTGTAGATAGAGTAGTGTGATGTTCTATTCATTTTTATTTATTTATTTAAATTCACATGATTTTTTAAATTTTTTTTACTTTATTTAGAATAAGGTAGTTACAAGTCATAAATACCTAAATTATCATGTTCTATTAAAAATATCCACCCCCTTTGTCATTTACTGTAGTATAGGTTGTCCTATCTTAGCTCAATATTATAAATTTGTGTCAAATCACTATGGGAGCTTGTTTTTCACATAATTTTAGACACTTGTGAATTATAAGTTAAACATGAAGTATAAAAAGCACAAAATGATTAATCTTAGGGTATATAAATTTGTTTTCCAACTTTAGTTGAATGTTCCACTCAAATTAGTATAAAATGGATCTTTAGGTATATAAGATTTCTAAGCTTCTATAGGGGTATTTAGAGAAAAATGATTTCAATATATTAATATGAAGGATGTGGCTATGTTATGTGACTTATATATTATCCATTTTTATTTAATAATATTACAATGACATCTAAAAATTCCCTCACTTATCTATCAAAGCTAAAAGTATAGAAGAGTTGTCTTCTCTTATCAATTGGACAATAATCACTACACTCCTAATGTTTACTCTCACCATTTTAAATTTAATAGACCTATATTCCATATATTTAAACTAAAAATGCATTCTCTAGGATTGCAAAAAACAATTTAGAGCACTAGTATAAATATTTTTTATTAGGGTTCAACATGCAACAAATATTTATTAGGGATTTGTGAAGGATGAATAATACAAAAAGGGACATTCAATGATGCAATCTTGGAAATACCCCAAATCTTCTCTCTTTTCCCTTTTTTCAAATTTAGTGTATATTAAGCTCAAAAGAAACTGCATGTAAATTGCAAGTGGATATATGATTAGCTAATAATGAATGTTACCTCTTAAATATTATATATCCCAACAAAAATGACAAAACAGATATCAAATTGTAAGTGTGTCTAACATAGCCATTTGACTCTACATTTATCCTACACTAGCACTTGATATTAAATTTGTTTGGCACCAATATTAAACTATAAATATGTTCAAAGTCAACACATTATTAACAAACCTATCATGCAAGTGGATCCAAGTTGTGTAGTATTGGATTGAAATTATCTGTACAATAATAAATTTAGATGATTTGTTAATCATTTTTTACTAAACAAACTTATTTAATTTACATAAAATTTACATTAGTCTATGAATAAAAAAATTCTCTCCTTTTTACCATTTAAAATTATTCATTTCCTACACAACAATAGTTTAATTTATATGCAAATTTAGAGGTTCTAATAATTCTATGTTTCAGATTAAAATTATATCATAAATTTATTAAGTTGAATGATTGAAACCTAAGTTTATATTGAGTTAAAACAATAAAAATACTATTATAACCCCTTTTTTCTTAATCTTTTACTCATTGATTATTAAAAAAATAGGTTTATTATGTATAATAACCAATTTACATGCTCATCCACACACTTTTGAACCAAAATGGGTACTCTATATCCCCCACACATAAACAAATATATTATGAATATGATATATATATATCAGTGTCAAAACATAGTCTTGTGTCTGATGTTATTGAATCTATAAATATTAATTCTTAATTTCACGATCATATCATTGTTCCAATATATACTTAACCAAATTACAATTAAAAGAAAAAATTAAAAAAATTATTAATAAATAGATTTTTCTAACATTTTAATAAATTAAATTTGGTTTTCTCTCATCCGAATTGAATTAGAATAATATGAAATAAAAATCTGAATTACTGATAAATAAGTTCTCGAAGTCCAAGCAAGTTCGTAAAAAAAGAAAATATTTTTATCGCATTCACGAGAAAAAAAGTGCGAAGGTAAAACGTTTTGAAGTTTACCCGGAGTGTCTATCACATTTATTGTTCGACAATTCCGTTTGGATTCCTTCAGCAGGCACTCTTTTGTCAAAGATTTACTACTCTTTTTAGCAGTAAAGGCGCAGTATCCAAGGATGGAATTACCAGTCGAGCTCTTGCCATTTCCAGTGCGCCCAATTAAAACCAGAGTCCTGCTTGCCATTATTAACTTCAGCGAAGAAAACTGCCAGTCAACATTAAACGACGTTAAATTCCCTAAATTTATCCACAAGCAACATCAAAAGTTAGAAAATTGAAAAATTCTCGAACAGATTTATTTCTCAATCACCACCTCAAGAATTCCAGCTAGTCGTGGCGAAGTCTCATGCTGTAATTTCAGTCAGTGCTAATGAATTTAACGACGCAGAAGCAATGGTCGCGTTAGAAATAAGCCATAGTGGGGTACAACGAATAAATTGCGAGAGCCGAGAGGACGTAAAGGATATGTTCGAAAGGAGAGGATGACGTATTTTAAGATGACACAGGAAAAAGAGAAACAGTCGGAAAGACGGTATTCTGAGGTGATGTACAAGGAGGGAACAAATGATCAATGCCAAATTCATGGCCAATCGATACGAATATCAAGATTTTTTGAAAAGCTATATAATTCGCAGATAAGATTCCACTCCCACTCACTTTAATAATTTGGAAAACAGAATTTTCTCTTTCGTTATTCGGAAGAACAGTTGAATGCTTTTTAACATTAAGTCTCAGTACTCTCACAGAGCACTAATTGTAGTAATCTCATAGCTGATTAATTGTATTCTGGTTACTGGACCGAACAAACGTGCACACGAGGATAAAGCGATGTTAGGATGTTATGTTGCAAATCACGTGAAATTTCAATTTATTAAATTTAAGCTCATTTATCATATTTTTTGTGACTTATGGATGTGATGGAAGAAAATATTTACTCTAATATTTATTTTGGTTCTGTTTTAAATTCAAATTTTCAAAATTTGATCTCAAGAAATATTAAATATTATTAAAAAACATTCCAAGGAAGTGTTGGGATTCTCATGGGAAGTATTTTGCATTATGGAGATAGTTTAAACATGAATTTGTGGTAGTCATGACAAGCAATTTTGAGTTGTGAAGAGAATAGGAAATGCTTGGCAAAGGAAAATGGTCAGAGTTTCTATGTAAATTCAAGTTATATTTTTCCCTTTAAATGGGTCTGGGACTTCCTGGACACCCAAGTTGGTGTATTCTCTATATATTTTTGTTGGAGGTTTTTGCCAATTTATCTTATCAACATTACATTGTATGAACTTTTATTCTACAATATTCTTGTGTGGATGAAAACCCCTAGGAGAATATAGCTTGTGGAGAAAAAATATTGTGTTGTGAGGGTCAAAGGAGAAAACCTCTTTGATTCTAGAGATCATTCTTACTTAGAGAGTGTAGTGGAGTTTCATCAAATTGATCATTTCAACTAGTTTTGTGTTGAGTTTGGTGTGTAGGTGTGTGTAGACACTTAAAATTGTCTTCACCGATATTGTGCATCCAAAATTGATTATCACCACCCATTTATTCTTGGTTCGACCACTTGTGACAATTTAATTAAATAATCATAATT
This sequence comes from Sequoia sempervirens, assembly GCA_007258455.2. Classification (NCBI taxonomy): domain Eukaryota; kingdom Viridiplantae; phylum Streptophyta; class Pinopsida; order Cupressales; family Cupressaceae; genus Sequoia; species Sequoia sempervirens. The sequence continues at coordinate 485,162,118 of VDFB02271358.1, forward strand.
GTTTCATTTAATTCAACACTTTCTTTTATTAATCATATAATCAAGATTATTAGGTTAATTCATCCCTTCCATATTAATTTTCATCATGTTCAATTAAGTAATGTGAATTATTTAATTACTTCCCTAAGTCTTCTCATTTGATTAAATAATCTTAATTATTTAATGAAATGTCATAATTTCTCCTTTTTAATTAAATGAGTTAATTGTTTAATTAAATCATTATATTCCTCCATCTTGCACAATTGAATAATATTCTAATTATTTAATTGAATAATTTATTCCAACCCAATAATTTCTCCCACTTGCAAAGGAATATTCCCATGGAATATTTCTCTAATTCAAATTCAAATAATTTCCCTTTTAAATGAAAATATATTGCGCATTCTTCCTAAATTTTGGGATTTGTGTTTCTCCAAATCAATTTCAACCCTTTATCAATTGTATCAATGCATGTGATTATTCAATCGCTTCCATGGATTAAATATAATGGGACTGTAAAGAATTCTAGTGGTTCCATGGTTACATTTAAAAAAAATTGTCCATTCAGTAGTCATTTGAGGGTAAGGGTTTTGTTCTCCATTTGCTAGGGTTTGTCCTTAAGGCTTAAAACCTCCTAAAACCCTAAAAAATGCAAGGGCCTTAAAGTTTAGTTCTAATTGATCATTGACCTTGTAGTGTAGAAAAATGTATCCCTCTACATTTTCACACTTGTTTGGGCCCTCCTTGCTAAAATTGGGCTTCTTTATGCCTTATTTGGTCTTATTTTGCATCCACAAGCCTTATTTAATGCATCTTTCTAAGGGTAATCCTAACACATATCAAATGACCAATCATAATTTAATGATTTTAAGTTGTGTTCCCCAAATTTAGTGATCTCAGACTCATACCACCTTGGGTGTATGGGTCCCACCCATGTTTTGGGGCTTTAACTTGAATTTGGCATTAAACTTAACATTTCTTGAAATTTGCATCCCAAGCTTAGCCTACTGGGACTCATACACCCCAAATAGCATATATGAGCTCCACTTTAGCTTATACCTATTTAAAATTCAATTCTTAGCAATATTTTATTCTCTTGGATCTAATGTCAACTTGTAGTGTTGTAATTTTAGGAAATTAGACATAAACAAGTATAAATGCAAGGTTATTTCACATATTTTCTCTTATAAGTTTTATGCAATCATTCCTATAGCAATTTTATGAGATCAAGAGGAATTCAAGAGTTCACAAGAGTTTACAAAAGCATTCAAGAGCACTCAAGAGCTGATTATCAAGAATTTTGGAGCTACATTCAAGATTCAAGCACCATGTCAAAGTCTTCATGCATCATGTTTTTTTTTAAGCTAACATTTGTGATTTAGGTTCATATGATTCAGGAAAATATTCAAGTCAATATCTACAACTCTCAATCAAGATTCAAGATCTACATTCATGCTAGCCACTTCATATAAGATTGCATCCTTTGTTCCAATGGTTTGGTGAGTTGCAACATTGCATACTTGTTCATTAATCATTCCTTCATTCTATTTTACTTCATTTCAAGGTTTCATTACCAAACTAGAGTTTGACCAAGGAAAACCCCTATCCACTAACAAAAAAACACTTTTCTCTTCTTTGCATGTGTGATTGCATATTTAGGTGTTTTGGACTTGAAGATCCTTTGAAGAATAAGTTATCAAAGTTGTCACTAATTTGTCATCTTCATGAAAAGTCACCTACAGGCCATAATTCAGAGTTTAAGTTTTAGAGATTAAAAAGGAGAGAAGCTATAGAAGATCACTAGAGGATTCTAGAGTTTTAGAAAACCCTAACACTGGGACTAAATCATCACCTTCGGCATATGAGTCCTAGTATACTATTTTTTATGTATTTTTTGAAGATCCTAGTTTAGCAGTTGTAGATTTTGGATTCAACCTAAAACCCTAAACTAGGACTAAATCATCCCTATTGGCGTATGAGGCCTAGTGTGCATCAAAAGTGATAATTTTGGGAGTGTAGACCATGTTTCAAGAATCTTAAATTTTCCAAGTGCATTTCTATTCATTCTCAGTTTGTTATTCTAACTTTCAGTTTCATATCTTAGGTTGTATAGCTAGATTTGCATATCATTTGCATATACCTCTTTCCAAACCTTTTCTTGGTGGTGAACCCCCTTTTTTCTTCAATCAAACTCAAGGAAAACATCCTAACCACCAATCCATTCCTTAATCGAGTCAATTGGTTGATGGATCTTGGTTTCATTTAATGAAAAATAAGTGAAATAGGAGGAAACCCTTCCAGTCCTCTAGTTCCATTTCCCAAATTCTGGAACCCTATTTCCATAAATTCAAACCTATGTTTACCCATTTCTGGTCATCTAAGTCACAACTTGATCCATTAATGTCATTGGTAAACTAACTTGTTTTTCCAAGCAAATACCAATTGTGTATATTTTTTAATATTTACCTAGAATCCTAAATCTATATGGGCCAATAGTTTTAATCTCTTATTTCTACACTTTAGATGTGAGTTTGAAATATTTTATAAAAATATTCAAGTCAAAGTACATAATGATGACCCTTCTTTAAGTTATGAACTCAATATACGTGTGTTAAAAAACTCTCAAGGACTTAGCCTAGCCCCATAGCTCAATTCTTATTGGTTGCTTGCCAACCTACACTATTAAAATACTCAAGAAAAAAGGAATTGTGGGATAGCAGGTGCTTACCACATGGAAAATCTCTTTGGTGGGCCTCACAATCCTTTTTAAGGATGATGGTGGTGGGCCCTTTAGATGAATGGCTAAGATAGAATATACTGAGTCAATTTGGATTGTTTACCACCAACCTATGGAAGGCTTTTAAGTAGATCTAGGTGGGATACGGGACCAAATGAAAGCTGACACATGGCCTCATTTGGGATGTAAAACAAACTATAGAACAAAATTAAATATTGCACCAAATATTTTAGGAAACTTCGGATGGTGAAAGGTTGTGCTACTAAAATAACTTGAGGATTTGTGGTTAAAAAGAAACTTGGATGTTATAATATTAACCATCCATCTCAAGCACTATTTTAAGTCATGTGATGAAAAGTTCATAAGTGTGGGCATATGCTTGGGAGGACAAAGAGTGTGCAATTTGGACCATACATATTCGATCTAAGTTATTTCCAGCCAACCCACACCCATCAATTTATGTCTTAATAGACTTATGTAGGATAGTGAGCAAGTGACACATATGGATCTCTAAAGCTTCTAAAGGGATGGTTTAGCCTAGGGTGATGATGCAAGGCATCTCAAGTGGCATTTCTCCATTGGTATGATGTTGAAGTTAATTTGAGTCATGATTTTCAAACTCATTTGACTCCAAGTCGTTTGATGATCCAAATCATCAGAAGATCGATAGTTGTGTTTAAAAATTATAAAAATGGGTTGATGGAGCTATTTTGGTTTGCATGATAGAGCAGTAATGGTGGACTTGATGTTTTCTATTGAATTGAAGGAAATTTTCATAATAAATGTAGGATTTAATGAATATTTTTAGTTACCAAAGCATCCTAAAGAGAATTGAATATTTTTCTTGTGTAGTACAAGCTTTCTTACATCAAAAGTTAGTGTTTCCAACTATTCAAGCACTAGTAAGTAAACTTTCATCCACCCGATTTCAATAGAATTTGTGTGCATTTGTCTTTTCCAACCAAAAGATTGTAAGTTAGGTTTCTTTTAAGGTTTGAAATCCATTAAATTGTGTTAAAATACTTTGAATTAGCCTTATTTTATGTGTTCATGTTAAGGACACCTAAATCAACCTACCAGAAACCCTAAATTGGAACCTTAGAAAAGCCTACATTGAGAAAATATTTAGAATGACACCCCAAAGGCCTAGGCTTCTAGTTCTACCCCTAAGAGAGGCCTTCATGATGATATACTAGACCAATTGAAGGATTCAAGTGTGACAATGAAAAAATTCCAAGGAAATTTTATGTTTCAGGGCCTTAGAATAGATAAGGGTTTTATAGAAAAACAACATGCCATCAAGGATATTAAGGTGCCGACCATTGGATGGGATTTGTTTAAACACCAGTTTCAGAATAGATTTTCTAATGTCCCTACATGCAATTGTTGGAGACTTGACATGGGGAAGCTTGCTATTCTAAATGTCTATCTTGATATTAACATCCTAAAAGTTGTAGCTACCAATTATGACCCCAATATTGAGGTTGCAAGGTCACACACTGGTGTGAAGATGATTGACCTCACCCTTAAGGGAATATTTAAGGTTTTTACTTTAAAATCAGATGCAAAGGAGCCACTTAACTTTAATTCCCTAAAGGAAGAATATGAGAATAATAAAAAAACTTTCAAGGTCACAACTATGCCAAGTTTCATGGTAAGAGGAAAGGGTAGGAGAAAGATAAGGCTAACATTAGCCGATCAAGAAACCTTCCCATAAAAAATGTTTGAATATTATTTTGAGAGGTATTACTACACTTTCTACCAAAATATAGGGTTTTTCCCTCCTAAAAGGGTTGACATGTCCATTATGTACATGGCAGCAAATATTCAACATGTATTGTTAAATAAACTATATGACTTAACCACGGGTATGTGCAGGATCATGATGGGCCAAAAAGTGGTGATATGTAAGTGATATGATGGCCCATGTGGCTAATGACTTTTTTTTTACCCAAAATTGATGAAACAAAAAGGGTTTTTAAAGGAGATTTTTAGCTTTCTACAAATATAAATTATGTTTTAATTTTAATTTGATAACTAATTATTAGTCATTTTCTATTTGAATTATGACTAAAGTCTTAATTGATAGGCTTATTGAAAAACATATATAGCTTTCAAATGGTATCACATTTTTTGAATCTAAAACATGTGTCACATTCTATGCTTCATATACTAAAGGATTAAAAAAAGAAAAATTGAATTTCATGAAGTTTTGACCAAGTTAAGGTGGTCAGACATACGATTTTTTATATTTTTTAAAAGTTGTAATAAAAAATTCATAATTAATTAATTACTTGAAAAAAAATTACAAAAAAATATGCATCACATCTGGACATGACTACTCTACTTATATCTAAAACATTATAAAAAAATATTATCATTTTATTGTGGTTAGGGTGGTTACATAAACACCTACTTCTTATTTTTTCCCTGAAATTTAAGTACTACTGCATTGAAATTTCAAATTTTCACCAAATAGATTTAAAAAAAAAAAACTAAACCTAGTAGTTTAGAAACTACATTGAATTTTTCATAGATTTCATTCTTACATATTTTTGAAATAATGTAGATAACTTATTCAAATTTTTATGTCAAGTTGCCTAACTCTGATTTCTATGAATTTTTTGCCACTTAAGGGCCTATTTTTTCCATGATGATCCTACACATACCCCCACCTATTTTTCTAATGAAACTCACAATAGGTTGATGGATCTTAAGTCTGGTGAGATAGGAGTAAGGTTTTTGTGGTACTCCTTGATAATGCACATTTTCTTATTCAAAGGAGAAAAATATTTTGGACAATATATGACACTAAAGATGAAAGTTGAAAGAAATGAGCTCCTCTTGGTCCAAACATAAACACACCACCTAGATATGCATGATGCAAACACTAATTTTATCACATTTATGAATTCATTTGGTCAAATGTTGAGAGCTTTTCTTGTGAGGAATCCACCTAGGATTTCAAAATAATTCATTGATTTTTTGAGGCCCAAGGAGAGAAGGATAGAATTAGGAATTGATCACAATTGAGGTGATATCATCCCTTAGCTAGACTACACCATCATTAGATGCTAGAAACCAAGATCTGAAATGCAAACCAAAAAAGTCTTCCATAGAAGAGAAAAATAGAAAAAACAAGAGCTTTGCATAAAGATGTGCAAAATATTATTATTCAAGAATTCAATAATTACAAGATATGATTTGATTTATAAAAGAAAATATGCATAACCCTAATCTTATCTTGAGCAACAAGATAGCTCGACAAGATAAGGACAAGAATAATAAACCTAGGAATTAAATATTACCTAAGTAAAGTTATGCAAGTGTAATTAAATATTAATTACACTAACACCCCCCATAAGTGCAACTTAGGGAGACTAAAACAAAGCATGCACCTAAAACTAAGATGAATGTAAGAAAGCATGAATGGGTCCTGACAACAAGGCCTAATCAGGTACCCATGTACAAATGCAATAATGAGGTAGAGAAGGAAAAACTAGTAGGACAAAACCCCCCTACAATGAGATGATTGTTGCAAAGAAGCACTAGAAGAACATTGTGGAGTAACACTGGAACCACAATCTAACAAGAAAGTAAAGATACTTCTATCTACAACTCAAACCAAAAACAAAATCATAATAATATCACAGTAGACCTGATGCCACAAAACACTAGAAAACTCACAAACTGGAACAACCCTAGAATCCATGAAGCAATAGTAGATGTAATGATGACATAATCTGGAAGCCATGTATCTCGATGCCGATGCCAAACTAAAACTAAAAATCTTCAATGGGAAGGAGTACCATAAAGACTCTGGAACATTAACCATAAAAATATGGCCCTCAAACTGAGAAGGATCTGAACCAATGCAGATCAATAACCATAATCTCTCAACTGAAGAGTGAACCGATGTGAATCTAATATGTGTCAAGCTAGAGAAAAAAATGTGGCCAAAGGAAACTAAGAAACTAGATAACACATGTGAGTTGCCATCAAAACAAGATGGAGATCAAAGTTCATGCACACTCTAATCAGATTATTATGCAAGAAACCCCCCTGATGGAACTTTATCTCAGTTCTTTTATTACAAAAATCCAATGACTGTAAGAGGATGGAATGAAAATATGCATAAAAAATAAATAAAAATAGACCTTAGATCTATGTAGAGGACTGAACCAGCTTTCCAATGCCACAAGAATGACGAAAAAAGGATCACCGAGTCAAAAGATATGCCCTTCGAAGTGAAAAAAACTTCATATGAGTTCAAGGACCTGAAAAATAAGTTTGGAGAAAATTTTGGCAAAAACACCTAAACCACTAGATTGGCATCAAAATAATCTTTCTGAAGGTATCTCGTTTGTGAAAAATGAACATCGTATGCAAAAAAGACACCTGATTTAGTGAAAGTTGCTCTACAATGCCCAATAAGGCTTGCAGGCAGCCCAGGGTGCTTAAAATAAAGAAGCCCCTGGTCCTGTGCATGACTAGGGGCTGGTAGATAGAGGGCTGGGGTGGAGCCCTTGGTCATGCATATGATCAGCGGACTACTTCATAAGTTTGCTAGGGGCTAAGCTTGGACAGGGCTGGGCGCAGAGTGTCCAGTCCTAAATAGGACTGCAACCCATGCAAAGGGAGCCTGCTGGGGCACAAAAGGGCCAGCGGAGCTATGGTGGTTGCTGCTTGGTGGCCGCCACTCCTGCTGGCCACTAGGTGGCACAGCGATGGCAGGAGGAATTTGAACTGAGGTGTAGGCACTAATCCCAAAAAATCCCATTTTTTGCATTTTTTTCATTTTTTGTCATCAGAGTGCATGTTGGGGAGGCTCTATGGCCTCCCTGGCAAATTTTATTTTCCTTAGGAAAAAATTTCTCCAAAATCGATGAAACAAAAGGCGATCTTAGGGTTTTTGGCCGCTGTGAATGCAATGGTGACCTCCATTTGTGCCCAAAATGCTCCAAAAAATTGGCTACCTCCAGAGCTTGCAAAAAATCACCGAGCTTCAAACCCTCATGGATTTGGCAAATGATGACCAAAATATACAAAATCCAATCCTAACTTTTTCCAGCACTCTAAATCCAATGGGGAAGCCTGATATGATCCAAAACGCCTCATAAATGAACTCAAGGAATGATACCCTTGAGGAATCCCGAATGAACTCTACAATGATTTTCTCAAAAATCTGAGAAGGGGTTGCAAATCAAGGCTCTGATACCATGTTAGAAACAAAGATCTAAAATGCAAACCAGAAAAGCCTTCCAAAGAAGAGAAAAACAAAAAAAGGAAGAGCTTTGCATAAAGATGTGCAAAATATTATTATTCAGGAATTCAATAAATACAAGTTATGATTTTCTTTATAAAAGAAAATATGCATAACCCTAATCTTATCTTGAGCAACAAGATAGCACAACAAGATAAGGATGAGAATAATAAACCTAGGAATTAAATATTACCTATGTAAATTTATGCAAGTGTAATTAAATATTAATTACACTAACATCAGAGTGTATGGAACACATGTTGTTCCACATGCATTCCTAAGGAATGTGCGATTGATACTTTATTTTCTATAGGTTATGTGGAAACTAGGGATTGTTGAAGACTCACACCTAGTAGGATAGAAAAAGGGACTTTTTCCCTACTTACACTGCATTTTTTGATTTCATCATGATTAAGGATGGATGGAAATAATTCCTTAAAATGATTACACCTTTTGGAATGAAGAACTACAAAGCAAGGAAACATGATCCTAAAGGGTTTTTTGCAGCATTGAAAACAAGGATTAGAGGAGGGAAGTTTTGACAAAATTTATTTTTCCCTAAAAATATAATTTGAAATGTTTCTGATCTACTAAAGTTAGAGGATAGAAAGATGAAATGGTTGGTATTCACCAAATTGGAGAAGAAAGAAGGGAAAAGATCCTAACTTCAAAGGAATTTATATAGATATTGATGATGACATTTTGACAATGGAGACAATATTGTAAAATTTTGATAAGGTGGTAGGACACCTAAAACAGAAGAAGGGAGTGGTTGATAGAGGAAAGACTCATGTGGTTGAGGAAATACCAACCTATCAACCACCAAAGGAGTTGTATTTTTTTTGAAGAAAATAAAAGGAGGTTAAAATAAAAGAAGGAACTATTTCTACTCCTCATTGAGAGGAGTTAAGAGTAGCTTCCATAGTGTAGACATTTCCACCATCTGCACCTCAAATGTCACCGACATCCCATGTTAAAAATGTTATTGACTAGGATTTTGTACCAAGAGATCCCTCTCCAAAGAGCACGAGAGTTGAATTAGTGGGTTTGGTTGATTAATCCCTAGATTGAGATGAGGAGATTGTTGCAACCACAGATGAAGTCATGCAAAACATGCCATCATCCCTAAGGGAGGTTAATTTTCCAATTCAAAAACTTAGCTTAGGTAAGGTTATCCTAACTAGTATTGACAACACTAATTATGTAAGGGAGAAGGATTGTAATGAGTTCATGAATGATGATTTATTTGTAAATTCAATTTTCTTTTAAGAATTGTTTTGGAGAGTAAGGAGTGATGATTATCCAAAAAAGGTACAAATAGGAATAATTAATACTCTATAATTTCCTAGATAGGTTATTGCCTTGAGATTCCTAGTTGAAATGAAAGAAAAGTACAAGGAGTTGACACGTATAGAGGGTAAGGAACTTATAAGGAAAAGTAGATTATTTCTCTTACTAGAATTGGATATCTCATTTACCAAAGCATTTGATATATTCAAAAGATAGGGCTCAAGGGTTTTTGCATTAGATGAAGAGGTAGTAGGTGCACTACAAGATTCAACCTTTAGTCATGATTAGCAAAAATTAACAATCTAGGAAATGGCTTCAAACACTAACAACCCTGAGGTTGTAGAACCTTATATAGATTTGAGTGGAGGGTTGATCATAAAGAGAGTTTTTGAGACTCCAATATTTGAAGCAACTACTACAGTAGTGAATGTGGCACAATTCACTAAGGATCCTATTGAATCCTTATAGGAGAAATATGAAGCTGAAAATAAAAGGTACAATGACTTGGTGATTGCTCCAACAAGGATGAGAAAAGAATTAGAGAGTTGGAATTACAAAATGAGATGCTACAACAACACTTGCAAGGAACATAGTTAGGGAAATTAGTGCCATAGGTATAACATGATGTTTCATCTTCTCCACTACCTTCTCCCATCCATTCACCCCTCCTGTCTACTCACCTCCTTGACCTTCTTTGGAAATGGTGATTTAAAATGAAGATAATGTACCATTTGCATATCTGGCCCCAAGGACATCAACTACAAATAAAAGTAGAGAATAGTTGATTCAAAACTAGAGGTGTCTAATGAATTTTTTGTATTGTACAATGATAACAACTTTTTTATTTGTTCTAATATTTTGGAACATTGTTTAACAAATCCAATAATAGTGTGAACTGTGTTCACTCTATAATTATTATTTAATATTCCATTCAATAAATATGTTTGAAAGGGATAGATCAATTTCTATTTCATTGATACAAACATGGATTCCAAGGATAGGTGCATTAAAGAGTATGATTATAGGATCGACACATGATTAGAATAAGCCACTACAAGTTGCTCTAACTTATGAAGTAGCAAAAGAAATTATTGAATATCAAGGGTTAGTTGATCCATTAGAAAAGAGGATCAAGGCATTACTTAGGAAATTTGATGAGAGCTATCTTGGCCTCCTACCAGAGATCCTTAATAATGATGGAGATATCAAGAATTATGATAAATGGAGGGCTTGTATGGATGTTGTTATTGTTGTAGAGGCCACCCTCATTTGTGAAAAAGGAGATGTTAAAATAGCTATGTGAAAGGATATCCTAAACAAGTTCTCTATCATGAGCACATTGCTTGAGGAGTTTGACAAAGATGTAAATTAGATATTGATAAAGTATGGTCCTTATAGAAGAAATTTGAATGAATTCATGGACTTTAATTGGCCCATGAATGAGGACTATGCTACTTGGGATATGAAATACAATGATATTCCTAGTTTATAGTATTTTTAAATAATGATGTGGCAACAAATTCTCATATATTTTTCATATTCATCAATTTCAAAGATCTCAAAAGGTGCCAACAAATGTTTTTTTTCATATTGTACAATAGAGTTTTGTCATCACCTACTAGCTTAGCTTTCTCGGGTCCACAACAAGAAGAATGAAGAAAGGAAGCGGCAAAGGCATCAACTAACTATTTTAGATATTTTTTGGAAAGCATCGTGTATGTAACAAATTTTATAACTGCCTTACAGTTTGAAAATTCCCTCCACAATCTTGCAATTACTCTTGTATTTTGAAATGTTTTTTTTTTTGTCAAATGAAAATGTGACATGTGTAATGGTTTGAATCTTTTTTCTACCTTTTTTATAAAAGGGAATTTAAGGCCATTCACACAAGAAATTTTCTATTGATTTTGAAGATCTATTGTAATACAGAGGGTAGATTCTATTTTTTCTAAGTCTCTTCTAGGCTTTGAACTTTTTGAGTCCTTTTTATTGTTAACATTGTATAATAGTACTATCATTTTAGGAATATCAGTGGCATATTTCTAAATCCAACATTCTCCATTGTATACTTCACATGAATTATGAATGAAATGAATCAAATATTGTCCAATTGATGTCCATTATCTTTCATTTGAATGTTTATTTATTGTTAACGCACTTGTTAAAAGAACAAGTTAAACATGCTTTAATAGAGAAAAGTTTATGTGAATGTATGAAAGAATCTTTTTAAGTATTACTAGTTTAGATTTTGAGCTTAATAGTGTAATGCATCATCAAATTACTCTATTATGCTTAGTTGAAACACTATTATATGTTTTCAATTGGATTGGTTGAGACTCCACACCATAGAATAAGACATTGATCACTGTAAGCTATGTCTATGTTGCATCATCACAGCCCGTCACCACAAATACATTCAAAATAAAATAAAATATTTACTTCTTTAAATGCATGTTTAAGTGATGTTGTACCATATTATCTTGCTTTAGAATGCTAAATTCTATAATGGTTAACCAGATCTTTAAATTTTTTCATCTATCAAGCAACACTTAGGGGAATATAGCTATTAATTTACAATGTTTGAGATAATTGACACAAGAGTATCTTACAATACATTGTAGGGATTACCCTCTCAGGTTTTCCATAGCCCAAAGTGTAGAGGGAAACTTTAGCAAAATTTCACCTAATCATTGGCCAATCCCTCCATATAATTAACCATCAGAAATGGAAAACCAATAGATTATATGTCAGATAACTTTGGGTATTTAAAAGAACCCAAACAAAATCCTTGATCAATGCCAATTCTTCTCATGAATTTTCATCCATTGACTAATTAAATTGGTCTTTACCATTATTTCACAAAAATTTCCTCTCAATAGCGTCCATTTCATGACTAATTCATTTACATTCATTTCAAAAAAATAGACTATAGAAAATTTTAGAGCATTTCTTGTGAGAATTTAGTAATTTAGAATGAATTCTAGAAATTTTCTCCATTCGAGCATCATCAAAAGCTTGTTTCAATCAATGTGATTGGGAAAGGGCTAACATTCCACATTAATTCAACCCCAATCCCCCAATGGGATCAATTTTACATTCATTAATTAGTTTCCTTTTATCAAATTTAAGTTTATTTCATGTTTCCATGGCTTCCAGTTAAGTCATTTCAAATATTTCATTGAGAATGTGATTTGATTTGTTTAATTAATTGTTTAATTTCATAATTCAATTGTATTTGATTAGGTTCATAATCATGTTCACATATATTGGTACACCTGGTGGGACCTAACCCTTTATTTTGATAAAATAGGCTTGAGAATTTTGTGTTTTTAGGTTTCTAAGGTAGCGTGTTGTGCTTGTTCAAACTAGAGCAATGCACTTGATGCATTGGAGTGCACTTGTTTTTAAGCCAGAGTGACACATTTGTTTTCTACTAAATTTTTCTTCTCTAGTTTTTGATAGTTTGGCACACTTGCAGTTCATCAAAGTGATGCACTTGTGAAACTCTAGTGCATGTGTTATTAGAACTCTGATGCACCTATCTAACATAGAAGCACACTTGTAGAAAAACCCAAAATTGTGAAATTTTGAAGCTAATCCGAAATTCAATTTCAATTGATTTCTAAACTTGATGACTTTTTTTATATATTTTTGCTATTTATTACTAAAAACTTGCGAATTTCAACATGGAAGAATGGAGTGAAGAAAAAGTGTTCATTAACACTTGTTTAAATTTTTAAAGTATTTCTAAATGCTTGTGAAAGGATGACCCAAGAGCCTTTTTATTTCATGCTTTAGTAATAACATTTCAATTTGAGTTTAAAACCAATTCACACATCAATTTAGTTTAACAATGGAAAATATTATGAGTATTGTTTTAAGTTGGGTTAAAATGGAACCAAACATCCTCAAACTTTAATTTGGTTATAAAATTGAACATGACAACTTAATACTCTGTTTTGGTGCTTAAAATGAAAATAACATTTATTTTTTGTGCAATAAAATGAACCATTCACTTATTTTCTTACTATTGTTGGAAAAAAATTAGTGTGTATCCTATACCCTTACACTTGATGCGATCTTGGGTGAAGAGAAATTATCTTAGTTTACAACCTTTTTGAGTCACCCAAGGATTGCTATGTATCCTCTCCTCTTGTACTTCATGCTATCTTTGGTGAAGATAAATAGCATTTGTTTTTTAATTAGAGGGGCCTACTTTGAGACAATTCTTGTAGTGGAGAACTCAAGGTGACACTAAAGCATGTTTAACAATGGGCTATATAAATTATGTGAAAACCAAAGTATGCACCATAAATTTGTGGATGTTATGCCTTGCAGTCCTACTTTTGAGTGAATGAATGGATCTCTTAGGGGAAGCTAGATACTTTAGTCTCTCATGTCTAAAGTATACATATGGTGTTCATGGTGTCATTAAAAACCTTTCTATCTAGAGGCTAACTAGGTTTTTTGAAACAATACTTTAAATTAGTTCACAAGAATAGTACCGTTCCTAGAAGTTACCACGTTTAGTTTATGTTTGAGGTTTAAGACATAAGATTTCATTTTATTTTTCAAATCCAAGAGTATCAAGGTGGTACATGACCTTGGTATGTCCTATTTGATTCCTCCATAAATTTGGATTCATTACTCTTTCAGGGGTGAGGTAAGACTACTACAATGAAACATACTTTTGCTTCTCTACGTTGTTATTAACTAATTTTTTCTAAGCTAAACTAGTAAGTCTTATGGAAGAAGGCTTGTGAAATATCTCCATCACCCATTGAGTTGGTAAACATGTTGCTTGACATTTAAACTAAAAAACAAACATCAACATTGTCACACAATTTTAAACTCTTTAAATATAATGGAGTACACTTGAAGATCACTATACTACTGCATGACCCTAAGTATATCTTATTTTTATTAAAAAAATATCTTAGTGGCTTCCTAGTATTTGGGTTCATATCTCTACTCGTTATTTCAAAGTTAACATAGGGGACTATGATTTTAGCATCTTGATTTTCACAAATTTTGAGATTTGTGGAAATTTTTTTGCTTGGTAGTAGACATTTTAGATTCAAACATAATCAAGATATCCATGTGGTAAAACCAATTTCACATTAATAAAATTCTAAGAATTCAACCACAAAGAAGGTATACCTTGTTCCTATTTTTAAAACATTTTGGTATCCAACAAAAAATGTAAACAAGCAAATGCATACATAAATTTGTTTTTATTAAAAAAAAATTGGGTATATTTAATTGTTAATAGATTTTTCACCTAACTCTATATTCTTATGTATATGGAGGTGACAAAGATAATAAAAGTTGAATCAATCATAATAGTGTTTTAGGCTAATTTTCTGCTTATTTTAGAAGGTGGTAGCTACCTTCTTCAGATATTCAAAGAATGATTTCTAACTAATATCATTTTTAACTAGGAACAAAGTGAAAGGAAATGATTTTAACTAGAAAGCTTTGAAAGGAATCCACACAACATCAAGTATCAAAAACTTAAACTACCAAATCTCCAAAACTATATTTAATAAATCTTTGCATCCATCACCATAAAATCTTTATTCATAGATAAACATTCCATAGTGACAAAACTAACTAAACATCCATCATTCGAATAATACATAATTCACTAGAAAAATACTCAACATAAGCAAAATAAATCCACACATTCCATAACACACATATTATGCATGCATGAACTTCACCATTGTCTTTATATATTGAAATAACAAAAAATAGTAAAACTTAAAGATAAAAGATTTTTTTTCTCTAATGAGTAAAACAAAGTTTTCCCAAAACATCCCCATCACTAAGCATCTACACCATATTTAAAGATCACAAATTTTCTTTGATAACAGTTTCTTGAAGATAACCATTTTAGAAATTAAAATAAAAATCTTTACAGTATCAAGAGAGCCAAATTAAAGAAAATAACATAACAATTAAACTAATCAGTGGTCCCAGCTCCAATTCTTTCACTTTTGACTATCTCTAACTCTTACTATTCCAGTAATGCCTCCTGTGCCTTTACTCTTTTCCTGTATTCCCGATACTTGGTGACAATTGTAGTAATGTTTTTGCTTCCTAGATTCATGGTGATTTTGTATCCTTGTCCTCTATTTTTAAATCACACAGTCTAACTCATCAATTGTTTCATAGATATTGTCACTTTCCACCTTGAATACACTCATATAGATCTCTAAATTGCTCAATTTCTGAATGAGTCTGTAGTGTTTGTCTCTAGACAACCTACCTCATTATGACACACTTCTTTATATTATTTTGATATGTCTGCAACATCTAATATATTTTCACCAAATTCATCTATGAGGTCCCCTTCGAAGGCATTAAAATTATCCTTGATTTTAACCAATATGTCAAAATATTTTTCTAACTCTTTATTGATCTCCTTGATATAATCTTCATATATGGATAATTTCAAATAAAAGAAATCAAAAAAATTAGGATCAATTTCTTTAGGAACATCTACCATTTTTTCCTTAATCAATAAAGTGTGCTCAATGGAGAGTAATTCTACAATTTACTTAGAAAGAACATATGTGCTGCTATGTTCTATCCTCATATGTTGGAATTCAGATACCAACTCCTTTCTTTTATCAGACACATTAATATAAAATTGCACAAATTTATGAATGTAGAAGAGGCCATCTTGGTAAAGCCTTTCTATGCACTCGCTAGCAGACTTAGCATAACCTAAGTTTTCTTTGAGCTTTTGCATAGTTTTAGAATCAATAACTTGAACATTTGAGTTTGAGGCTTCCTGAGGGGTTAGAGTAACAATTGATGAAATAACATTTCTTAAAGAAAGAATATGATAGTACAATTGAAGGTTCTCCTTTTTTTCATTCTTTTTCTCTTTTAATTAACGTATTAATAGAGTAATCAACATGATAGAAATCACCTTCCAAATTAGATAGCCCACATGTCAACATGAGTAACCTTGTAATTGGCCTCTATTATTTCATTTTCATTGAAATCCTTTATAGGATCAGCGATTTACAATAATTGATGCCTAGAAGCAGAATTAGTGATCATTCGTGTCATTCTTTTGCATTTTTTGGCTTTTGTTAACCTTGTAGTAGTATAGCAATTGTATCTACCTCAATTTCCATTATAGGAACATTATTCCTTTTCTTCTCTACTACTTTCTTTAGCCATGTCAGAGAAGAATCCACAAGCCCAATATCTCTTCTTTCAACATTCACATTCTCAATTTTCTCAGCTGATTAAATAGAAACAAAAGTATCTCATACAGAAGAGGAAGGAACTTCAAAGAATTTGGGAAAATAATTATTTTCAATTATGTTTTTTAAAATGCCCTCAGAGTTTGTAGGCACTGGCTTTTCTTGACTGGCTCTTTTCTTTGGTATCAAGAAGGGCATACTATCCTGTTCACAAATTTTCTTCATCTTAGCCCCTATATCTCCTAGCTTTTTTCCATCTCCTCCCAATTGTGAGTTAGTGCCTAACATCCTAGTCATTTTTTTTTCTAGATCATATGCAATGTCAGAGGCCTACATAGTCCCTTGTTCATTTCTTTGTGAAGCTCTTTTCTCCTAAGGAGAACTTGCACTATGTCACCAATTTCCATTTAACCAGTCTAAAGTCCTCAAAATAGGGGTAGAACGAACCATCAAATCTAAGACTTCATCCTATGACTAGTTAATTTTGTATGAGGGATTAGTAGTAGGAGCCTGATAGTCGGGGTCAATAATCACTAAATCTTCCTCCACATCTTCTAGAATATTAAAGGAGATACCAAAATTTTGTATCTTCTTTAAGGTCAATCTCATAAAACTTCTCCTTTGCACCTCACCTTCATTTGTACAGTCTTCTAAAAAATCCTCAATATTTAGGAAATGTTCATAAATAGTAGCTCCATACAAATTCTACTTAACATAGCCCTTATTTATTGTCAAAATTAGACCTCGCCAAAAAATAATGAAAATTAAATTCATCCAATGCTTTCTTTGTACCCCTAGCAATATTATTACTCTTGCAAGAAAATGAAGGCATGGACAATGGAAAAAATATCCCTTCTTTCCCATGCTTGAATATTTAACATTCACCATGCCCATCTATTGAAAAACTTAAAGAAAAATAAGAAAATCACTTGGATACTAAGGCAACCTCAATGGGACCTTCTCAAAACCTCCAATTCTAAGATAAGTGAATCTATTGAACTAAATGTAAAAATTGTTGAATCTCATTACCATGGAAGTCACCTTAGGTGAAACCTGAAGCTCAGGGTTTCCATCAAGTCTCCTTACAATCTGCATTAAGAATGTGTCATTGACAAAAAAAAAATCCTTCATTCCAACCTACTTAGTAAGTTATGGAAAGCTTCTATACACATGCATGTCTAGCATCAAAGACCCTTATGGTTCCATCCCTACCTAGATAGCCTCTTGACTGGAAAAAATATAAACTAAATATTAGCACATGTGGAATGCAATAGCCTACCTGAAATTTATTAATTGCTCATTTAAGTGATAACTAATAATCTCATCCCAGTCAATGAATTAGTTTTCACTAAAAATTTCCAGAATGAATATGTATTCCCAACTACATAATGCAACAAGGTGATAACATCTGAAATTTCCTCTCTAAAATAGACCCTTTTAAGTTTTGAGGGAAACTAATACTTATGCTTTTCCTCAGACTTCAACCAATTCTTGGCAATGGAATTTATGCACCATTCTTCATTCATTCTAAAAGACTCATCTCCAATAGCTATAGACATTTCTTTTACTATCTCCCTCTCTGAAATGTTCAATGAGAGGAAAAAGACTTCATGAGTGATTTTCACAATGACAGATCTATCCACAACTCTTATCTCCTAAGTCTTTGGAATGTATCCGGGCTTGTGTACACAATCACCAGGTCAACGCTTTGCACAACTTTAGGAAAACCTTTTGTGCACACCAAACCACTTTGCAAGATTTTCTCTCCTAGAGGCCTTCTTTTATCTTGCTCTAGGCACACTAATTTTTTTTCCAAATTGAGGTGCCCAATTTCAGTGTCCCTCACTCTAGACTAGTGATTTTGAATTCCACTCTACATGAGCCCAAATCCATGGAGAAATAATGCTTGTACTTTGAGAAGTATTGGCAGAGAATAAGAGTGCAAGCTAAATGATATAATGAATACTTTTCTACCCAACTTATGTTGTTACATGATAGGACATGAAAGTAATGTCGTATTCATTTTCATTCCTCAAAAATATAGCTTTTAAACCTGCATCATTTTTTTTAAAACCCTAAAAAGACAACTCAATGTTAGTTTGTACATTTCATTTAATGAGATGGTAGTGCATTTGAAGACCAAGAAAATTCCACAATGTTGTGTGGTCACACAAACTTGGAACCTTAGAACCAAATTTGGGAGTTTTGAAGTTTTGAAAACCTCTAATTCACTAACTTCAAATACAACCAAAAAAGGCTCGCAACTAAACAAAGAGAACCAAGTCAGACAATCGAGAAGATATGAAAATTTAGAACTCTAGGACAAGGTTATGAAATTCAGAGGACTAGTGACCAAGTTTAGGAAAACAACACAACTCATGACTTGGAGCAATTGTCAAAAGGAACAAATAGCAAGGCATTAAAAATGAATGTAGTAAAATACCCAAAAGACCTAAGGAAGGGAAGCTTAAAATTACTAATACCAGTTTAGAAGTTATAGATAACATTGGGTCCAAATGGGGATAGATACTAATAGGACGTGAATAATCTAGAACAACCCTAGCACAAAGCATTATTTATGGGAAATGCGGACAAAGCAAAAAAACCAAAAAAAAAAAAATTGGACCCAAGAAGAACTTTAATCAAATAACTTTAGATCTTTCCCATTATAGGCAAGAGGTAGAATGGTACCATTTGGATAAGCCAAAAAAAAAAGTATTTTCACCAATTATTTGCCTGATTTGAAAAGGCCACTTCCATAAAGAATCAAAATTTTGGTGCACTCCCTTTGGCTCCCTTCTCCTACCCCAAAGAAGGACAAAATCACCAACTGGAAAAATTTTGCCTAGCCCATTTTTCAAAAATTCTCTTCACCATCTACTAATGTCTTGCAATTTTATCTACAACTACATCTATTTGTTCTTCAAACTTGTTTAGATACATAGCCCTCTTTTCAATTGCAGACTAAAATTGTTCATATTTTATGGCCTTCTCCAAATTAAGTGATGAAAGCTCTAGAGGTGTTGGCAAGGTGATATCAATTCCATATACAAGTTGAAAGGGGACATACCAGTGGTTCTTTTACATGTTACCCTATCAACCAACAAAGCATCATACAAATTCTTATGCCACCGCCTTTTATTTTCATCTACTAGATTTTTTATAATGGAAATCAAGTTTTTATTACTAGACTCAACCTTTCTATTGCCTTGTGCACAATAATTAGATGAATGTGCTAGGATAATAGCAGAATCATAAAAGAAAAGAGTAATCTCAGTAGATAAAAAAGAACTAGATTTATTAGCAACAATCTTTTTGGGAACACTAAATCTCACCAAAATATTTTCCTTCAAGAAGTTGCACACCACCTCTAAAGAAGTATGCTTCATAGGAATAGCCTCTACCCATTTGGTAAAGTAATTTGTAGCAGTTAAGATGTGTGCATGTCTAGTATTAGAGTTGGGATTAATAAAACCAATAAAATCTAGGCTCAATTATTGGAAGGGTTCATCTATTATAGCATGCTTCAAAGGTAGGGTTACAAGATAAAGTCCACTAGTAAATATTGAACATTTTAACATTTTGACACCTATTCATAAGAATCCTTGCACATTTCTGGCCAATAAAATCTTTGACAAATTTTTTTGAAAGCTGTTATAAAATATGAAAAATGACCACCACATGGTTCATTATGAAAAAATTCTAACAACCTCTTTTGTCACTCTTTATCAACACACCTCAAAAAAATCCCATCCACACCTTTCTTGTATATATTTCCTTCCCAAAAGACATATTTACTAGCTTTAAGCTTTAAATTCTTTTTTTCTTTGGACGACAGATGTGACGAGAAATCACCATAGGTAAGAAATAAGAGACATCAAAATACCATTCATATGTTGTGCTAGTGAAAAGAACTAAAGGCAAATGTTCCTTCTCAACAATTTTACTTTATGCAATCATTTTCACTAAACCCTTTCCTCTAAGTAGGTTATAGGGTTTAATTTCAACATCGTATTATTGCACTCTTTCTATCTAAGACTCCCTTTTATTACATCCAATTTCTTACTGGCTAAGGATAATCTTCATAGTGGTCTCAAGAATGAAAACAATTGTATGAGAATGTAAAACATATAATCTAAATTTTTCCAAAGCCTTTACAATGGAATAGGCATGTTTTTCAAGTTGAGAATACTTAATTTCATGCTTTTTAAGAGGATTACTCATAAAATAAATGGGGCTTCAAAACCTTATTTTTTTTTAACAGAATGGCTAATAGAGTATGTTTTGATGCATAACTATATATCATAAAATATTTTGTAAAGTCTGGATGCACTAGGGTCAGTGCACTTGCAATAGATATTTTTATTTCTTCAAATGATTGTTTCAATTTAGCACTCCACTTGAAGATGAGATGATCTTTCATCATGTCAAAGATAATCCTTTTCAATTTAGCAAAATTAGGTACGAACCTTCTCAGAAAATTTACTTAGCCAAAGAAAGATCTGGTGTCGTCTTTATTTGCAGTCAAACTTAGTTGCATAATTTCTTTCACTCTCTTAGGGTCCATATTAATCCTATCCTTTGAAACAATATGAACAAATATTTTTCATTTAGTTACAGTAAAGATAGACTTCTTAGGGTTTAAAAGAATTCCTTCCTCCCTGCAGCATTGTAATACTACTTCAAGATCATGCAACTCAACTCTCTTTCCAGAAAAAAACCATTAAGTAATCCAAATAAATCACATTTATTTTATTCCTTAGATCACCAAAGGACAAGTCCATAGCCCTTTGAAAATTTTCCCCTACATTTGTGTGTGTGCAGGATCATGATGGGCCAAAAAGGGGCGATATGATGGGTATGTGTAGGGTATGTGGCTATCAACTTTTTTTTTACCCAAAATTGATGAAACAAAAAGTGTTCTTAAAGGAGATTCTCAGCTTTCCACCAATATGAATTATTATTTACATTGAATTTAATAAATAATTATTATTCATTTTCTATTTTAATTATGACTAAAGTCCTAATTGATAGGTTGATTGAAACACGTCAATAGCTTTCAAACAATATCAATTTTTTTGAATTTGAAACATACGTCACATTCTATGCTTTTCATTCTATAGGATTAGAAAAAAGATTGAATTTCATGAATTTTTGACCAACTTAAGGTGGTTTGACATATGAATTTTTATATTTTTAAAAGTTGTAATAAAAAATTCATAATTAATTATTTACTTGGAAAAAAATTACAAAAAAATATGCATCACATCGGGACATGAGTCCTCTACTTATAGTTAAAATCTTATAAAAACATACTATCATTTTATTATGGTTAGGGTGGGTAGATAGAAACCTACTTATTTTTTCCCTGAAATTTAAGTGCTACTGTATTGAAATTTTAAATTTTCACTAAATAGTTTTTTTTTTAAAATAAACCTAGTAGTTTAGAAACTACATTCAATTTTCTAAAGATTCTATTCTTACATATTAATAAAATAATATAGGTAACTTATTCAAATTTTTACATCAAGTTTCTTAACTCTGATTTTTATGAATTTTATCACCACTTAAGGGTCTATTTTTTCCATGATGATCCTGCACATACCCATATATAAGACTAAATGGCATTCTATTATAAGCAAAGAAACCAATGGGTGTAGTGAATGTTGTTTTGTGTTGATCCTTTGGAGTTCCTTCAATCTGATTATAACCTAAGAATCCATCAAGCATAGAAATCATTTCAGAACCTACAACTATTTGCAATATATGGTCCATAATAGGTAGTGGATAGTTATATTTTAAAGAATCCTGATTTAATTTCTTGAAGTTGACACAAATCCTTATTTCTCCATTGTTCTTCCTGACATGAACTATATTAGGTAGACATGTGAAATGACAGATAGGGTAGATAACTTTTTCTTTCAACATCTTATCTATCTCATTGAAAATAGTTTTAGCTACCTTAGTGTTATGATTTCACTATTTCTGCTTGTAATGTGAAGCACCAAGTTTTAA
Source organism: Sequoia sempervirens (assembly GCA_007258455.2). NCBI lineage: Eukaryota > Viridiplantae > Streptophyta > Pinopsida > Cupressales > Cupressaceae > Sequoia > Sequoia sempervirens. The sequence goes on from VDFB02271358.1 coordinate 485,184,625, forward strand.
TGGGATTTTATGTTGAAACTCTCAGTTAAGGGTATGTGTAGGATCATCATGGAAAAAATGGGCCCTTAAGTGGCAAAAAATTCTGAAAAATTAGTGTTAGGCAACTTGACGTAAAAATCTGAATAAGTTATCTATATTATTTCAAAAATATGTAAGAATAGAATTTGTAGAAAATTGTATGTAGTTTCTAAACTACTAGGTTTATTTAAAAATAAATAAAATCTATTTGGTGAAAATTTGAAATTTCAATGCAATAGTACTTAAATTTCAATGAAAAACTAAGTAGGTGTATGTCTGACCACCCTAACCGTAATGAAATGATAATATTTTTTTATAAGGTTTTATATATAAGTAGAGGACTCATGTCTAGATTTGATGCATATTTTTGGTAATTTTTTTCCAAGTAAATAATTAATTATGAATTTTTTATTACAACTTTTAAAAAATATAAAAATTTGTATGTCTGACCACCTTAACTTTGTCAAAACTTCATGAAATTTAATTTTTCTTTTTTTAATCCTATAGTATGTGAAGCATAGAATGTGACGCATGTTTCAGATTTAAAAAATGTGATACTATTTGGAAGTTTTAGATGTTTTTCAAGCAACCTATTGATTAGGACTTTAGTCATAATTCTAATAGAGAATAAATAATAATTATTTATTAAATTCAAATTAAAGCATAATTTATATGGGTGGAAAGCTGAAAATATCCTCTAAAAACCCTTTTTGTTTCATCAATTTTGGGTAAAAAAAGGTTGTCATCCAAATACCCTACAAATACCCATAATATTGCCACTTTTTGGCCCATCATGATCCTGCACATACCCTTAAATCTCTTCAAATTAGCATAGCACCATGCAAAGACATCTTTATAATGTGTCAATAAAGAGATTAATCTCTCTCCTTTGGAGAACAATACTTTCCAATGCAACCAATCTTAGGATCATCTTCTGTGCCAATATTTACCCAATCATACTGAGCAAATGATTCAACAAAAACTTTTACCTTTTGCTTCAGATACTGATCATGTCTATTGAATAAATCTTAAAGAGAAACTAGGCATTTAGGAATCTTATTTCCCTTCAACTGAATGACTTATGTTTCCTTTCCATCAAAAGTAGTAATGTCACCTTCCAAGATATCATTACTTTTATCATCACTACCTTCAAAATAAATGTGAGCAAAAGATTCAGCCTTTTCTAGAAGTTCAATAATCTATTAAACATTATTAAACACTTTCCAATGATTCACATTATCAGGAACACTAGGCTGATATACAATCTCAATTCGATAGGTTTCATCTTTAAAATCGGGCTGTGGTAAAATTAATAGCGATGAGAATACAAGGGAGTTAGCGCTAGTATTTTGATCTATTAGAACAGACTCTATAGAAAGTGCCTCAAAATATTCAATATAATCCCAGACTCTATTTTTGAAGTGCTTGAGCTAACCATTCTTCACAGTATAGACCTTCTAAACTTGTTTCACAACCAATTATGCATCTCCCATAGCCCTCAATTACTTAATACCCTTTTATTTAGCTAAAATTAGACCAAGTAATAGGGCCTCATACTCTGTTGTGTTATTGGTATTAGGAAATTCTAGTTTGAAAGAAAAAGGAAACTTATAACCATCTGGTGAAACTAGAAATATTGTTGAACCTGACTAAGCATTATCACCACTTCCATCAAATTCTTGTATCCATGACTCATTAACTAGATCAGGACTAATTTCATATGAGCATTCTCCTTGAATAAAGGAGCACATAAATGTACCTAGTCTAGTTTCTACAAATAGAATATTTGTTCTTGGATCACCAGACTTCAATAATGTGAACATAGCTTTGGGATTAGGATTTAGGTGCTTCTTTTTACCTTCCAATGGTATTAAAGGATGTGACCAATCTATTTGTATTTCCCCACCTAGATCTTTATAGAAGTTCCTATTTCGAAGCATCCCATAACTAGTTGGGATATCAACAACCAATATGGTTAATTTCAATCTCTTTTTAGGAAATGTAACTAGGGATACCTAAGCATCCTTGATCTAACCTATGATAAGGATTGGGGAACCATCTATGGAATAACACTTTCCCTAAGAAGGGGTAAAAGATAAACCTAGGGCCTTGGCTATTTGGGTAGGTATCACATTTTCAGAAGCTCTAGAATGAATAATATAATTACTTAGCCTGAAACCAACAATGTATAATGACACATAACAAGGCTTTGCTTTTGCAAAAGGATTCTGTGAATTTGAAGGTTTATCTAAAAAAAATTAGCAATTTTTTTTTTTTTGGTGTGAGTTTCACTTCCATAGGATACTTGATCATTTCATTGGGATGGTGGTGGATCTTGTTTGATATATTTAACTAGCCTATCTACTTCTACAAGGTTGAGCCTTAGGTATTCAACTTGTGAGATCTAATTTTTTGTATTCTTACAGGACCTAACTATATCAAATGAGCTAGGAGCAAAAATAATAGATGAAGTAGATGGTACATCGGTCTACACACTTTTGGGAGAAACTTTTTTTTATCTCTTATATCTTGTTAAAATATATTTTGGGGCTAAATATGAATTGGTTTTCTCTCCTTAGGCTTGTTGCACTCCTGTGAATACAACACAATTAGGTTCATCAATTTTAATATACACATCCTCTCCTACCCCCACATCTAGTTCATACTCAAAGAAATTCATCCCAAAATCATGAGATTAGCTAGGTTCCTCCACATATGGTTCCTTGACATGTTCATTTGTTGAGAGCAATTACATATTCTAATCATTTTCGAGTACGTAGCTTCATCATGATTTGAGGTTAGATGAAAGTTATAAATATTACTCTTGCTAGAAGAAGGGGGGCCCTCGATTACCAATCTTTGGGTTGGGCCAGTAAATGATAATGTCTTATTGGGAGCTCCTTCCTAATTATAATCTCTCCTAGGGACATCTTGATAGTTTGATTGTGAAGGAATTTCTAGAATTTGTCTCTTTAGAATTATTATATCATTGGCCAATGTTTGAATAACTAGATTAGTAGAGTTTATTGGTGACGGTTTACCAGTTTGCATTTCTTTCTTCCATATTCCAAAAACAATTAAATCATCTTCTATAGATATGGCTCTCTCTTGAGCAAGGTCTACAGTAGTTGCACCCTCCCTTTTGATAGTTAAACTTACATCTGTTGGTAGAGTATTAATGAACATTTATTTCAATAGATAAAGACCCACCCTCATATTTGTAGCAATCCTATTATACAATTTATTGAACTTGGCTACAAATTCTCTCATTGGTTCATGAACCTTTTTTTCATAGAGCCCAACTGAGCAACCAAAACTTGGTCATTTTTAGTAGTCTTAAATCTATTTTCAAACCTTGTTCTTAGGGTATCCCAATCATGAATAGATCCATTTAGAAGAGAGTAGAACCAACCAGTAAAACCACTAGTCAAAGATTCCACAAAGAGTCTCATAGCATCATTTGCATGTTGTACCATGAGAATAGAAGCATAAAATAAAGCTTGCATGTGGGTATGTGCAGGATCATCATGGAAAAAATAGGCCTTTAAGTGGCAAAAAATTCAGAAAAATTAGCGTTAGGCAAATTAACATAAAAATTTGAATAAGTTATCTATATTATTTCAAAAATATGTAAGAATGGAATTTGTAGAAAATTGAATGTAGTTTCTAAACTACTAGTTTTATTTAAAAATAAATAAAATCTATTTGGTGAAAATTTGAAATTTCAATGCAGTAGTACTTAAATTTTAGGGAAAAAATAAGAAATAGGTGTCTGTCTTACCACCCTAACCATAATAAAATGATAATATTTTTATATATTTTATATATAAGTAAAGGACTCATGTCTAGATGTGATGCATATTTTTTGTAATTTTTTCTAATTAAATAATTAATTATGATTTTTATTACAACTTTAAAAAATATAAAACTTGTATGTCTGACCACCTTAACTTGGCAAAACTTCATTAAATTTATTTTTTATTTTTTAATCCTATAGTATGTGAAACATAGAATGTGACGCATGTTTTGGATTCAAAAATGTGATACCGTTTGAAAGTTATAGATATTTTTCAATTAGCCTATCGATCAAAACTTTAGTCATAATTCTAATAGAAAATGAATAATAATTATTTATTAAATTCAAATTAAAGTATAATTTATATTGGTGGAAAGCTGAGAATCTCCTCTAAAAACCCTTTTTCATTTCATCAATTTTGGGTTAAAAATGTCATTAGCCACATACCCTACAAATACCCATAATATTGCCACTTTTTGGCCCATCATGATCCTGCACATACCCATGTGTTCATTAGGAGTAACCTTCCCATATCCACTAAATTTTAGTATGGTTTTTCCTAAACCCTTTGGAAAATCATGAAGTTGGGCTCCAGCTCCAAAGGTAGGAGGACCTATTACAATTCACCAAGGGATAGGTTGGTCCATTCTAACAAGGTTATGGACAAGAAGATTTATTTGTATAGGAAAAATAGTGTCATGCAAGAGAAGAGCCTAAGAAGATGTATTAGAAACCCCGGGAGCACTAGGCTTAGGGGGGGAGATGATGGTTTGATAATTGACTTAACCTTTCAGTTAGGTGGGAAGGATGATAAATAAAATACTTCTAATAGGTTGAAATATTTATCTACAATCCCTTTATTTTTATCTCCTCTTGTATGCCTTTTAGAAGCCAGAGCTAAAAAAACAATAATAAATTATATACTCACCAACTTTCACTTACTAATTGTTATATGGAAGATTTTTTATATTGTTCAACTAGTTTCTCTAGTTTACAAAATGATTTTTGGGAGCTTGCACTAGGGGGCTTGAACTCTTCTGGCTACAAGTACAACATTCTCCACAAAAACAATTTCTTGGGAATTTTCAAAAAACATGGAATTTTTTGTTATGATTTCCCCAAGTTCTTCTTCTTCCTTTAACACCTCATTAACTTTGTGATATTGGAGGTTTTTTTTTCTTGTTTTCCAAGTGAGTAGCCAAAGACTAGGAACTATATCTTCTTAATCACCAACCAACCAGTCTATGTTAGGCTAGAGAATAGGGGCGTTATGCTTTTGAAGAACCATAACTATCAATTACAAAGCAACTCATAAAGAAAATTTACCTAGTTCATTCACCAACATAGTCACCAAAAGTCTATTGGTTAATAAATTTGTCACCTAACTCTATATTCTTATGCCCACAAAGGTAACAAACGTAACAATAGTTGAATAAGTCATAAAAGTATTTCAGGATGATTCTCTACTTATTTTAAATAGAAGGTGGTAGCTACCTTCTTCTGATATTCACTAAATTATTTTTAACTAATATCAATTTTAACCATAAAGAAAGTGAAAAGAAATGCTTTTAACTAGAAAGCTTTGAAAGGAATCCACACAACATCAAGTATTGAAAACTTCAACTACCAAATCTCCAAAACTATATTTAAGAAATCTATATTCATCTGCCACCATAAAATATTTATTCACAGATAAACATTCCACAATGAGAAAATTAACTAAACATCCATAATTCCAATAATAAATAATTCATTAGCAAAATACTTAGCATAAGCAGAATAAATCCACACACCATAACTCAAAGATTATGCATGCATGAACTTCACCATTTTCTTTCTATATTCAAATAACTAAAAATTGTAAAACTTAAAGATAACAAAGTTTTTAGTCCAATGTGTAAAATAATTTCCCAAAAGATCCCTATTGCTAAGCATCTACCCCATATTTAAAGATTACAAATTGTCTTTGATAACAGTTTCTTGAAGACAACCATTTCATAAATTAAAATAAAATTCTTTAAATTATCAATAGAGCCAAATTAAAGAAAATAATATAACAACTAAACTAATCAACTATCATCATGATTTATATCTTTTTCCTCCATTTTAAAATCACATGGTATTACTTGGCAATTGTTTCATAGATATTGTCACTTTCAGCCTTGAATGCACTCATATAGGTGTGCAAATTGCTCAATTTTTTGAATGAGTCTATAGTGGCCATCTTTGGACCACCTACCTCATTATGATACACTTCTTTATATTCTTTTCATATACCTACAACATCCAATATATTTTCACCAAATTCATTTGTGAGGTCCACTTTAAGGGCATTGAAATTCTTCTTGATTCTCACCAATATGTCAAAATATTTTTATAAAACTTTATTAATCTCCTTGATATAATCTTCATATATGGACAATTTCCAATGCAAGGAATTAAACCAATTAGGATCAATTTCTTTGGGATCATCTAGCAGGTTTTCCTTAATCAACAAAGTGTTCTCCATGGAGAGTAATTCTACAATTTCCATAGAAAGCACATATGTACTACTATGTTCTCTCCTCATTTGATGGAGTTCAAATACCAGCTCCTTTCTTTTATCATGCACATTAACATAAAATTGCACAAATTTACAAAAGTAGAAAAGGCTATCTTGGTAAAGCCTTTCTATCCAATCCCTGGTAGACTTAGCATAACCTATGTTTTTCTTGACCTTTTGCACAATATTAGAATTAATACCCCTAACATTTGAGCTTGAGGATTCCTCAGGGGTTGGAGTAACAATTGATGAAATAAAATATCTTAAAGAAAGAATATGAGACTGCAATTGAAGGTTCTCCTTTTTGTCTTCTTTTTCTCTTTTAATTAATGAATTAACAAAGTAATCAAAATGATATGCATCACTTTCAAAATAAAATTGCCTCATGTCAATGTGAGTAACCTTGTATTCAACCTCTCTTATTTCATTTTCATTCAGGTCCTTTACAGGATCATTGATCTCTAGTAGTTGATGCCCAAAAGCAAAATCGATGATTATCCATGACATTTTTTTGGCCTTTGTTGACCTTGTAGCAGTATAGCAATTCTATCTACCTCAACTTCCATTGTAGGAACATTCTTACTTTTCTTCTCTACTGATTTCTCTAACCATGTCAGAGAAGAAGCTAGAAGCCTAGTATCTCTAATTTCAACACTCTTCTCAATTTTATAAACTAACTTAATAGAAATAAAATTATCTCATACCGGAGAGGGAGGAACTTCAAAGAATGTGGAGAAAAGGATTATCTTGAATTATGTGTTGGAAAATGCCCTCAGAGTCTATAGGCACCAGCTTTTCTTGACTATCTCTTTTCTTAGGTATTGAGGAGGGTATATTATCTTGTTCACATATTATCTTCTTCTTAGCCCTTATATCTCTTGGATTTTTGCCATCTCCTCCCAATTGTGAGCCAGTGCTAGATGGCCTAGTCAATATTTTCTAGATGATATGCTTATGCGAGATGCCTGAATAGTCCCTTGTTCATTTCTTTGTGAAGCTATTTGCTTCTGAGGAGAACATACACTCTGTCACCATTTTCCATTTAACCAATCTGAAGTCCTCAAAATGGGGGTAGAACGAACCATCAAATCCAAGAATTCATCCTTTTGAATAGTTAATTCTGTATGAGGGCTTATAGTAGGGGCCTGATATTTAGGGTCAATAATCACTAAATCTTCCTCCACATCTTCTAGAATATTAAAGGAGATACCAAAAGTTTGTATCTAGTTTAAGGTCAATCTAATAAAACTTCTCCTTTCCACCTTAGCTTCGTCTATATAGTCTTCTAAAAAACCCTCAATATCTGGGCGATGTTCATAACTACTAGCTCCATACAAATTTTTCTTACCATATCCCTTACTATCAAAATCAGCCCTCACTAGAAAATACTAAAAAATAAATTCATTCAGGGCTTTCTCCACACCCATAGCAATATTATTACTCTTTTAGGAAAATGAAGGCATGGATAATGGAAAAAATTATGCCCTCTTTCAAATGTTTGAATATTTAAGATTCACCATGACCATCTGCCAACAAACTTCAAGAAAAATAGGAAAATCACTTGGATACCAAGGAAAGCTCAATAGGTCCTTCTCGAAACCTCCAATTATAAGATAAATGAATATTTTGAACTTAATTTTAAACAATTGAATTGTATTATCTTAGCAGCCACCTCAAGTGAAACCCGAAGCATAGGGTTTCCATTAAGTCTCCTTGGAATCTCCATTAGGAATACATCATTGACATGATAGAAATGGGTATGTGTATGATCATCATGGAAAAAATAGGCCCTTAAGTGGCAAAAAAATTAGAAAAATCAGAGTTAGGCAACTTGACGTAAAAATTTCAATAAGTCATCTATATTATTTCAAAAATATGTAAGAATAGAATCTATAGAAAATTGAATGTAGTTTCTAAACTACTAGGTTTATTTAAAAAAAAATATATTTGGTGAAAATTTAAAATTTCAATGTAGTAGTATTGAAAATTTTTGGGAAAAAATAAGAAGTAGGTGTCTGTTTGACCACCCTAACCACAAGAAAATGATAATATTTTTTTATAATATTTTAGATATAAGTAGAGGACTCATGTCTTGATGTGATGCATATTTTTTTGTAATTTTTTTCCAAGTAAATAATTAATTATGAAATTTTTATTAAAAAATTTAAAAAATTTAAAAAATTGTATGTCTAACCACCTTAACTTGGTCAAAACTTCATGAAATTCAATTTTTTTTAATCCTATAGTATGTGACGCATATTTCAAATTCAAAAAAAGTGATACAGTTTGAAAGCTATGCATGTTTTTCAATCAACCTATCAATTAGGACTTTATTCATAATTCAAATAGAAAATGAATAATAATTATTTATATAATTCAAAGTGAAAAATAATTTATATTGGGTGAAATTCAAGAATCTCCTTTAAAAACCCTTTTCATTTAATCAATTTTGGGTAAAAAACAATGTCATCAGCCAAATACTCTACACATACCCATCATATCACCACTTTTTGGCCCATTATGATCCTGCACATACCCAAATCCTTCATTCCAACCTGCTTAGTAAGTTCTTGCAAGCTTCTATACACAGGCATGTCTAGCATTAGAGACCCTTGCAATTCCAACCCTACCTAGACAACCTCTGGACTGGCTAAAATATAAACTAGATATGAGTAAATGTGGAATGCAACAGTCTTCCAAAAATTTATCAAGTGCTCATTTAGGTGATAACTAATAATCTCAGCCCAGTTAATGAATTTGTTTTCACTACAAATTACCAAAATGAATTAGCACATCCAAAATTCAGAAGAGTCCAAATATGCATTCCCAACTACACGAGGCAATGAGGTGATAGCATCTGAAATTTCATCTCTAAATGGACCCTTTTAAGTTTTGAGAGAAACTGATACTTATGCTTTTCCTTGGACTTCAAGAAATTATTTGCAATGGAAGGGTGTGTGCAAGATCATCATGGAAAAAACAAGCCCTTAAGTGGCAAAAAAAAATAAAAATACAAAGTTAGACAACTTCACATAAAAATTTGAATAAGTGATCTATATTATTTCAAAAATATTTAAGAATAGAATCTGTAGAAAACTGAATGTAGTTTCTAAACTACTAGCTTTATTTAAAAAATAATAATTCTATTTGGTTAAAATTTGAAATTTTAATGTAGTAGCACTTAAATTTCAAGGAAAAAATAAGAAGTCGGTGTCTATTTGACCACCCCAACCACAATAAAATGATAATAATTTTTAATAAGATTTTGGATATAAGTAGAGGACTCATGTCCCGATGTGATGTATATTTTTTTGTAATTGTTTTCCAAGTAAATAATTAATTATGATTTTTTTATTACAAATTTTAAAAAATATCAAAACTTGCATGTCTGACCACCTTAACTTGGTCAAAACTTCATGATTTTTTTTTTAATCCTATAGTATGCGAAGCATAGAATGTGATACATGTTTTGGATACAATGAATGTGATATTATTTGAAAGCTATAGATGTTTTTCAATAAACCTATCAATCAATACATTATTCACAATTCAAATAGAAAAAGAATAATAATTATTTACTAAATTCAAAGCTAACTATAATTTATATTCATGGAAAGCTAAGAATCTCCTTTAAAAACCCTTTTTGTTTCATCAATTTCTTGTCAAAAAAAAGTTATCAGCCACATACCCTACACATACCCATCATATCACCACTTTTTGGCCTATCATGATCCTGCACATACCCAAAATTTCTACACCATTCTTCATTCATTCTAAAAAAACCATTGCCAACATCTATAGAAATTTCTTCTATAATATCCCTCTCTAAAATGCTCAATGCTCAAGAAATGACTTTTGGAGTGATTCTTGCAATGATAGACCCATCCACAACTCTAATCTCTCGAGTCTCTAGAATGTAGCCTTTTGCACACCCAATCGCTAGGTCGATGATTTTCACAACTTTGAGGAAACCTCCCAAACATGCTAAATCACTTTGCAAAATTTTCTCTCCTAGACGTTTTCTACTCTCCTACTCTAGGTGCACCAAAAACTCCTCCAAATTGAGGTGCCCAATTTCAGTGACCCTCACTCCAAACTGGTGATTTTGAATTCCACTCTACATGAGCACAAATCCATAATGAAATAATTCTTTTACTTTGAAAATTATTTGTAGAGAGTAAGAGTGTAGGCTAAATGACTTGATGAATACTTCACCACCCACCTTATGATGACTTGATACAATGTGTAATTAATGAGACATTCAATTTCATTTCTCAAAAAGATAGCTTTTAAACATGCATGATTTTGTTTTAGCATCCTAAAAAGACATCTCAAAGTTAGTTTGTACATATCATTTAATGAGATAGTGACACATTTGAAGATGAAGAAAAATCCACAATGTCACTTGGTCATGAAAGCTTGGAACCTTAGAAGCAAAGTCAAGAGTTTTGATCTTTTGAAAAACTTTGACTCAACAACCTCAAAGACAACCAAAAAAATCTTGCAACTGAACAAAGGGGACCAAGTTAGACAATCAAGAAGTTATGATAATTTAGAACTCTATGACAAGGCTATGAAACTCAAAGGACTAGCGACCAAGGTTAGGAAAAACACACAACCCATGACTTGAGCAATTGTTAAAAGGAATAAATAGAAAGGCATTGAAAATGAATGAAGTAAAATACCTAAAATGCCTAATCATTAGAAGCTTAAAAATACTTATACCAATTTAGAAGTTATGGATAACAATATCACACCTAGGTATATCTAGGGTCATCATGGAAAAAAAAAGCCCTTAAGTGGCAAAAAATTTAGAAAAATCAGAGTTAGGCAACTTGACTTAAAAATTTGAATAGGTTATTTATATTATTTCAAAAATATGTAAGAATAGAATCTAAAGCAAATTTAATGTAGTTTCTAAACTACTAGATTTATTTATTTTAAAAAAGAAATTATTTGGTGAAATTTTGAAATTTCAATGCAGTAGTACTTAAATTTCAGGGAGAAAATAAGAAGTAGGTGTCTGCCTAACCACCCTAACCAAAATAAAATGATAATATTTTTTTTATAAGATTTTAGATATAAGTGGAGGACTCTTGTCCTGATGTGATGCATCTTTTTTTTGTATTTTTTTCCAAGTAAATAATTAATTATGAAATTTTTATTACAACTTTTTAAAAACATAAAAACTCGTATGTCTGACCACCTTAACTTGCTCAAAACATCATGAAATTCATTTTTTAAAAATCCTATAGTATGTGAAGCATAGAATGTGACACATGTTTTTGATTCAAAAAATGTGATACCATTTGAAAGCTATAAATGTTTTTCAATCAGCCTATCAATGAGGACTTTAGTAGTAATTCAAATAGAAAATAAATAATAATTATTTATTGAATTCAAAGTAAAGCATAATTTATATTGGTGGAAATATGAGAATCTCCTTTAAAAACCCTTTTTGTTTCATGAATTTTGAGTAAAAAAAAAGTTAGCCACATACTCTACACATACCCATCATATCGCCACTTTTTGGTCTATCATGATCCTGCACATACCCACCTTCAAACATTATATCAAAGTTCCTTTATTCAAAACATCATTGGTCTCAAGGTTTAAACACTCAAAGGAAAATGCATGTCTTTCAACACCTTTCTCTTGTAATAAGTTCCTCTTAGGTATAATAATTAGGATCAAACATCAACCAACATAACATTAAAACATTTGATATCTCATCTCACCAACAACTTTAAATTTTGGAAAAACAAAATCCTAGACTAATTTTTTTCATAAAAAATCATTTAACCTAGCTACATGTTTGGAAAAATATTCCTATTCATAGATTTAATTGGATTAGAAAACATTCTTGTGAACAAATTTCTCCTAAATTGACAATTCTACTTCTAGGATTTACAAGTTCATTAGCATCCTCATCGCACATTTATCAAAATTTGAGTTTAGTTGTGTCTAAATTTGAGTGTTACTTATCATTTACATCACTCATCCTTTCATCATTCATTGGTCCTAAATCCATTAGAGGTTCACTTCTAGAAAAAAATGAATCAACTCAAGAGTTTCAACAATACAAATCCCATCATACTACTCCTAAAGTTGATCCAAGTTTTATGGTAACAAAGTTGAAACACAAGAGAGACATGGAGAAAAACCAAAATTTATCCACCATGAATGATCCAAACCAGCAAAACCTTACAATGTAAGAATTTTATCCTATAGGTTTGACAACTCCATCACAAAATCCACCCAAAACTTCACAAGAAATGGGGTACCAAGTAGAGGATGTTACCAATAATCCTAATGAACTTACTGCAGATGAACTACTTGAATTGTAACAAGATCCTAAGACTTACTATCTTATAAATACCATTATGAAATTTAATCTAACCCAATACATGGTGTCCTTGGAAAAAGGAGCTAAACTCCCTTCCACATTTGATTTGAACACACTTAGGGAACGACCTTTGTGAAATGTTGCACCCATTCTTCAAACGTATACCACACAACCCTTGGTCTAAAATGTTGTTCAATCCATCATGCAACCATCCTCATCACATGTACAACATCCACCTTTAACTTCTAGGATTTTTTCATCTAGTTTCACAAACCAACAAGGAACTGAACTTGGTAACACTCAAAGTCTAGGGAATAACAAAACTTGGGTACTCAAAACATAAGCATCCCCCAAAACATATCCATTCCTCAAAACTCTCAAAATCCAAATATGCCAGTTACATCACATGCTCACAGCAAAAACATGAAACCAAAAATTTTATGCCCAACCATATTCTTCAATCACAACAAATACCCAAAGAATTCAAACTAATGTCCCTAGTGTTCAACTGCCCAAATTCAATCTCCAAAGACAAGTGAACAAAACATTTCAAGGTAAATCATCACAACATTTTCTAGTTTATCCCCAAAATCAAATGGTTCCACAACAAGTGCCTCACCATCAAGGAAATACATTTACCCAAAATAAAATCAATAAAGGTAATCCTACAAATCAATTGATCCCAAATCAAGGTTTACCACTAACATCACAATAACAAGTGGCATCATATCAAGTATCTCAACCTTTGTTCCAACATCAAGGAATCCATCAAACAATGCAAAATCAAATGGGTCCATAAAACTTACATTCCTCTATCACAATCCCAAATTTTGCAAGTATTGATAACACAACAAAATCAAGGAAAATTTTCACAACATGGTCAATATGTGGGTTAGTGCAAGATCATTGGGGTCCAATCTAGGCCATTAAGTGGTAAAGAAAATTTAGAAATACAAAGTTAGGAAACTTGACATAAAAATTTAAATAGGTTATTAACATAATTTGAAAAATATGTAAGAACAAAATTTTTCGAAAATTGAATGTAGTTTGTAAGATACTAGTCCTCTTTTGGAAAAAAATAAATCTATTTGGTGAATTTTGAAATTTCAATAAAAGAGAACTAAATTTTTAGGAAAAGAGAAAAAAAGTAGGTGTATTTTTGACCAACCTAAGTACAATAATTTTTTTTGTTTTGAAACTTTTAAAATAAGTAGAGAACACATGCCTAGATGTGCCACAATTTTTTTATAATTTTTTTGGAAGTAAATAATTAGTTATTATTTTTTTATTAGATATGTTTGAAAATATTTAAATTTGTTTGTCTAATCTCCAAAACGTGGTCAAAAAATTATGCAAATCAAATTTTATTTTATTTATCCTAGAGTATGGGAAGCATAAAATATATTGCATCTTTTGAATTAAAAATATGTGAAATCATTTGAGAATTATAGATTTTTTTAATTAGCCTATTAATCAGGACTTTAGTTAGAATGTATGTAGAAAATCAATAATAATTATCTATTTAATTCCAATTTATTCATATCTTATATTGGTGGAAAGATGAAAATTTTATCAATAAAACTTTTTCTTTACATCATATTTAGATAAAAATAAAATCATCAACCACTTTTTGGTTATATCGTCACTTTTTTGAGCCCAATGATTCTGCACTAACCCATTTTCCAAATCCAGATCTAGTGTCTAATAATCAAAAGATGGTTTCACATAAATACCAAAATCAACTCAATCATCCATCACAAGCCACTCACAACATGATTCAACAAAATCCACCACAAAATTGAAACATCCCATTAACCTAATACATTCAATCAAACTAGTATGTTTGAAATAAAAACACCATTCCATCACCTCAAGGAAAAAATACTTTAGCTTATAAAAAATCTATTGTGTGTCAAGTATTGAAATGACCAAGAAATTGAGAGGGGGTTGAATAATTTGTAGAAAATTAAACCTTCAAAACCCTCAATAGTAAACATCTCCACAAGCATTCATTAAGTCCTTTTTCTATTAGATTGATAAAATATAAAATGTAGAAACCAAAAACTAAAATCACAAAACCGCACACATAAGAACACTAGATTTACATGGAAAATCCAATGAAGGAAAAACCACAATGAGGATGAGGATTAGCTCATAATATAAGTAATAGCACAACCAATACAAAGAGACTCACTCCCAAAATAGGATGCATTGTCCAAAAAGGCTCACATCCAAGGCTCAGTACCACAAAAATAATAGAAGAAGATAGAAGAAGAATGTTACACAAAGAAAAAATTATCAAAGAAATAAAGAGTTTAGTACAATTGCTCACACAATTTCAGAGTCTCACATGAAATATTCTAGATGCCTTCAACTTACTGCCTTCAAGAACCCTAACATGAAATTCACATTGCTCTACTCAAATCTACATCACATACACTTTATTCACATAAATATTTCATCTATCTTTCTTCTTAGTCTTTCCTTCACTTCTCTTGCATTGATACCATTCATATTTATATCAATCTCTATCTCAAAACTTTCTTCAATGTTAGCCATTAGCTATTATACATTCAAATTAAAACTATGTCAGCACCAAAACATTGTCATGGTGGATAGGAATGAAAGGTGACTGACATAAATCCTTAATTAGGACCCAAATAGATCCCATCACACTTCAACATGCTTCCATAATCCTCACATGTACTATTAAATATAAGGTCAACCAACACCTGTGTAAAAAACCATAGAGATTAAGTACACACTTTCTTAGATCAAGTTGAATGATTCAAATATCATAATTAACTTGAGTTCAATCTACAAATATCCATGAATATCTTGAGATTCATATAATACATCAACCAATATTTTCATCAAAAAATACTTTAACTCGTGACAATTGATAACCCTTGTTAGCACACTGATACATGGAACTTACATTGTACTGTATCAAATTAAGTAAAATGTGAAACTAGAAAGATATAAACATTATAAGAAACTTCCCAAATCTAGACAACTTGAATTGAAATAGTGGAGAAATGTGGAAAACATACATTTCTCCCAAACAATGGAAAAAAAATTTGAGCAATTCATTCACACACTTATGAGAATATCTCAAACTATAGATCAATCGAGAATCCAAATTTTTAATATAGCTGTTAGAACTATAAAAGTCTGGTGTTTTTACATAAGTTTTCATTCATAAACTTCTAGTTTTGGTCTAACCTTATGCATTTTTCATCTATAGTTTGTCATATTGTCCCATTGAATCAATCGTGTTGTGCATTTTTCATGTCTGGGTCCTTATCGGCATAGGTTCATTCTTGTATCCCCGACTCGTTGTGCTTCTTCTGCTTGCAATAAGTCTGTGTTGCCTATCGACAAGACTTATTATTTGTCACAGCAAATGGATTTTTCCTGCAGGTGGTTTTTGGCATTAAATGTTCTCTATTATGGTGACTGGCATTTGTCTATTGGCAGTTATCAACTTTGCATCTATATTTTTTCAGTGACCATGGAGGCTCCTATCGGCATATCTTATGGCTTTTGAGATAGGGTCTCACCAAGTTTTGTTTGTCTCCCCGACTTGTGTGTGAGAGGATTCACAAGCAGGAGTCAAACAGTTGGGCTAGCGTCTTACTGAAATTAGGGTGTCTCAGTGATAGGTGCATTATGGATTATCTTCGGCCAGACTTGGCTACTTCACCATAGGATCTCGGTGAGTGACCTTCGGTCTCGTCGATGGAATATGATGAAGGACCTTTGACGGGAGTTCTAATTTGTCTTGGCAAATTGGTATGTGCTTAGGGTGTTTTGATGAGACATTGTGTACTTTATATAATGTCTCCCCAAGTGTGTTAGGCTACAACGACATACATTGGATGAAGTTTTTTTGTTGGTATGAGTGCATTGGTGTCTTGGTGAAGATAAAGGGAGGATGGCTGTCGGCGAGAGAATCTTTTGGTCACAGTGACATGAGGTTATGCAGGGACTCTCGTTGAAGCTTAGGACGATCTGTGTAACCTCTCCCCGACACCTATGTGTTATAGCAAAGCAAAGTGAGAACAAATGAACACTATATGCCTTCAGTATGACTAAGGGGTTGTTACAGTGACATGTTGGGAGTAAAGTGAATTTTGATAAGGAATTTTGTTATCTCTGTGACTTCTCACCGACAACACGGGGCTATAGCAAAATGAAAAGTGACAAATGGATGCCTCTTGTCTTTGGTATAACATTCTAGTGGTCACAAGGACATGAGGCTATATGAAAATCTTCAACTCGACATAGTGATCTCGGTATATGGTCTCCCCAAGAGTGATGGACTATGGTGATGCTTCTTGTTTTCGGTGAAAGCATAACATGCGCATAGTGAACATGGGATGGTAATGTTTGAATTGCCTTCGGCAGGACGATATGGATGTCTCACCGACTGCTCACTGGTGAAAATAGAATTTAAGAGTGCTTGGATAACATGAATCTGTTTAGATAGCCATTGCTTGCTAGCTTGATTGGAGCCTGAATTTCATGTTAGGCTGACATGAATTCTTAATTTGATATTTTCAACTCATGTAGTTGATGTATAAAAAAGCATGTTGTAATTGTTAAAATGAGAGATTATATTTTCAATATACTGCAAGTAGATACAGTAGAATAAAATTATCAGACTAGAGGCTATTATTGCATCACTTCACAATGGAGGTATTTATGAGATTCAGTTGATGTTGTTGCATTTATCTGGTGTCAATTATCTATTGAATTGAAATGAAAAATACTGCTAAGTTGTCTCCATGAATGACTTTTTCTGGTTGTTTAAATTAACATAACTAGTTTATGTTCATTTTATCAATACACATTTGGTGTATTTACGTGATTAAATAACTGGTTCTTTCAAGTAAAGATGAAATCCTTTTATTGATCACAGTAATCAAAGAAACTCATTTTGGATTATTGAAGTAGAACTTAGTAGTCACATTATTGCATGTTTATACAAGTTGTAAACAAAGCGTATGCCACATAATTTGTGTCTTCTCCAGAAAGTGTTGCTTATCTTGATCTCATCTGACTCCGCATACTTAAACAAGGCACTAGTCTCTGCACTTCATCATTTTGAATTCATTCAGCTTCTTTATACATTTAAATTGAGCATTTAGGACTTAGATCAGAATATTGTCACTATGTTCAAATTGGATTCCATTTGTTCACCTCAAATTCCCATTGTGGAAAAATTACTTTTAAGAGATAATTACAAGTCAAGACTACATTATTTAGAGAGGTACACCCATCTAGGTCTTGCAGCACCTAAAGCATAGAAGGTTGAATTCTTTCAATCTTGTCTATTACCCTAAATCGTATCAAGAGATTGGCAATCCCTTGAGGCATTCAACGTGCATTTTTGAGAGCTAACAAATTGGAGACTTTGCTGGGGAACAATCAAAATCAAAGCCTTAATCATAGAGTTAGAAATCTTGGACAGAGTCCACTAGGAATAAAAAGTATCATAACTTTTCTCATTTTTTGATAAAGGTGAGTGGCAAATCTGACAAAAAAATTTTAGCTGTGCAAACATGAATGGAAGAAGATCTCAGTATAGGGGAGGTCATACTAGAGCTCCTTCTAGTAGCAGTAAGTGGACACATAAAGATGACAGAGCTGAGAAGGGAAAAGGCATAAATGAGGACATGTGCATAACAAACAAAGGTAAAGCACTAGGAGCACAGGGTGAAACATATAATTGCTATGATACATGGAGAGATGATTCAAGCATTGAATTTTATACCAATGAAAATCAAAGAAATCCCTTTCCACCTATTGATCCTCAGAAATAGGCTGAGTTTGAAGCCAAGAAACAAGCTGAATTTGAAGCTAGATTTGAGCCTAAACGAATCAGATTTCAGCGTGAATATGATTAAAGGATGGAAGGTAATCATGAAGCTCCTAAAGAGCTCTCAATTTTTGATGAAGTAAAAACACAGTTAAAATAGCAAGAGAGAAAAATAAGGGAGTTGGAGGCTAAATTACAGAAATCCCAGATTGCTGATCAGACGGCTAGTGGCCCAAAGTATGTTCCACCTCACAAGCAGGGTGATCATGGTGCAAGGCCCTCCAATCAACAAAGTTCTCACCATCAAATTGGGAATTATAATAGGCAGCCAAATCATCCACCTCATATTCCCACACAACATACATGTATGCATCCACCTCCTGGTCAGCACTATATCCCACCTCATAATGCACAGTATAATAATCCTATGTATCAACATCAGTATCCACCTATTCCTCCCCCTCACCAGCATACAACCATGATCAGACAGTTTGATTTAGTTGGTTTTCAATTGTATCTTTACCCTATGGATAGTAGTTAGAGGAATATGGTGCCTAAGTTCACAGGAAGTAATGAAATCACCGCTAAAGAACATTTAAGGAGTTTTAATGTTTTCATTCATGACATAGATATGCCTTATGAAGATTTACACATGAAGTTGCTCATGATGTCACTTATTGAGGATGTCAGGGATTGCTTCAATAGCCTGCCAGTATTTTCAATTAATTCTCTCTAGGGATTTCAAGATAAACTCTTAGAGCAATATGGAAATCAAAATGCTCCAGATGTAGCTCTTCATGAATTAATGAGAATTCAAAAAAAATAGAATAATTCAATTTATGATTTCAACTAAAAATTCAACAAGTTACATACTAATGTACCTCCTAGATCAAGGTTGCCATATTTTGTTGCATTAAGTGTTTATTTAAATGCATTTGATCCTAATATAGGGTATGAACTTAGAAGTAATTCCCCAAGAGATCTAGCTAAAGCACAGAAGATCACTTTGACAATCAAAAATAATAGGAGAGCTGCTGGTATGACAGATAAAAGAGACAACCCAAGGCCTCCTCAGCAAAGAAATAATTATCAGTACAAACAAGAGAATACATAAAAAAATGAAAACATAAATGAAAGCCTGAGGCTGCATGATATGCCTTACAATATAGACTAGAAGGATGGGAAACCCATATCAGCTAGGCCTAGAAATAAAGAAACTTCAGATCCATTGAGCAAGAAAGGGAATTACATGGTGAGTAATAATTACTTTTGTGAAGTTTGTAATCATCCACATTCTCCAAACTATTGTGTCATAGCTCAAAGCATGCATGAAGAAGGAATGTTGATGGAGAATGATGGAGAAGATCACAAGGTCTATTTTACTTCAAATATTTTTCACCATGCTAAGGAAAGAAATTCATCTTCAGAGGATGAGGGCTATTAGTATGATGTTTCAAATTAGAAGTATAATGTCCATATGGCTGAACAGTAGATCTTTTATGATTTTGATGAAGATTACATAGAGCCACATTTTGTTGAGGCGCCTGATCAGTGTGATGTTAGAAGACTCACTAAAGATGAAATAGAGAGGATCATTGTTGCTATAGTTGAGAAAGCCAAAAGTCAATACTAGTTGAGAAACAAAAAATTAAATGAGCTAGATGGAGTTCCTGGGGGAAATTTTATAGAAAATCAAAAGGAAACACAGGAAATTGTAAAAAAGCTAGAAAACAAGCAGCATGATAAAATTGAAAAGAAGCCTGTCCAAGAATAGAAAGTTGAGGAATTAAATAAAGATATATAGACACCTGGCCAGCTTAATAAAAAAGAAAAAGAAGAAAACAAAGGAGAAGTGCCAGAATTGAGGAAGGCTATTAAGACAAAGAGATCCACTTTTGACTTTTCATAAGCATTATCTTAGGTAAAGATGTTTGTACCACTACTTGAATTAATGAAAATTAAAGAATACAGAGATAATGTTGTTCAATTGATTACAAATCAGAATGAAGAACATATGAATTCTGAAGAAGTCAGAAGGTAGGAAAAGTTAAATAAATCAGAAGTCTATATGAGTGATGTTTTAACAACTTCTCCACAAGTGGATCCTTTCTTCACCACATTGCTAATAAATAATAAATTGCTGAGAAATTGCATGATTGATTTTGGTACTACTCTAAACATCATGCCTGTTGGAGTTGTGAAACAACTTGGTATGTGGGTTGATATCACTGGAGGCAAGTGTTATGCAATGGATAATAGACCTATTCCTGTGGTTGGTATTATGAAATATTTTGAAGTCAAATTGGCTACTTATCCACATGTGGCTTATAATATAGATATAACGGTTATTGATACTCCTCCTCAATTTGGGATTCTTTTGTCAAGGCAGTGGACTACATTTGTAGGTGGAAATGTTCAATTTGATTTATCTTATGCTACAATACTAGTGAATGGACATGAAGTCAAATTATACAGGGAGCCAAGAATGAGCTAGCTTGTTGAATGTGTACCACAAGATCAAATTTATTATTTTTTGTGATGTTGATCTAGGGAGTTTTAAAATAGAACCAGCTCAGATAGAATTAATTAAAAGTGATCCAATTGAAAAACATACTGCACAAAATTGCAATGGTGTCTAGAAGATGTATTTTGATGGAGCCTAGAGTCAAGAGGGTAATGGAGTTGGGATTGTATTTGTTTCACTTGAAAGTATTAATTTTAAATATTCTTTTATGTTGGAATTTGAATGTACAAACAATGTGTCAGAGTATGAAGCTTTATTGACAGGCTTAAACATAATTGTGAAACACAAAATTAAGTTGTTGGTTGTTGTGGGCAATTCTAAGTTGGTTGTTTCATAGATTAATTCGAAATATGCAGCAAAACACAAAAGATTAAAATAGTATAGGAATGTTGTATGGGATACCATTGAATTATTTTATGCATTTTCAATTGAGTGGATTGACAGGTCAAAGAACATAATGGCTGATTTTTTAGCAAATGTGGCATTGAAGAGAGATGATATCACATTGGTTGGGGTAACATAGATTGAATTCAAGACAAGACCTACTATTCTTGATAACGTTTATAGCTAGAAAATTTTCAATGATGATACTGACCTTTTGAAATTCCTCAATTGTATAGATCAGTATGAGGCCCAGGAAATTTATTTCAATGCCTTTGTTCAAGAAGTGGATGGGAAGCAAACTATGTTTGGAAAGGAAATATTATAGCTCAAAACAAATAAATTGCCCAAAGGTCTGGTGGCATTGGAGAGGCTGTATGATGGAAATGATAGATTTTTTATCAAACAAACTCTAGTCAAAAGAGAAGATGTTGAAGAAATTAACTTGGGGACTAAAATAGCACCAAGAAAGGTATACATTGGGAAGAAAATAAGCCCAACAATTAGGCAAATGTTGATTGAGTTGCTGAGGAAGTATAATTTTTTTTTTTCCAGGTCATATGAAGATTTGAAAGCATACAGGGAGGATTTATTTAAGCATGAAATACCTTTGAAGCCAAACACCAAGACTTTTAGACAAAAGAAAAGGCCCATAAATCCAACACTGGAGCCTAAGATGCATGAGGAATTAACAAAACTCAAGGATGGAGGAATCATTAAACCAATCAGACATTCAACCTGGGTTTCAAATCTGGTTCCTATGAGAAAGAAGAATGGTGACATCAGATTGTGTGTTGACTTCAAGAATTTAAATATGGCATCTCTTAAGGATAATTATCCTCTACCAAATATGGAAGCTATACTGCATAAGGTGACAGGTTGTGAGCTATTATCTATGATGGATGGATTTTCTTGATATAATCAGGTCAAAGTCAAGGAATCTGAGCAATACAAGACAATGTTTACAACTCCTTGGGGAACATATGTATACATAAGAATGCCATTTGGTCTCACCAATGTTGGAGCAACTTTTCAAAGGGCTATGGATGTGGCATTTGATAATTTGATTAATATTATCATGGTGGTGTACCAAGATGATTTGACTACTTATTTGAAGAACGCTAAAGATCATGTGCAACATCTTGAAAAGGTATTTATTAAATCTCTTGAATACAATATTAGTTTAAATCCAAAGAAGTGTCATTTTGTAGTCATAGAGGGAAAGCTCTTGGGGAATATTGTTCAAAAGAGGGAATTCGAATAGATCCTAAGAGGGTGGAAGCTATTGATAAAATTCCTATTCCCAAAACTGTCAAGGCTATACAGTCATTCTTTGGACAAATTAATTTTGTTAGAAGATTTGTTTCTAATTTTGTTGAGATCATCAAGCCCATATCTAAAATGTTGAAGAAAGGACAAAAAATGGATTGGACTGTTGAAGATTTGGATGCTTTTATGCCTATCAAAAAGGCTATCAAAGAGGCTCCTGTTCTTAAGTCTCCAGATTTTACAAAGCCCTTTCAAATTTTTTCTTTTGCCTCAATGCATACTATTGCTATTGTTATGTTATAGAAGAATGAGGATGGTTATGAACAACCTATGTCTTTCTTTAGTAAATCATTACAAGGGTCTGAATTGAAGTATGACATAATGGAAAAATAGGCCTTTGCTCTTGTGAAGGCTACTAAAGCATTCATACCATATCTTGTTGGAGCAAAAGTAATTGCTTATGTCCCTCATGCTGCTGTCAAAGATATTTTAACACAATCTGAAGTCACAGGGAAAAGATGTAGATGGATTAACAAGATTCAAGAATTTGACATGGAAATACAAATTACTAAGTTGGTAAGAGGCCAAGGCTTGGCTAAGCTGATGGCAAAAACTAATATTGAGGAAAATTTGATCTGTAATGTTGAAGAAGGGGCTATAGTTGCAAGCATTGAATGTACTCCTTGGTATACTAATGTTATGCATTATCTTAAATACATGAAGTGTCCAAATGGATTGAGTGACAGCTAGAGAAGAACTTTGAAGTTGTAGGCATCCAAATATGTTTTTATGGATGGTGATCTGTTTTGGAAAAATGGGGATGGCATATTGTTGTTATGTTTGGATGAGTCATAGGCTAAGCATGTTTTGAAGGAAATGCATGAAGGAGTTTGTGGAGGTCATTACTCAGCAAAGACAACTGCATACAAAATTCTCAAGGCTGGGTATTATTGGCCAAAGGTTTTTAATGATTCCTTTACACATGTGAGAAAATGTGAGGCTTTCCAAAAGTTTTATCAAAAATTTAAGTATCACGGTGATTTGCCACTTCGACCTCTACAGGTTGATGCTCCTTTTCATCAATGGGAAATTGATTTCATTAGAGAGATACAGGAGAGGTCAAGTGGAGGACATAGGTAAATACTAGTTGTCATTGATTATTGTACAAAATGGGTGGAGCCAATCCCAACCAAGCAGGCTACAAGTAAAGTTGTAACAAATTTCTTGATGGACAACATTATCACCAGATTTGGTACATCATTGAGGATAATCACTGATAATGGGATGTGCTTCAAGTTAGATGAATTCAAAAGATTTTGTGATAAGTATGGCATTACTATTTCTTATGCAGCCCCTTATCATCCACAAGCTAATGGACAAGAAGAATCTAGCAATAAAAGTCTTTTGAAGATCATGAGGAGGGTGTTAGGACATAACAAGAAGACTTGGGATTCAATGTTAAGGTTGGTTGTATGGGCTGATAGGAACACCGTGAAAAAGGAAACTAGGAAATACCTATTTGAATTAGTGTATGGAGTGCAAACCAGGATGCCTCTGTAGAATTTGTTGCTAGTCTACAAGTTTATCTTACAAGAAGATTTGGAAGTTCTTGAACCCATGGAAGACATAATGGAGCAACTTGCTAAACTTGATGAAGTAAGGAGGGAGGCCCAAAATCAAAACATGAAGTTACAAGCATAGATGAAGTATCTATTTCACAAGATGGAAAAGAATAGAAATTTTGAAGAAAATGATTTGGTGTTGATGTGGAATGCAAGGTGTCAGGAGAAGGTGCAAGCATGGTAAATTTGAAGCTCTTTGGCTAGGACCTTTTGTTGTTACTGGTAAGAAGGGTGAAGACTCATATTATCTATAGAACATGGTTGGTGAAGATCAGGAATTTCCTATTCATGGGAAATTATTGAAACTTTTCTTCTCTTGATCAACACAGAGGGTAGAGGGTTGCTAGTGCATGGACAGCTCTTGTATATCCTCTTAAAAACTATTTTCCATGCACAGTAGTTTAGGTTCTAATCCACCTCCAATCCACTCTCATTTTCCATTCACTTCCATCTTGCATTAACTTTGCATTCACTCCCACTTCACATTCATTTCCTTTGCTTCATTCCATTGCTTCTCATTGGTTCATCATTTTGTGTCTAGTCTGCTCACCTATAGATTTGGATCCTTGCAATGATCTTACTATCATTAATCCCCAGACGGAGGCACTATTAGAACTATAAAATTCTAGTGTTTTTACATAAGTTTTCATTCATAAACTTCTAGTTTTGGTCTGACCTTATACATTTTTCATCTATAGTTTGCCATATTGTCCCATTGAATCAATTGTGTTGTGCATTTTTCATGTTTGGGTCCTTATCGGCATAGGTTCATTCTTGTCTCCCCAACTCATTGTGCTTCTTTTGCTTGCAATAAGTCTATGTTGCCTATTGGCAAGACTTATTATTTGTCACAGCGAATGGATTTTTCCTGTAGGTAGTTTTTGGCATGACATGTTCTTTGTTATGGCGACTAGCATTTGTCTGTTGGCAGTTATCAACTTTGCATCTGTATTGTTTTGGCGACCGTGGAGGCTCCTATTGGCATATCTTATGGATTTTGAGATAGGGTCTCACCAAGTTTTGTTTGTCTCCCTGACTTGTGCGTGTGAGAGGATTCATCGGCGGGAGTCAAACGGCCGGGCTAGCATCTTACCGAAAATAGGGTGTCTCAGCGACAGGCGCATTATTGATTATCTTTTGCCAGACTTGGCTACTTTGCCGTAGGATCTTGGTGAGTGACCTTTAGTCTAGCCCATGGAATATGATGAAGGACCTTCGGTGGGAGTTGGAGTTCTGATTTGTCTTGGCGAATTGGTATGTGCTCAGGGTGTTTTGGTGAAACATTGTCTACTCTATATAACATCTGCCTGAGTGTGTTAGGCTATAGCAACATACATTGGATGAAGGTTTTCTGTCGGTATGAGTGCATTGGTGTCTTGGTGAAGATAAATGGAGGATGGCTGTCAGCAAGAGAATCTTTTGGTCATAGTGACATGAGGTTATGTAGGGACTCTCGTTGAAGCTTAGGATGATCTGTGTAATCTCTCCCCGACACCTATGTGTTATAGCAAAGCAAAGTGAGAACAAATGAATACTATATGCCTTCGGTATGACTAACGGGTAGTTATAGCAACATGTTGGGGGTAAAGTGAATTTTGATAAGGAATTTTTTTATCTCTGTGACTTCTCACCGACAACACGGGGCTATAGAAAAATGAAAAGGGACAAAGGGATGCCTCTTGTATTCGGTATAACATTCTAGTGGTCACAGGGACATGAGGCCATATGAAGATCTTCGGCTCGACATAGTGATCTCAGTATATGGTCTCCCTGAGAGTGATGGAGTATGGCAATGCTTCTTATTTTTTATGAAAGCATAACATAGGCATAGTGAACACAGGATGGTAACATTTGAATTGCCTTTGACAGGACGATATGGATGTCTCACCAATTGCTCACTGGTGAAAATAGAATTTTAGAGTGCTTGGTCAACATGAATCTGTTTGGATAAGCATTGCTTGCTAGCTCGATTGGAGCCCGAATTTCATGCTGGGATGACATGAATTCTTAATTTGATACTTTCTTCTCATGCTGGCGTATAAATAAGCATGTTGTAATTGTTAAAATGAGAGATTAGATTTTCAATATACTACAAATAGATATAGTAGAATAAAATTATCAAACCAGAGGCTATTATTGCATGATTTCACAATGGAGATATTTATGAGATTCAGTTGATGTTGCTACATTTCTCTAGTGTCAATTATCTGTTGAATTGAAATAAAAAATACTGCTAAGTTGTCTCCATGAATGAATTTTTTTGGTTGTTTAAATTGACATAATAAGTTTATGTTCATTTTATCAATACACATTTGTTGTATTTGTGTGATTAAATAACTGGTTCTTTCAAGTAAATATTAAATCCTTTTATTGATCACAGTAATCAGAGAAACTCATTTTGGATTATTGAAGTAGAACTTAGTAGTCACATTACTGCATGTTTATACAAGTTGTAAACAAAGTGTATGCCAGATAATTTGTGTCTTCTCTAGAAAGTGTTGCTTATCTTGATCTCATCTGACTCTGCATACCCAACAAGGCACTAGTCTCTGTACTTCATCATTTTGAATTCATTCAACTTCTTTATATCTTTAAATTGAGCATTTAGGACTTAGATCAGAATATTGTCACTGTGTTCAAATTGGATTTCATTTTTTCACCTCAAATTGCCATCAAGTGGACAAATTAATTTTAAGAGATAATTACAAGTCAAGACTGCATTATTTAGAGAGGTACACCCACCCAGGTCTTGCAGCACCTAAAGCGTAGAAGGTTGAATTCTTTCAATCTTGTCTGTTACCCTAAAGCGTATCAAGAGATTGGCAATCCCTTGAGGCATTTAGCCTGCATTTTTGAGAGCTAACAATAGCAATGTATGTTAACCTTGAATAACCTATAAGAACTGCATAGGAATAGAATCAACACAAAAAGAATGTAGAGCACAATACAAAGCACACTATAATCATTGGGAAAACATAGTTTACCTTATTTATTAAATTTTCTCAAAAGCACTTGGAAACCAAGTACCTAAACCATCATCTTAGCTCATTCCAACTTATCTTTAGACTCTACAATAAAAGAATAGATCTATGTACTCACAAAACTTCCTCAAGTCTCAACTATAAATGCACAACCTCAACATATTTTCCTCATTTCACAATTTTCTCAATATCCTCAACATCTTCATCCCATAGTTGATATCAATGAGAACACTAATCAATAGACTTCCTATTGACATCAATGAAAAAAACATAATTCTTGCAACAATCTCCCCCTTTTTCATTGAAGGAAACACAAGATGTGAAAAACCACCTAAGACCACACAATATTTTTGAATTCCCTCTCTCTTTTCCCTTAGGTGATCTTCTCCCCTTGAGAAGAAAGTTCTATTTTTTTTAACATTTCTTTCTCCCCCTTTTGAGATCAATGGTGAAGGATAAAATATTATTATTGTTCTACCTCTTTGATGATAAACCACAAAAACTACTTTGAACAATCCCCCTTAGGAGTACACCCATCTAAATTAGCAACACAATGACAACACATGAAACTACCTACTCCCTCTAAGAGGTAACCACCAATATCAATCTAAAAAAGAAATAGATCCATAGATCCACTAGACTAATACACAACAATATGCATCTAGTTCAAGAAATGATGGGAAATAACCCCCAACTTCTCTTGAATATACTCAAAGGTATCCTTAGGAAGAGCCTTAGTAAACATGTCAGCAATCTGATCCTGGTGTAGGAGCACCTACACCACAATGTTCATCTTTGGTCAATTGAGTTCCTAGTAGGTTTATGTTAAGTATTTTGTGTTTATTTTTTCCAATAAGGTCTAAAAAGACCAACCATAATATAATAAATGTTTTTGTTGAGTCATTTAGGGATGAAGGTTAATCTTGCACCTACAAGTGTTTCTAGCCTTTGAAGGAAAATCTTGGAGTTTGTATTAGGGTGGTTCAAGGTTTGGGTCTTATGAAGGTGATGAGGATATTTTCAAGCCTTTAGTATGATTTTAATTGTCATAGGTTGAAAATAATGCATAGGTATTTTTAGTATGCTTGTAAAAGTAATCCAAATAGATTATTAGTCCTCCAATGGTCCTAATCTTTCAAAAGTTATTAAAAGATAGTTATGGGCATTGGAGAGATGGTCCTTGGTTTGAGAATATATTTAAAGGCCTATTCAAGGCTTGAAGGAGGTTAGAAGAAGCATTGTATTAAATTTTCAAGAAGTAATACCACATTTTCCTATGCAAAGCTCTATTTTTCACTGTTTTCTTGAACTTTGTAGGCTGTGTATGGAATAGTACAAAACTTTAATGATCTAAACTCTTTAGTTTCATGTAGATATAAGTCTTACCTTTCCTTTGAATCCATTCTAAATATTTAATATTCATTTTGGAGGGAGCATTCAAAGAGTTTCTAAAACTGCCTATGTAATGCAGAAAAAGCATTGTTTGGGACTTATTTAATGGCATAAGCCTTCCACCTACTATTAATAATTTTTCTTGGTGGTAAGTCAATATAATATGGTAGGGTAACCTTTTTTATATTTTAGATGCATAAAGGAAACAATTTAGGAGGTTGGGAATGCTGCCCTTGGGTAGACTGAGTGTATTTTCATGTGGAACAAGGGTGTCCATGAGAGTTTGTAAAGAAACAGTAAAGCAAATGATATTGTGATGTATTTGTGAGTTTATGTAGGGTGTACCCATGATTTTTGATGCATTATTTATGCTTTTGGAAGTTGGGAGATAGGTGATTCATTAAAACCCTAAGTTAATGCATGGTAAAGGAGGGTTTCATAGAACAGTGATAAAGAGGCCTTGAAGTTATAAATAAATTATGGAATCTGATGTTTTTTTATATAATAAATGACTATCCAAGAGTTCATGGTGATTGGAGAAGTCTAAAGGGTATTTATTTTGTAAATTAGGCCTAATTTTGTAGCCTTTTGAGCAAGGTCACTTAATGAAACTCTACAATATTGCAAAAGAACCTTGTATTAATGATTGGGGAATTGTATTTGATGTTGAGTGGATGCTATGTAGATGCTTTGTTGGTATTTTTATAGCCTTCTTGAAAATATATGCTCTTTTGTTGAATTTGGTGACATGAAGCTATAGTGTTGTTATTTGAGAGAAGTTGTGTCAATTTGTTTCTTGGGTTTCCACCACCTCTGCATCATAGTGGTATCAAAGCAGGGAGTAGATTTTGGTTTGCATTTTGCGGGTTGAAGAAGAGGCAAGGTTGAAAAGATGCCTCCAAAGAACAAAGATATGGCTAAAGAGATGAAGGAAAGGCATGCAAGAGAACTCAAAGAGTTGGAAGAGAGAATCATAGCCCTGGAGACAAACAAGAGAAGAGATGCTAAAGAGAGTGAGATAGGTGAAGGGGAAGAAGATGAATTTGAAGACATGGAAGCAGAATTTGATCCAGAGGACCAAAGAATTGCAAAGTTGTTGAAGGCAGTGAAAGGTGACAAGCCTAAGGTAGAACTCGATGTTTCAAAATATGGTGGTAGTCTAAATGATGAATAACTACTTGACTGGATTGCTTCATTAGATAATCATTTTCAATGTGAAGAAGTTCTTGAGGAGCAAAGAGTATGAATTGCAAAGACTAAGTTGCAGGGTCATGCTTTGGTATGGTGGGATTACTTTTAGTCTGAGAGGAGGAAACAAGGAAAGTCTAAGATCAGATCATGGGACAAGATGATATATAAAATCAAAGGTAAATTCTTACCCAAAGATCACCAAGTTCAAATGTTTAAGAGATTGGAAAACTTAAGACAAAGGGAAATGGATATAATTAAGTCTTATTCTGAGGAGTTTTATAATTTCAGTCTAAGGTTTGGTCATCATGAGAATGAAGATGAAAAAATTGCTAGGTATATTGGTGGTTTAAGGCTTAATATATAGGATGAACTGGTTTTGGCTAACCCTAGGAGTGTAGAGGATTGTTATCAAATGGCTATCAGGGTAGAGGAGAAACTGAAGAGAAGGAAAGACAAAGCACTTAGAGGTAGAGGTGGTACATCAAGAGGAAGAGGATTCATGTCTAGTTCAAAGCCAACCTATGATAATCAAGAGGATGCCATGAAAGGCCAAGAGCAATCTGATTCCAGAGGTTGATGAAGAGGCACAAGAGGTATATTTGGAGGAGGTAGGAATTCTAGCAATGAATTTTCAAGAAGATGCTATACTTGTAACCAACCTGTAGATCCATCCTTCAAATGTCCTAAAAGGAAAGGTTCAAGCTCTCATGGAGGATAAAGGAGGAATCAACTAGTGCATGAAGATGAAGAGAGTGTGACTTCACTGGTAGTGAACCTCACATCAAAAGTTGGAGAAGCCTTAATGCTACACAAACAACTTTTGAAGACTTCTCAAGAGGAGGAGCCATTGCATAGGAAAGCATGCTTCGGAATCAATTGAAAAGTACAAGGTAAGGTATGTAGGATGGTACTAGATTCAGGTTGAACTAAAAACATGGTTTCTTGTGAAATGCTAAAAAAACTCAATTTTAAAATAATCCCTCATGATTTTCCTTACAAGATCTCTTGGTTGAGCAATGGTTAATCATTGATAGTGAATGAGAAAGCTATGGTTTATTTTCAAATAGGTGAGTATAAGGACAATGTTGTGACATCCTTCTTGGAAGACCATGGCAATATGATAGGAGTTCCATCTATGATGGGAAAGAAAATAAGTACTCAATATTGAAAAATATACAATAGTTTGTTTTGACTCCTTGGATAGGGGATGAGAAAGTAAAATAAAAATTTATCATGTGTGGGAACAAGGAGCCCCTAAATGTTGTAAAGGAGGTCACAAATGTAAGTCTAAAAGTGTAGGTACAGTAGATCTAAAGGTCAATTCATGGTTAAAGAAGACAAAGATAGTGAATGTGTAGGACAGTGTGCTAGTAGGTACTATAGAGTGCCCTATGGTTATGCAACAAGTTGAGAAGCAATCAAAATCTAATGGTATAGTGAGTGGATAGGCTAAGAGGATAGTGGTAAGGAAAGATAATAAGGAAGTGAGTAAAGGACAAGAAAAACAAGGTAGATAAGACAATTGCAGACCTGAGTATGAAAGGACAGTGAGGAAAAACCAAGGAAGTACTAACATGTGTTTGTTTGCAGGTACAATGCAAGGTAAAAAATCACATCTTGGTCAGGAGAAGGATATAAGATAGTTGACTAGTTTGAGAATAGAGGCAAGGAAGAATGCTTGTATGCATACAATACACCATGAAGGAAGTTTAGGACACTTTATATACCCAGTGTACATGCACTAGTAGAATGCATTTGTGAATCAAGTGAGTTTATGTAATACTTGGAGGCAATGGTATCCACACCAACTCATGAGACATTAGAATTTTCTAGGGGGTGTATGGTGCAGGAGCACCTACACTACAATGTTCATCTTTGGTCAATTGAGTGCCACGTAGGTTTATGTTAAGTATTTTGTGTTTATTTTTTCCTATAAGGTCTAAAAATACCAACCATAATGTAGTAAAAGTGTTTGTTGAGTCATTTAGAGAAGAAGGTTAATCTTGCACCTACAAGTGTTTGTATCCTTTGAAGGAAAATCTTGGAGTTTGTATTAGAGGGGTGTAAGGTTGAGGTCTTATGAAGGTCATGAGGATATTTTCAAGCCTTTAGTATAATTTTAATTGTCATAGGTTGAAAATAATGCATAGGTATTTCAATATGCTTGTAAAAGTAATCCAAATAGGTAGTTAGGCCTACAATGGTCCTAATCTTTCAAAAGTTATTAAAAGGTAGTTATGGGAATTGGGGAGATGGTCCTTTGTTTGAGAATATGTTTAAAGGCCTCTTCAAGGCTCAACGGAGGTTAGAAGAAGCATTGTATTAAATTTTCAAGAAGCAATACCACATTTTCCTATGCAAAACTCTATTTTTCACTATTTTCCTAAAGTTTGTATGCTATGTACAGAATAGTACTGAACTTTAATGATCTAAACTCTTCAGTTTCATGTAGATATAAGTCTTACCTTTCCTTTGAATCCATTCTAAACATTTAATATTCATTTTGGAGGGAGCATTCAAAGATTTTCTAAAACTGCCTATGTAATGCAGAAAAGCATTGTTTGGGACTTATTTAATGGCATAAGCCTTCCACCTACTATTAATAATTTTTCTCAGTGGTAAGTCAATATAATATGGTAGGGTAACCTTTTTTATATTTTAGATGCATAAAGGAAATAATTTAGGAGGTTCAGTATGTTGCCCTTGGCTAGACTGAGTGTATTTTCATGTGGAATAGGGGTGTCCATGAGAGTTTGTAAATAAATAGTAAACGAAATGATATTGTGATGTTTTTTGAGTTTATGTAGGGCACGTCCATGATTTTTGATGTATTGGTTATGCTTCTGGAAGCTGGGAGATAGGTGATTCATTAAAAGCATAGGTTAATTCATGGTAAAGGAGGCTTTCATAGAACAGTGATAAAGAGGCCTTGAAGTTATAAATAAATTGTGGAATTTGATGTTATGGCATATAATAAATGACTATCCAAGAGTTCATGGTGATTGGAGAAGTCTACAGGGTATTTTTTTTGTAAATTAGACCTAATTTTGTAGCCTTTTGAGTAGGGTCACTTAATGAAACTCTACAATGTTGCAAAAGAACATTGTATGAATGACTGGGGAATTTTATTTGATGTTGATTGGATGATATCTAGATTTTTTTTTGGTCTTTTTATAGCCTTCTTGAAAAGATATGCTCTTTTGTTGATTTTGGTGACTTGAAGCTATAGTGTTGATATTTGAGAGAAGTTCTGTCAATTTTTTTCTTGGGTTTCCAGCACCTATACATTAGATCCTATGTAGGCACATACTCAAACTTCACTTCATTCTTGATGGCCTCTCTCAAAAGTGATAGCTGATAGATATATGGTTTTTCCTTGAATGCATCACTTGATTCTTTAAAATATTTATTAGACTTGTATTATGATAGAAGATAGATATGGGTTCATCAAATACAACTCTGATATGCTTCAAAAGTTTCTTCATCCATAATACCTATGTACAGGATGATGCTACTGCAATATACTCATCCTCTGCAGTGGAAAAATCAATCAAATCTTTTTTCTTACTTAGCCATGATACCAACCTACATCCAAGAAATAATGCACTGCCACTTGTAATTTTATTTTCATCAATACAACCAACCCAATCTACATCTATATAAGAATTTAATGTGAAATCAGTATCCTTAGGATACCACAAACCATATTCAGTGTGCCTCTTAAATATCTAAATATTCTCTTCACTTCTACAACATGTGTTTCTTTAGGTTCTTCTTGAAATCTAGCAACAAGAAAAACAACATGCATGATATCCAGTCTAGTAGTAGTTAAATATAGTAGACCACCAATCATAGATCTATAATTGCTCTGATTAGCCTTAGGTGAATTAACATCTTTACTTAATTTAAAACTAGTCACCATAGGAGTACATATTGGTTTGGATTCATCCATTCCAAACTTATTCAATATTTATTTGACATACTTAGACTTTGAAATGAAAATCCTTTTATTAGTTTGATTGATCTATAGCCCAAGAAAGAAATTCATCTCCCCAAACATTGACATCTCAAATTCTTTCTACGTGTCTTCAAAAAATTTAGTACACACAACTTCATTTCCACCAAAGATAATTTCATCCACATATGGAACTATTATCAATATCTTTTCCTCCTCAATTTATAAATAAAGATTACTATCTGCGAACCCCTTGTTGAAACTTTGTTGCATAAAGTACCTATCTAATCTTGTATACCAAGCTTTGGCTGCTTGCTTCAAACCTCATAGTTCCTTCCTCAACTTATATACCATGTCCAGTTGATCTAAAAATTGAAAGCCTTCAAGTTGTTCCATATAAACCTCTTCTTCCAATTCTCCATTAAAAAAAGTAGACTTCACATCCATCTGATAGACCTTAAAATATTTATGTGCTACAAATTCCAAAAACATTTTGATAGCTTCCATCCTAGCTATAAGAGAAAAAGAATCCTTGATATATATGCCTTTTACTTGTGGGTAACCTTTACACACAATTCTTTCTTTGTTCCTAACAACTTCTCCATTATCATTTAGCTTGCTCTTGAAAATCCACTTAGTTCCAATTATGTTCATGTTTGTTGGTCTAGGGACCAATTCCCAAGTCTGATTCTTCTCTATATGAATAAGTTCTTCTTCCATTTCCTTTATCCAATTTTTATCCTTCCATGCTTCACTTACTAATTTAGGTTCAACTTTAGAAAGTAAACAGAAATTTACCTCAACTTTAGTAGATTTTCTTCTTGTCAATATACCTTTCCTATTATCCCCATTAATCTAATCTTTAGAATGATTATTTTGTACATACATAGGGGTTTTAGGGGTCTTCTCCAAATATTCTTCCTCTTCATTTTGTACCTATTTTTCATCAATTATTCCTTCTACTCTTTTGTACTTAGGTTCATTGAATACATAGCCATCTAATGCAATATAATTTTATAGGTTTTTGAATCAACCTTAACATTGCACTCTCAAATATCTTTCTCAACATTTTTTTGTAACATTTGTAACATTTTCTCTTTATAGAATATCCAAGGAAGATATCTTCATTAGACTTCACATCAAACTTTTCTAAGTTTTCTTCATATCTTTTGATATAACATTTTCTTCCAAACACTCTAAAGTAATTCATAGTAGGCATATTTCTATACCATAGATCATAAGGAGTCCTTTTCTTGTTAGCTTTAGCTTGAACTCTATTAAGTATGTAAACTACAATATGAATAGCTTCCCTCATATAAACATCTAGTAGATTTTCCTCCTTCATCATAGTTCTTGTAGCTTCATGAATAGTTTTGTTTTTCCTTTCAACAACTCCATTATGTTGAGGAGTTCTAGGGGAAAACAAATGCCTCTTTATTCCATGAAATTCACAAAACATGTTAAACTCATTGGAGGTGAATTCACTACCTTTGTCAAACATTAATAAATTTATTTTTAGATCCATTTCATTTTTAACCAAAGCTTTAAATGCCTTAAATTTGTCCAATGCATCATATTTCTCTCTAAGAAGCGTAACCTATGTCATTCTAGAGTAATCAACAATCAAAATCATAAAGGACCTATCACCTTGTAGACTTCTCACTCTTGTAGGACCACAAATATGTGTATGCACTAATTCCAACATTTTGGTAGAAGATTGTTTCTTTCATTTCAAGGTTCTCCTTGTTTCTTTTCCAAATTGGAAACTCTCACAAATATCATTGATAGTTTTATGATCTTAGGTAAATCTCTCACAACATGAACCAAACTAATTTTTATAAAATTATCAAAATTCATGTGACACACCATATAGTGCCTTAACAAACTATCATTAACCTATGACATAAAATAATGACCATCAACACCCTTAAGCTAATAGATGTTTCCTTTTTCTCTCTTACCTATAGCAATCATAGTTCAAGATCCTTTCCTAATCTCACAAGCTTCATCCTTAAATACAAGATTATATCCTTTGCTACACATTTTTCTAGCAATTAAGAGATTATATCTTAATCCCTTAACATAGTAAACATTATCAATATTATGCTTTCCATCAAAATTGATTGAACCTATTCCAAAAATCTTAGCTCCCCAATAATCCCCAAATTTAATTAATCCACCATCATATTTTCAATTTTTAACAAACTTACTTTTGTTTCTAGTCATATGATTAGAGCAACCACTATTAATAACTTAGTAATTATTATCTTCTTTGATATGAAAAGTAGGTACCAAAGCACCTTCAACCTTATCCTTCTTCTCTAGAATAATTTCCTTTACACAAATTTTAGATTTCTCAGAACAAGATTCATCTTGTGAGGCCAAAAATAGACTATCATTATCATCAAAATATCCATAATCAGATTCATCATCACAAATACTAGCATCCTCTCTAACATAGTAACCTTTCCTAATCATTTTCCCTTTATTTTTGTTCCCTTATTTATTTTTATTTCTTTCATCTCTTTTTGGAAATCTAGAAGCATACTGACCTATATCATCACAACTAAAACATTTGAAAGGTAATTTAACTTGATACTTACATGTGCCATTCTACATCTTTCACATCAATTTAGCTTCTAAATCATCAAGATCTTCATCACCTGATTCTTTAATATTCTCTAATTTCATAGCCTTGAAATCAATCTCTACTTTTGTTCTTTTCTTCAATCTTCTCCTTTAAAATGTAGTCAGAGTGCAAATCAACAGAACTTTGGAGTATTTATCAAAGTCAATTATTTTCTCAATAGTAGATACCTTTTCACTGTAACAATTTGGAAGATATTTGATAATTTTCTTCACCACTTTAGATCCTTTAACTATTGTACCAAGATCTCTTATATCACTTAATATTTCAATTCTCTGAATGTAGCCTTTAATTATTTTATCCTCAAACATTTGAATCATTTCAAACTATGACTTTAAGTTCTACAAATTTTCTTGCTTGATCTCTAGATCTCCTTCATAGATGCTTTCTAACTTATCCCAGGCATCTTTAGCAATCTTCAAACTCATATATTTAACTAATTTGACTTTTGAATGGCTATTTTTAATAATGTACCTTACCTTAGCATTTATCACATGTGGCTTGACCTTTGCACTTGTACTTGGACCATTCAAAGGTGGAGTGGATGAAGTTTGATA
The DNA here is from genome assembly GCA_007258455.2 of Sequoia sempervirens. Taxonomy (NCBI): domain Eukaryota; kingdom Viridiplantae; phylum Streptophyta; class Pinopsida; order Cupressales; family Cupressaceae; genus Sequoia; species Sequoia sempervirens. The sequence continues at coordinate 485,221,670 of VDFB02271358.1, forward strand.
GGCCTTGTCAATTTCATATCCTTGAGCACACAAATATCCTTACATCCATGTTTTCCAAAATTCATAATATGTGTCATCAAATCTAGGGTATTCCAAAGGAATCTTGTTCACCATCTCGGATCTACCTTAAGTGGTTAATCTCTTCTTCAAGGAACCTTGCTCTGATACCAATTGTTGAAATAATCAAGAAAACTAAGAGGGGGGTTGATTTAATTATAACAAATTAAACCTTCAAAAACCATCAACAATAAATAGATCCATAAGTATTCATTAAGTACTTATTCTGTTAGATTGATAAAACATAAAATGTAGATAATGGCGTAGCATAGAAAAATTGATCTTTGGACATTTACATGTTCATTTGGGTCCTTCTTGTGGATATTGGCTTAGTTTTTCCTTGATTTAGTATTGTGGTTAACACATTCACATTAGGCCTTTGGCCCTTGTGAATTAATAGGAATTTTATGATGCCTTGCAAAAGTTTTGTGAAGTTTTGTAACACATTTTCATGCTTTTCAAGACTTTTCATTAATAATTGGACCTTTCTTATGCTTTAATTGGCCCCATTTTGCATCTAAAGGCCTTACTTAAGTGTATTTTTAAAAATAATCCCAATAAAAATCATTTAAAATATCTAAATTTTGAAACCCACTTTAAATGCCTTAGGTGGGACCCATTCACCATTAGAGGTGAATGATCCCCCTTTGGCCCAAAATTCAAAGACAATTCAAATTTCTAGTAGGTTTTTATTTTATGAGATCTAAGGTCAACCTATTATGTATTTTTTCAGAATTATTGCATAATCAAGTATAAATATTAAGAAAAAAATGGTTGATTTTATGAGATACAAAAAAAATGACGATGAAAAGATAACTAATTTTATCTCACACTATCAATTGCTTTATTCCCAAATTGATGTCAAGGTCCTTGACCCACACCTTCAAAAGATGTTAATAGAAAACCTACAAAGTAAGATTCAAGACAAGCTCACTATGATGAAATTCCCATCCTTCATGCACTCATGTACTACCGTTTGTGATTATCAAAATTTGGTTAGTAGTCAAGATACAAGGTCCACTTCCAGCCGAACTAACAAATTTGAGCCTATTAACCACAACAATTCCTAACCATTTAGAAGGAAAAACAAAGGGTTCCTTAAATTTAATGCTCTTTAGCCTACAACTCACAATGTGAATAACCAAATTACAACTGTTAAAACTTTGCTTCCCTTTAGTTATGGAGATCCAAAATGATAATTCACACCCTTACCTAACACCCTTCATAACACAATGTCCCAACTTTTACAATAGCAAATGATTACCTTTCCCACTATCAAACCACCCAACCCTATTAAGCCTTTAGCACCGAGCTTTAAATCAAATGCTCACTGCCACTATCATCAACAAAATGGACATGAAAAAGAACATTGTAAGCATCTTAAATATCTTGTGCAATACCTGATTGATTCTGGTAGTTTATCCATTGCATGTGTTAGCAATCAAGGCAATAAGTTTGTTGCTCCTTTGAATCAAAACATGCAAATTTTCACTGATCTAATGCCCAAACATAATGTTTCATTTTTCAAAGCTAGTGAAACTAAAATGAATAATGTGATGAATGTTGATACAGATGATGAACATCATGATCCCGTCTCAAATTATATCAATACTAATCATATGGATGAAATGGTACATGTGATAGATGTTATCCTTCGCAAGGGCTGATCCAAGAGCTCTCTTGATATTGCTTTCTCCTCTAAGGATATAATTAAACATTTACCCAATGGTCCTCTCTACATAGCTAGCCATATCTATCAGAAGACCAATAATGGGATACTAATAGATCATGCTTGTGGAGAGAATGTGATCACCGATGAATTATTAGTATTGCATGAATTTTATCAAGATGACTATGATAAACTAAAAGCTTGGATCAAGATACATAATTATTTTTCTTTCCCTATGATTGGGTTGATCATTGTTCCATTACAAATAGGACCAATAACATTAGATGTCACATTCTCCATCATCCCATAGTCATACCAATTTCCTTTAACGCTAGGTCATCCATGGCTTCACTCAATGAAAGTTGTCCCTTTGATTGTACAAAAATGCTTAAAGTTTTTATTTGAAAATGAAATATTCATTTTCCACCATAGTGGTTTAATCCTTTGTCTTCCATAGGAAACCTTTTCTTATAATCCTTTTGGCTCGAGCCCAGGGAACCTATAACACCACCACAAGAGTTCTTTTTCATAGCTTACCAAAAATTCAAAGAAAATAAAATAGCAGAATTGTCTCTCCAAAACATTTCCCCATCTCCCTTTGAAACTCCCATCATAGAAGAAACCATGCTTCAACCCAAAGAAGAAAAAAACAACCAAGATCAACCAACAACAAAACCTTCACCTACATTTTCCAAAAGACCAAGAGACAATGATAGCAACCACATCATACCTCCTCGAATAAAACATGTTTACAAAGTAAAAGAGAAAGTGGATGACCAACCTCCTATGCTTCCTTTTTTTCCTCCCCCTATTGAAGAAAATCATCCTATGATTGATCAACCCAATCTTACACAAACAAAAATTCAAAATAAAACCAAAAGAAACAGAGGTGCTTAGGAGTGTTGATGTAGACTTTGTGCACTTGCTCGCAAGTTACAAGAAGAGCTAAGTAAAGAAAATCAAAATCCAAACTTTACCAAATCAATACACAATGACCCTCCTCCCTAGAATGATCCAATACAACAATCACAACAATAGTTACAATCTTCATCAGCTATTATCATTCATCCTCCTATTCTGATTAATTTGGATGATGATGACGAGATCACCAAAATTGATGAAGAGGTGCATAATGACTTGAACACATTTTCTTCCTCTTCCATGATCTTAAACAAAAAATCTCCTATATAGAATAATGAACCTAGTACTTCTCCTAGTTCAGAACTTTCCCTTGTCCCTTTGGCCAGATGCCTTCCCTCGACATATAATGAACATGATTGGGAGGTGGATGACTTGCTTGATGGTTGACTCACATTTTCCTTACTAGTATTTTGTATTTTATTTTTCTTGTTTCTTTTTCTTTTGTGTGATTGCATGTGAATAATGTGATCTCCCATGATTTTTTGTTTGATGTTCTCTCTTTGTGACATTCCTCTATTTGTACCTTCATTCTTCTCTGTCATGTATCACTTTTTCCTTTTTGTTTCTTTATCATTTTTTATGTTTTCCCTTTGGGGATGACACAAGGCATTGAGACATTCATGTCTCTTTCATGTTGACCTAAAAGGAAATTTTCTTTTCTTTTACCTTTTTAGCATGTCCTTTCTTTTTTGTCTTGTGTTTTCCTTTTGGGGATGACACAAGGCATTGAGACATTCATGTATCCTTCATGTTGATCCAAAATATTTTTATTTTCTTTTTCCTTTTATTTTTTATTTGTCTTGTTTTTTCCTTTTGGGGATGATGCAAGGTGTCAAGACACCCTATGTCTCTTCCATGTTGACCCAAAAAAAAATTATTTGTTTACAATCTCTTTGTGTCATTCTTTTAGTTCTATGTGTATTTGGGGGATGATGATAGTTCCAAGCTCATTACAAAATATTGCAGCAATGAACATACATACCCCAAATCCATAGATCCCTTATGTGTTTGGTGTTTTCATTTTGGGGCAATCCCTTTTTCTTTTTCCTTTCCTTCACATGATGTAGCATTACTCAGAAACATATGACTTGGAATAGGGCTTTCCAAGTTGGATCTCATGTCTTCTTCTTTTTTTTGCATTTTTCATTTGCTACTTTAAAGTAATTGATCACAACATGGTGTTAGCAATTCCTTTAAAGTGGGGGCATACATTGGAATTATTCTTTTGCATTTTTCCTTTTCCTAATTCTTAGTGTAGCCTTCCTTCATACATTGCATTTGTTGCTTTGTGGATGACATTGGTTATAGTTTCCTTAATGAATGTGATCTATCTTAGCATATTACATTGCTCTTAGTGGCTTGATGTGATGCATTGCAACCCCTAAGTTGTGAATTTTCTATTCTTTAATCGGTCCTCTCTTGGAGACATTAGGCACAATTTTCCCTAATTCAAAGACCTCGCATGAAGTAAGAAAGACTCATTTGACCATTCTTTTCCTGTTGCATTTTACATTTGTTATATGGCCACCTTTCATAACACAACTTGCATGCCTATGGAGCCATCACATTTTTTCATGAGCTCCAAGCATATGAATTTTTGCTTCTCTCATTAAGCTCAAAAATCCATTTTCTTTTATGGTGCCTTATTAAAGTTATCAAGAGCTATAAATTTTATATGGTTGAGTAGGAAGCCCATTCTAAGGCATGAATTTCAACATAGCCACCTACGTGTGTGTGAGTGCATACTAGCCATGAGTGTAGGTTTATCACCTTCAAGGACTTATCACTTGGTGGAATGCCATGAGTTCCATCATCCCAGAGTGAGTATGCATCTTTCGGAAAAACAACCTAGTTCTGATACACATTAGGATGGACAAAAAATCGAAGCTTGATCTAATTCTTTCTCTTCTTTTTCTTTCTTTCCTTTCCTCCCTTTCAGCTTAGGTAGTGTATGATTGGTTTTTTCATTGTTCTTTACATCATTATCTTATGTTTTCCGTTGTGCTTATATTTTTTTTTTCTATATGATCTTGATCCTAGGGGCTTGATCACCCATCTTGATTGTTGTTGTCTCATCTTTCCAGTATGGGTGCACTTGAATCTCTCTTAATGTGTGTTTTTGGCTACTTTAGTGTGAGTTTGAAGTAGGTTATCTTCTCACTAATGTAGGGGCTAAATGTAGCATAGAAAATGGATCTTTGGACATTTCCACACTCATTTGGCTCCTTCTTGTGTATGTTGGCTTAGCTTTTCCTTGATTTAGTGTTGTAATATGGTTAACACAATCATTTTAGGTCTTGGGTCCTTGTGAATTAATAAGAATTTTATGATGTCTTACAAAAGTGTTATGAAGTGTCGTAACACACTTTCATGCTTTTCTAGGTTTGTCATTAATAATTAGACCTTTATTATGCTTTAAATGACCCCATTTTGCATCTACAAGCCTTAATTAAGTTTATTTATGAAAATAATCCCAATAAACATTATTTAAAATATCTAAATTTTGAAACCCACTTTAAATGCCTTAGGTGGGACCCATTCACCATTAGAGGTGAATGAGTCCCCTTTGGCCCAAAATTAAAATTCAATTCAAATTTTTGGTGGATTTTTATTTTCTAAGATCTAAGTTCATCCTGTGATGTATTTTTGGGAATTATTACATAATCAAGTATAATATAGGGTTTTTCTACTCATTTCACCCCTAACCAATTAATCAATTAATCACTTAATAATTCTAGGAATTTCAAGCATCTTCAAGTCTACATCCATTAGAGCTATTACTCACATGTCTGTAGCATTCTACTTTAAGGGTTTCATGATTTGTAACATTATCTTTGTTCATTCATCATTCTCTTTCCATATTTCATTTCATTTTCAAGTGTTTAAGTACTAACAAGGGATTTCACCAAGGAAAAGCCTTATTCACTAACCTTGCAACAATTTTTACCTCTCTCTACATGACATTTGTAGGTCTAGGTTGCATATTCATCAAAGAGCAAGGTTGGAAAAGTTTTCAGCAAATCATCAAAGTTATTCAAAGTTTTCAAAACCCTAGGAGAGGCTTGGAGAACATCTACAGGTTGAATTTGATAGTTTCAGACCTTAATCTGAATCAGGAGGAAAAGTGTAGACCGAGAGCTATAGATTTCACTTTTAAATTTCTAGAAATCTATAGGTGGTCTGGTTCACCATTAGTGGTGAATGAGTCCCTTTTCCCAGGCTTAAAGAATAATTTTGAAGATTTGAGTACCCAGTTGTCTGAAACATGTTCTAGTAAAGTATTCCCGAAGTAGGACTAAGTCGACCAGCTTGACGTATGAGTCACAGTTGCAATCAATAGTGAATTATTAAATATTCTAGAGATCCTTTCCATCTCTTCTCAGTCTCCAAATGCACACTTTAGCTTTCATAAGTTTTTGTTACATTCTACTTGAATTTCTAGGTCATTTTGCATATCACATGTTTTCAAATATCTTGCATTTTTTAAGTTTACATTTGGTAGTTAAAATCTTTTATCAGTTTTTAGCCTTGAGGATAATCCCCTTTGATAGATTTCAATCTCCTTTGCAATGGAATCTCAAGGATTTGTTCTTGAGTGAGCCATTAATATTTTTGTACACCTCTCCTTTTAGGTTCAAAACCCTAGAAGTGTAAGAGAGACCCTCACAAAAAAATATTTGGTTAAAACAAAAACTAAAATCACAACACCACACACATTTAAGAAGACTATATTTATTTGGAAATTCCCACGAGGGAAAAACCACAATGAGGATTAGCTCACAATATAAGTAATAGCACAACTAGTACAAAGAGGCTCACTACTAGAATAGGACACACTTTCCAAAAAGGATTACAGTTGGGGATCCCTACCATAGTAAGAATACAAGAAGATAAAAGAAGAATGTTATAGAGATAAACACTTCTCAATGCAACAATGATTCCACCACAATTTATCCCACACTTTTGCAGTCTCACATGAAATATTTTTGATGCCTTTAGCTCATTTCCTTCAAGAAACCTAACATGAAATTCACACTATTTTTCTCAAATACACATCACATACACTTCGCTCGCATCAATCTTGCATCTATCTTTGTTCTTAATATTTCCTTCACTTCTCTTACATCAACATCATTCATATTTATATCATTCTCTACCTCAAAACTTTCTCCAATTTTTTCCATTAGCCCTTATACATTCAACTTCAAACTATTTTGACTCCAAAATATTCTTGTGGTGGATAGGAATGAAAGGTGGCCTACATAAATCCTTAATTAGGACCCAAATAGATCTCAACACACTTGAACATGCTTCCACAATCATTACATGTAGTGTAAAACACAAGGTCAACCAACACTCATGTAAGACATCATAAAAATTAAGTACATGATTCCATAGATCAAGTCAAAAGTTCTAGAGAGCATCATTTAATCAAGAGTTAAATATGTAACTATCCATGAATATCTTGAGATTCATCGAATACAACACCCAAGATTTCCATCAACAAATACTTTAACTCATGACAATTGATAACCCTTGTTTGCAGATTGATAACTAAAACTTACACTATACTACATATCAAATCAAGTAAAAATTGAAACCATAAAGATAAAGACATTATAAGAAAATTCCAAAATCTACACAACTTGAATCCAAATAGTGGATTTAAGCATGGAGAAAATACATTTCTCCAAAACAATAGAAAACATAATAGAACAACTAATTCACACACTGTTGAAATTATAGTACATTTTACATCAATCCAATAACTCTAATTTTTAATATAGAAGCCTTTGTTAGCCTCAAATAACTTGTAAGAACTGCATAGGCATAGAATCAACACAAAAATAACATGGAGCACAATACAAAGCACATTATGATCATTTGCGCAACACATTTTGTCCTATTTATTAAATTTACTCAAAATCACTTGGAAACCTAGTAGAACCATCATGCCAACTCATTCCAACTCATCTTTAGACTCTATAACAAAATAATCACTCCTTGTACTCACAACACTTCCTCAAGTCTCATCTATACATGCAAAACCTCAACTTTTTTACCTCCTCTCATAATTTTCTCAATATCCTCAACATCTTCATCCCATAGTTGACATCAATGAAAACATTGGTAAATAAACTTCCTCTCGACATCAATGGAAACACAATAATTCTTGCAACATCAACAATAACAAGACCAATTGCAAGCACAACAAGCACAAGTCAAATTCCAAGCATAACAAGTACAAGCCTAATTGCAAGCACAATAAGTGCACCGAACCTAATTACAAGATCAACAATTCATGCAAGTGTAACAAGTCATAGAATAATTAAAAGCACAACAAAAATATTCCCAACAACAATTTGTTGTACAACAAGAAGAACAAGACTTGTATTACAACCAACAACAACCATATGCAAATTTGCATCAAAACATCTTGAAGCAAAATTTAAAAGGAGCATACAACACACCACTACCATTATCACCATTAAATCTACAATATAAAAACAATCCACCATACACATAATATAATATAGTTAACATGAACAGACCACCTTTGAAAATATTGCATGTCATTCATCTACCATTCCTTTATACAGCATGTATGCTCTACCAGAAAACAATAGTCAAGACAATATTTCCTTATAAATCAAGATGGTCGGACAACAAATTCAAGATATCAAAGATGGAAAAAAAATGAAATCATATGTACAAAGAGACTTGTGTCCATATCCTTTTGATCATAACATTGCAATGATGCCATTCCCACTACGATTTGAGATCTTGAAATTTGACAAATACAAAGAGAATGGAAATCGAAAAGATCACATTATGGAATTTTATATGGCATGTATAAAAGTATCATACAATGAATCCTATTTGATGTGTCTTTTCCCATGTAGTTTGGGAGGCCAAGCCATATAATGGTTCTCACACTTACCTCTTGGAATTTGAACTTTTCAAGAAATAATAGATCACTTTTTGGATCACTTCTCCTACAACCTAAATATGGATGTAATTTTGGAGGAACTATACTCCCTAAAATAGAACAATAGTGAACAATTTCAAACTTTTGCAATGATGGAGGCATAGAGATAGTAAACGGAAATAGACGATTGCCAAAAAGCAATAGATAGTGATCATTATTTCCAATGTAGACTTAGATTTATCCTTCCAACTAAAAATTTGATGTGTCTCATCATACGAAGAGCTCATCCCTGGGGGGCTAAACATTGAAAGATCCCTCATAACACAAAGAGAAACATTGTAATACAAAGATAATCATGCGTCATCTATTTCTAATGATAAACACTATATGTGGTCCCAAAAAAAGAACATTACAAATGATGGCGTAGTTGATGCAAAAGTGGTGTTAAATTCTCTAAAATAAACCAACACACAATAAAATATGCAACAAACCACACAACAACCAAACACAAAACAAAAAAGAAACCAACAAATGATCAAAAATTCCAACACTCAAATAGGACCACCCTATCAAAACAATTACCCTCAATGACGCAAGTACACACCTTTGGGGTAACCTATTGAAGTGGTCATACAAAAACTAGTATAGTACAACCTCATCATGCTCTCTAATTATAAAAATTACCATGAACCTCAAGTCAAACCACCGTGGTATAGAGAGAAGGATCTTTGTGATTTTCATCAAAGCAATGAACACAAAACATCAATTTGCATGAAATTGAAAATTTTCTGTCAAGATCTTATTGACAATGGAGATGTAACTATGGATCAACAATCAAGAAATCAAGATCTTAAAATATATAAGAACTTGATGCTAGAAGATAGCAAGTGAAATGATAATGGCAAAGGGAAGGATTAAAACAATGTAGTAGCATCATGTGATGATTTTATATCCATCATTATAATCAAAGAACATAGTGCAGAGTGTGGAGTCAAAACACATAGAGGAAAAGTAACCATCTAAAGGAGCACCATCACAATCTAGGGCACCATCCTCACTACCAAAGTAAAATCCCAATGATTATAGTATCTTAGACCAATTAAATAAGACTCTTTCCCAAATATCCATCCTGGAGTTATTGAAACTATCTCATACACATAGGGAAATATTAGAAAAGACTTTATCTTTAGTATCCATACTTGGTAATCTTGATACTAAACAATTTTGAGCTATGGTTAGAAATGTCACCACCTCTCATATTCTCACCTTTTTTGAGAAATACCTACCCATGCAACCATTACAAAATCATGCATTCAATCTTGAGGTCCTCATGCACAAAAAATAATTTAAAAGATTCGTTGTGGATGGAGGAGATGGTCTTAATATTTATATCCTTCAACTGATCAATAACTTGGGCTATTCCAAATATATTTTTTCAAACTGAAAAAGGTGTTACTATAAGAGCATATGATGATCAAGAATGGACTATACAAGGAACAATCAAAATCCCCATCCATGTAGGACCTAAAATTGTAGAAACTACATTCCAAGTGCTAGAACTTGACCTTCCATAAAATATACTTCTAGGTTACTTGTGGATCCACACCATACAAGTCATAGATTCCACCTACCATAAATGCATTAAGTTTCCCTATAAAGATAGAGAAATCATAGTCAATGGTAATCCAAAACTATTTTATTATTAGAAGATCTTGGAAGAAAAGTACTATAGGATCCTACAAGTGCCTAAGAATAATGAACTACCAACACCCTCTTATTTCCTTAGACCATCTACCATATCCTCCACCTATAAATAAAAAACAATTATTTTGCAAAACATCCTTGATATCAAATCAGTGATGAAAGACAATGGTTGTAGGGACTACAACTTCAAAAAGGAAAAAATTATTATTAGAGAATTAGTTATTTATCGTAGGTCTTATTGGAAGCCCCAACCTATTGAAAAGGTATCAAAGATAATCATGACAACATCTACCACTTTTATAATGTGGGGAGATTTGAACAAGGAAAGCATTGATTAGGAAAATGTATCAGAATTATTATACAAGGAAAATAGAGAAAATATCATTCTTCGAATGGAAGATGTCAACAAAGGACTATAGTTGATGAAGGGTTGGGGATAAAACAAAAATAAAAAGTGAGACCAAATAGAAATGATTTCCTAGAACCTCTTGATATAGAGAAATGACCTAAGAATCTTGGTCTTAGACGTACCATAAGAAAAGTGACCATTCATGGCAAGGGTTATTCTATTAAAGGAGTCAAATCATCCTCTTGGTTACCTACATTGTGTAATGAAACCATCAATGAATTTCCCCTTGATACCATAGACCTATTTGAGTATACCTATTTATTCATGATAAACACTACATCCTTTCCTTTCAATAGCCAAGGCATTGAATTGAAACTAGTTTAGCCTCAACTTATAGACTAGGCCCAGCGAGGACTTCCTATTATGGATTCATTCACAAAGGATGAATATATCTCCAAGTTCATGTGGCTTTATGACCACATGCCATATGGGGGTCATACCGAAGGTTTTGACATTGAACTAGATCTACAAGCCTACTTGGGGAAATTATTGAGTCCCTTAGTTGCAAAAAGGAAAATATGAGAATCATGTCTCAATCCTTAAGTGAAAATCACATTGTGGAACTTTGTAATCCTAAAATAGTTAAAATAATGGATGTATCCAATGGTGAAAACCTCTCTAAGTCACCCAAGGATGAGGTATTGAATCTTCCCCTTAGTATGATACATTGAGAAAAATTAGGAGTTCTTGTTGAGAAATCTAATCCATTCAATGTAGGGACATCACAAATCAGGCATGATCTATTTGTCTGATGAGGCATCACAAATCAATTTCTATGTAGAATCACACCTAGATAAAGAGAAAAAATGGAAATTTTGCATGGTCTTATGTAGACATGTTGGGCCTTGATCATAAATTATATGTTCACCATCTTCTAGGTTATCCTTATGCTATAGGTTAATAAAGTAGAAGTTGAGAAAAATGCATCTAAAAATAACATTATTGGTTAAACTAGAATTATAGAATCTTCTTGACATGGGATTCATCTGACCAATAGATCATGCTGAGCAGGTTTCAAATCTTATACTAGTCTCAAAGTCCTCTAGGGGTGTCAAAATATGTACTAACTTTAGATATTTAAACAAATCATGTCCCAAGGATGACTTTCATCTTCCCAATATTGACATCATTGTAGATTTGACTACTGGACATGAGATTTTTTCATTCATGGACTTCTCTGGGTATAATCAAATCATGATAGCCAAAGAATATCAACATAAAATAATGTTTACATGTCCATGGGAAATGTATTTTTGGAACGTGATGTCATTTGGTTTGGGGAATTTTGGAGCCACCTATTAGAGAGCAATGAAACTGATTTTTCATGACATGATTCACATTTAGAACACTATGTGGATGAAATTTTAGCCAAGTCAAGAACAATGAAGGAAAATCTAGATTTTTTAGTACCCATCTTTGAAAAACTCAAAGAGTAAAAGGTAAGTTGAATTCAAAAAAGTGTCTTTTTCATAATATCAAGAAAACTCTTAGTATGCATTGTGTCATAAAGAGGAATTGAGATAGATCTAGCTAAGGTCAAATAAATTTGGGATATAGAACCACTATAGACATTGAAGCAATTGGGAAGTTTACAAGGGAGATTGTAGTCTATCATAAGATCTATCTAGCACAAGTAGCAGATAAGATTCACCCCTTTTCTCACCTTCTCCATAAGCTGATAGATTACAAATGGGATGAGAAATGTGACAAAGCATTCCAAAAATTCAAATATTACCTACTAACAACTCTTGTCCCTATACTTCCCATACAAAATAACCTTTGATTTTGTATATATTGGCTACATTAGTAGCTCTAGGTTCTTTTCTTTCTTAGCATGATGAAACAAGGAAGGATTGATATTTAATACATTATTAGGGTTTTGGTTGGATACAAGATGAACTATTCATCTATTGAAAAGGCTTACCTAGTAGTGGTGTTTGCTTCCCAAAAGTTTAGACACTCCATGTTTTTACACCAATTAAACCTTATCTCTAAGATAGATCCATTGAAGTATTCATTATCCAAAGCTACTCTCACAAGACAAATGGCCAAGTGGATGATGATCCTTACATAATTTGACATAGATTACATGGATTGAAAGGCTATCAATGGGAAGGCTATTGTAGATCACTTAGTAAATGAACCTATCTACGAAAAAAAATTGTTGGTGTTTGAATTTGTCCCTTGGCATAGTAGATCAATTGAAGCTATATTTTGATGGTTCACATACATAACATGGATCTAGAGAAGGAATTATCTTCATCACCCCATAAGTTGATTGTATCCCTAATTCATATCAGCTATCTTTCCCATGCACTATTAACATTGTTGAGTATGGGGATGTTATCACAAGATTGAGAATCACAATACAATACAAAATCCATGAATTGAAGGACTATGGATATTCACAATTGATTGTAAACCAAGTTAATGATGACTACTATACAAATAATGACAAGCTCATGCCTTATAAAGAGATGGTGTAAAGTCGAAAATATTTCTTTGTTGACATCACATTCAATCAAATACCTTAGATCAAAAATCAAGTAGTTGATTCTATGGAAATAATTGGGTCCTTGCTAGATATGTTGCATAACATCTTGAAATGTTAATTTCTCATTGAGAAGTTTATCTCTCTACATTTGAGGTACCGGAATCCAAATTCATATGTGAAATAATTGGTCTTGACTCTCCCTAGTATCATGAAATCTTTACTTACCTACATAGAGGTATCCTCCCATATTACCTTACTCTAAACCTTAAGAAAACATTTTTCAAAAGAGCATCCTAATTTGTCCTCCTAGGTAATACCCTTTACTATCGAGACATTATTGTGATGTCTTAACCAATAGGAAGCTTTCATTATTTTGAAATAAGTACACAAATGCTTTTTTGGATGGCATTTAAGTGGTATGACCTTGGCTAAGTGGTATGACCTTGGCTAAGAAATTATTAAGGATATGATATTATTGGCCTACCATGGAATACAAAGTTCATTAATGTGTTGAGAAATGTATGCACTATCAATAGCATGGGGACCTCATCCATGCACTTGCTCAAGAGCTCAGACTGATCACTACTCCTTACCCTTTCTCATAGTGGAGACTTCAACTCATAGGAAAGATTATCCACACCTAATTCAATGGTCATAAATTGACCATTACAATCACTGAGTACTTCACAAAGTGGTTGGAAGTGATACCTATGACCTACATCATAGGAATTAAAATATCTAAATTCATCAAGAAGTATCTTATTTTTTGCTATGGTGTTCCCCAAGTCCTTATCATAAACAATGGGACACCCTTTAAAATTAAATATTTCTATGAGATATGCAACAAATTTAACATATGGTACAACTTTTCCACCCCATTTTATCCTTAGGGAAAAGGTTAAGTTGAGGGTTCAAACAAAACAATTATAAAGATACCAAAAAATATAGTCCTGAAACATGTCATGACTGGCATCTTCAATTCAACCCTAGTTTATGGGCCTATAGATATAGTACCTACACACTTATAGGTGTCACACCTTATGCCCTATTCTATGGAACTAAAGCTATCCTACTTGTCGAGGTTGAGCTCCCATCATTGATGGCATCATTGCAAAATATTATTATCAATGTTGAATATAGAGTGGCTAGATTCAAATGAGTTAGAGTTGTTGGATGAATTTTGCTTTGAAGCTTTGAATCACTTACAAGCTTATCAAAATTGACTAAAAAGGAGCTATAATAAGAAGATGAAAATTTTGTCTTTCCAATTGTGAGATCTTGTATTGAAGGAGAATTAGAGGAATATGTCAAATCCAAATAGCAAAGGGAATTTTGAACCTAATTGGTTAGGACCATTTTTTGTCACAAATAGTTACTATTCTAAAACCTACCAATTTTTAACACCTGATGGAGAACCCTTGCAGGATCTTATCAATAGCACACATCTCAAGAAGCTTTATGCCTAGGACTTGAAGTGTATAGATCTTGTAGACATGTCATAATGGCTTAATGCATACTAGACATCTTGAATGGCATTTTTTCATTATTGATATCACTTTCATTATCATTATTGCAATTTTCTTCATTAACTTCGTTAATCCCCTTTTAACATCGTTTGCATCATTAGACCTATTTTCATTTATTAATTAGATAATCTTGATTTTTTTAATTAATTCACTATATCATCACCCAATTTAACTTGTTCATATTGATTGATTAAATAATCAATAAAAAATAATTATTTAATTATGTCACTAAAATTACTTATTCTTCTAAATTATCTAAATAGTTGTCATTAGTTATATAATTAATCTACCTCCCCTTCTCCAAAATAAATAATTAAATCAATTATTTGATTTCCCAAAATTCACTCAACATGGTTAATTAATAAATAAACTCTTATTTACTAAATAAAAATATATGTTGTATGCTCCTCTCAACATTAATTAATTCTTTATTTAATTAATCATCCTCAAATATTTTTATTGAATAAATCATGTCGAATTTCTCAATCTAATTTCCTAACTCCACTAATTACTCTAATTGCACTAATCATTCAATCCAATCCCACTAATTATCTAATTAATTCCCTTAATTTTTTTAATCAAGCGAGTTAAATAATAAATCCATTTCCTCTCAATGAACATCAACCATTGATCTTGATCTTTCATCCATGCATCCTTATCATTCATCTAGAACCTGTAAACCTATCAAACAACCTTCATCCATACCATAATTAATCTAGAGGAATTTTTGAAAGCTCATGTGATATTGATTATTGAGAAAAATAAGTAAACATATCGTCACATTCTAGATCATTATCTTACCAAGATTTTGCAATCATGAATGATTTGGGTTGAATCAATCAATCCAACATTCATCTTCAACAAAAATACACCCAACCATTGGATGGTATGATTGCAGTTTGTAGATTTATTTGTTTTCCCATTTTTCTATGCTTAGTTTACTTGTTTGGATTCTTAAGACTTGAAATTACATTTCATGGGTAAGTGGGTCTTGTTATCTTTTTTTGAATTGATTTGAATTAATTCATTAGTACTAACTATAATCCAAATTTCCCTCTTACATAAATTGAAATGGCCAATGAGACCTAGGTCCTCAACTCTAATATTTTCATCAAGTTTTTTGATTAGTTGTATGCTCTAGGTCATTTTCGTTATTTTCAAGAATCACTTTTGTCAAAATAGGTTGCTATATTCTTAAATCTAAACGCGATTGTCATATTTTTTGGCCACCATTGTAGGAATAGATTTTTTTTATATTTTTTATATTTTGTGAAGAAAAAAACCTCTCTCATTTGGAAGAAGGCTTGTATCATACTATTTTTTTTTCATAGTTGTACTAAAACTAGCCACTATTGTCAAAGCTAGTCAATTTTCCTATTTTGTTGATAGCCTTTTAATTGGTTGTTGTTGTAGAGTTGCTATTTTTAGGAACAAAGTTTCTATCATCCTATTTATTCGTCTCTATCATCTGATAGAACTATTATCACACTAATTATATATCCTTTATCTCAAGTAAATGATCCACTATTGTATTGTTTATTGTATTTGTTTTAGTTTGTCAAAATTTCTTAAATTATCTGTGAAAGGACATTGAAATCTTTATATCTCTTATCCTTCCATTTCAAAATTTTCTACATCTATTGATTGTTTTAGAGTTAGGTTTTTATTTTCTGGTGTTCTAAGGATCCTCTTGTGCCTTAAACCATTTAAAAACTGTAAGTTTTTACAAAATTCCTTTGGTTTCATTCTAATCCTTTGATGAATTATTCCAACCTATTTATGGTCTCTTAAGTTGTCACTTGAGTCATATAAATCATCCAATGACTAGCCCCATAACCTACCCTTACTAGTTGTGACCCACTCAAAATATTTCAATTGTTTATAGTTATGTGGGTTTGAAGATTGTTGAAATATTTAATGACATGTCCTAAGTCTTAATTCATGAAAATTCATAAGTCATATATCCTTTAAACCTATTTTTTGACCGCTTTTAAGTGATCCTTTAATGCATGTGCCTTTTAGAAACATAATACATGGTCATTGGGCCCCACCACTTCATTATCATTGGTCACCCACTAGCCTACGACATTAAAATATTCCAAGGAGAAATGTAGTGGGGTAGCAAGCATGGTGACAAGTGTCCTCCCTTTTGCTAGGACCATTTTTTCATTCAAGGCAACAATGGTAAAGGGAAAAGTGATCAATGGTTCCAATGTGATCTTACAAATTGATCCTAGTCATTCCCCACTGTCCTATGGGTGACCCATAGACCAATCATGATCCTTAGTGGGGCACCGAGAACCTACCACATGGCATGATCCATAATGTCCAAAGGACTTTGGAGGGCTTGAAATATTTGGTTAAATATTTCTAATGACTATGAGAAGAATAAATTTTGAGCTACTAAGAAGAGTTAATGCGTACTTAGGTAAGTAGTTGGATAATTTTTTAATTTCAGTTGCCCATCATAGAAGAATGTTAATAAATTGGGGGTAAGATTGAGAATTGAGTGGTTTGCATATTGGGTTGCACTAGATTGATCTTGACCATTTCTACTAGTCTGCAGTCATCGATAAACATTTTATAGATTTGAGAGGGCTAGTAGGCAAGTGACATGTGGATTTATCCATGGCTAAGTGGTGTGTGATGGATCCCAATTTATTATAAGGGGATATCCACATGGTAGTTTGTATAAGCTCGATTTGTGTTTAGGAGAAGTTAAAATTTTCAAAGCATTCCTAATTCCATCTAAGTCGTTTGTCAATCTAGCTCATAAGGAGATCAGAAACCATATTTCAAAGTTACCAAATTGGTTTCATGGAGCCATTTAGGTTTTTGCAAGTGAGCAGTAATGGCAGACATGATGTTTTTCTACCAAATAAAATTCTTTCTTTATTGTAAAGTCTAGTTTTGAAATATAATTTTGATCATGATGATAATTTAACACATTAAGAAGTTGTTGGAATGTGATTTGAGTTCTTAACATCCACAAATTAGGGTTTATATGCATTGATGAACTAGTAAGTTAAAACCATACATCCTATGCTCAATTCCTTGCAATTTTCATACATGCTACTATTTATATGATTTGAGTAGGGTACTAGGACTTCTTTTAAGGTTTGGCATTCATCAAATTTTCTTCAATTGTTTGAATTGTGTTATCCCTTTGCATAAACCTAAATCCCTATATTCATCTTGTAAAACCCTAGTCACTTATTAGTATAATGGCACCCCTAATAACACAACCAACTAGTTTTGAACCTAAGAAGAGACATATTGTACAAGATTTAATAGACCAATTGAAACCCTCAAAAAACAACAAGCACATAGGAAAACCTATGTTTCAAGGTCACAATACTAGAGATTGTATTATCCATAGACATCATGTCATTAATGATTCAACATTTTCATTCACTTGATCGATATTGTTCACATACTGGTTTGGAAACATAAACGTTAAAATCCCTATTTATAACCCATGGAGATTGGATATGGGTAATTTGGTTGTCGCAAATGTGTATCTCAATGTGGACCTCCTCAAGGCTGTTGTATCCAATTATGATGCTACTGTTGGGATGGTGAGAACATATTTGGGAAAGAACATGGTTGAGGTCACTAAGGGAGAGCTTATTGAGGTTTTTAGACTAAGTGATTGCTATGATGAGATAGTTGAAATCGATCATAAGAACTAAAGGAAGAGTATGAGAAGGTGAGACCAACATTCAAGGTCTCAGTATTGTGAAATTTATTAACAGTGGGAAAATGGAGGAAGTATAATTGTACTGGTTCCATCTAACAAAGAGCCCTACCCAATCAACTACTTTTCAACCAATTTCCAAAAGTATTTTCACTCTCTTTTATAGATTATGGGATATGATCCAACTTCAAGCATGCAAATTAAACCTATGTACATGGTTGCAAACATACAACACATGACACTCAACACCACTTATGATTTTGCTACCTATTTGTTAGAAGAAATACATAAAGATCAAGTAGCTTTGAAGAAAGGTGAAACATGGGTGAGGTTCTGGTGGTATTCTCTATTCATACACATATTCCTATACAAGGTAGCTAACTTTTTTGACAATGATATGAGAATAAAAAGACAAGAGAATGGTCAAGATATGCATGTCCAAACATGGACCCCTATCTTGGAAAAGGATGAGAAAAGCTCTAGTTTTTTGGTCTTTCCAAATATTTTTTCTTCTAAGAAGATGAGGGGTTTAGTTCCAAATTTTCCAATAATTCTAATAGAATTGCATGACTTCCTCAGACCTAAGGAGATGAGACCTAATTTATGGATTTTTAATAACTAGGAATATGTGATACAATATCAAGATTCTACCATCATCCATGTATATGGTACAAAAAATACACCTCATGTGTTCCCTAGAGATGTACCATTGAGGGTTGGTTTCCTCAAAGTCATGTGGCAACTTGGCATTGTTGAAGAAAAACACTTGCTTAATATGAGGAAAGGAACATTCTTTCCTTCTTATACAATGTTTTCATATTTTTTTATGACCACTAGGGGATGGAAGAACATCATTGATAAACTTAAGCCTTTGAGAATGGAATGCAATGCACAAAGAAATCATGACTATTAAGGTTTCATGATTTGGTTGAAAGATAGAGTAAAAGGGGGGAAATTTAATCACAATTTCTCTTTCCCTAAGGATGTTATTAGGAACATTTTTCACTTCCAAGTGTAGGAAGACAAAATTATAAAATTAATATCATTCAATAAACTAGAGAGAGAAAATCAAGAGAGGGATCCTCAATTCAAGGATCTCCCTGACATAAAGAATGAAATATTGAGGGTGGAAACAATGTTTCAAAATTTCAATAAAGTTGGGAAACTAAAAGAAGAAATGGTAATACAAGAAAAAGGAAAGGTTGTAGCTATTGAAGAAAATGATAGTAGAAATCCCCTATGTCAGAAGAAATTCCAACATATCAGCTTCCAAACAAAGTGCATGTGCTTTCTAGGAGAAAAATAAAAGGAAAAATGAAGTTAACAATTTCCACCCCTACCAATTTAGAGGGGTCAAGGAAATATTCTCTTCCATCACAAGAACCACCACATTCACCCCCACAATCATCCACTTCATAAACTATTAAATTTTACTCACCACCTAGAGGACCATCACCATCAAGAGAAATGCTATCAAAGAAACAAAAGGTTAGATCAAGTGTTCATGTGGATTACTCCACATATTACTCTAATGAAGATATTATTTTCATCAAGGATGAGATGAAGTAGGGTATGCCTTCTCCACCAAGAGAGATAGTGCTACAAAGTTTAAGTCATATATTGAGTAAAGCTAAATTGAGTGGAATAAATAATGTTGATGATGTCAGAGAAGAGGCTTGTGTGAGGTTTATAGATGATGATGATTTTGTAAAGACACAAGATTTTTAGGAGTTTGATGGAAAGCCCAAAATGATGAGTATGTTAGAAGAATGGATATAAAAATAATTTCTAACCTATAATTTTCAAAAGAGGTCATAGAGGCTAAGATTCATAAGGAGATGAGGGCCAAATACAAAAATATAATAGTAGATGAGGGTAGAGAGTTGGTCAAAAAATGTGGGTTTCTCTTACTACCATAATGGATTTTGCCTCAAAAAGTTATTTTGGTACACTAGGAAGGCATGATACCACTATCTTTGTTATTGATGAAGAAGTAAACCTAGCTCTACAAGGATAAACATTTGGTTCTCAATGGGATACATTGGCTATTTGGTCCTTAGCCCCAAGTACAAAGAAGCCACTAATTACAAAGCCAGGTGCAAGTCTCAGTCATCAAGAGTATTTGATACATTTGTACTTGAGGATGGTATATTATCTTTCAATGTATCTCAATTTTAAAAGGGTACAGTGGAGTTTCTAATTGAGAAGTGTGATGCATTCGAGAAGAAGTACAATGACATGGTGGCTGAGTATAACAAAGGACAACAAAAAAATGTTGAATTGTTGCTAGTGATGGAATTGTTAAAATAAAAATTTCAATCAATGCACACACAAGGAAACTCAAAAGTAAGGATTTCTCCTCCTCCATCTCCATTATAGCAGCTACCATTCTCTCCAATCCATTCCATTATTCCTCAAAAATAAATGAAGAGAGTTAACTAGGGAAGAATTGATTGAACAACTCAAGACCTACAAGGAAATGTGCCAACATTTTGATAAATTAGTTTATTTGAATAATATGAAGATTGTAATAGTACTTTTGAAACATTTGAATAAAAGGATTGAGGGGAATATTAATAACATATATTCAAATTATTCTTCCATGCTTGATGCAATGAGGAGTTTTGATAGGGATAAGGAAGTTGGTATCGCATTAATGGACAGGTAGATCCCAAAATTTCAAGAATTGGATCAAAGTTTAATGTCAATAAGCCACATAACATTGTCCCAACTCTCAAAATTTTAAATGGGATTAAGGAGTATCAGGAGTTAATTAAGTCATTGGAAAAGAAAATAAGGGAGATGGTGTAGAGGTTCGATGAATGGGACTTCAATTTTCTCCTTGATATTTTGATTGAAACTGGTGAAGTTAATCCTATCTAGTAAGGGAAAGATAAAGTGAGTAGTGTGATAGCTACTCAAGAGCATTGATTCAAGTGATACAATTGATATAAAAAATTTGAAGGACAATATGGATAATCTTTATCATACAAGTAATTTCCCTGAAGAGTTTGATAAAATAGCTAACCAAGTGGTTATAAAATATAGCCCATACATGATCAAGTCAGATGAGGTCATTACATATAGTTTTCCTTCTAATGAAAAATTTGATTTTTGGAAGAAAAACTATGTTGATATCCTAGATTTGTGATTTTTCTTCCATTATAGAGTGGTAATGAATTTTGATCATGTGTCCTCAGCAAGTAATGGTTTTTAGTAAGGGTGGTTGTAGTAGGAGGAATACAATACATGGTCTAGAAATAGTATGGATTAGGCCTTTGTTATGTTAGAGTTTAAATATAGTATCCTTCTTAATTGAAATTTGATGACACAAGGATGCTGATGTGGAAATGCTTTTCCTTTTCTTCTTCTTGTTTTCATGCTTTTGGTCTTACAATTTTGGGACCATGAGGAAAATATGTTGTTGCTTGTGGAAAGAATATCTACATTATTTATAGATCATTTTGGAAGGTGGAAAATGTCTTCACCAATGAGTGGGAAATGAATTTTGTCTCATATGGATATTTCACTTGGGTTTTACAAATATAATAGTCTTTTGAAGTGTAATTACAATTTTCAAATGAAAAAGTGATATCTATACATTGGCCTAAGGCTTGTTTTTCTCCATTGTTTTATAAAAGAAAAATTTGGGCCGATTTTATGGGTTGTTAATTGATCTAAGAGAATAATTTTGTAAAATACAATACAAAGAGTAGAATTGAGTTTGTATTTGGGTTAAGATTCTTTTGTTTCTGCAAGTAATTTTTGATAATAATACTAGCATTTAAATATAAATAATGACTAACTTTAAAGCTAATTTGATCCTGGTCTATTCATCATTTGAATTATCAATTAAATAATCAAGGGTTGTTTTAATGTTCTTCATTATGTTATGATTAATGTATGGTTTTTTTTGTCCTAACTCAAAAAAATTGTTAAATTTCTTGGATGAAATCATAGGTTTATGTGATTTAAGTATTAGGATATGATAATGAGTTTTGGTTTTGAGTGATTGAGTATAATGTCATAATACATCATTGTATGAGCTCTAAGCTACTAAGTGTTAAATTGTCAAATTTAATTTTCATTTAATTAGACATTGTACCATAGGTTAAGGTACTATTTTGGGATTTGTGTTTGTGTTGCAATATTCTTGATCATTCACAAACAACACATTCAAATCACTTTATTGTTTAAATTCATAGTGAAATGTATATCAATTTAAGGTTTACCATGCTCTAGTTTGTTTAAAACAATGAATGTGTAAAGGATTTTCCAGATCCTTGAATCTATTGAATTTTCAAGCAATTATAAGTAGAGATTATCTATTATTTAAAAGTTTAAACTCTTATGGAGTCCTCCATTTTTCATCACTTAGGTAGTTTTATTGCATTCTATTTTGGGGAGGAGTTTTGTTCCCATGTGGTTTTCTCCTTTACCCCGTTTGATTTAGTTTGCATTGCATTTGTACATGAGTACCTGATTAGGCCTTGTTGTCGGGACTCATATTTGCATAATAATTTACTTCTCCCTAAGTTGCACTTATGGGGGTGTATTGGTGTAATTAATTATTTAATTACACTTTAGGATACGTTTACTTAGGTAATTATTTATTTCCTAGGATAATTATCTTTTAATTCTTATCTTATCTTATTGAGTTGTCTTTTTGCTCAAGATAAGATTAGGGTTGCTTTTTCCTGCTTTATTGCATCATTGCCTTTTCGAAGGCTTTTGTATTATTTGTAAAATATTATTCTCAATAATCAAGAATTCTGATTTTTGCTTGCACAAACTTGCTCTGAGAGTTTACATAACATCTTTCTTTTTTGTTCTGAATATCTGTTGCATGTGATAGGTGATTTCTTGCAGGTGATTCTTGGGGACTGTGAAGTTGGTTTTTCAACTTCTACATGGTATCAGAGCTCCAGATATATTGCTGCCTATTTGTATTTTGAAGATATTCTCTCACTTCTTTCTGGAGATGCATTTTCTTCACTTCTTTTGGAGTTACTTCATTTTGGGGGGATCTGTGGTCTCTTTCTTCCTCTCTTATGGGGGGATTCTTTCACGTATCTTTGTGATGAATGGTGTCCTTGGGGGGTCTTATGGAGTCCTCCATTTTTCATCACTTAGGTAGTTTTATTGCATTGTATTTTGGGGAGGAGTTTTGTTCCCATGTGGTTTTCTCCTTTACCCCATTTGATTTAGTTTGCATTACATTTGTACATGAGTACCTGATCAGGCCTTGTTGTCGGGACTCATATTTGCATAATAATTTTCTTCTCCCTAAGTTGCACTTATGGGGGGGTATTGGTGTAATTAATTATGTAATTACACTTTAGGATAAGTTTACTTAGGTAATTATTTATTTCATAGGATAATTATCTTTTAATTCTTATCTTATCTTATTGAGTTGTCTTTTTGCTAAAGATAAGATTAGGGTTGCTTTTTCCTGCTTTATTGGATCATTTCCTTTTCGAAGGCTTTTGTATTATTTGTAAAATATTATTCTCAATAATCAAGAATTCTGATTTTTGCTTGCAGAAACTTGCTCTGAGAGTTTACAGAACATCTTTCTTTTTTGTTCTGAATATTTGTTGCATGTGATAGGTGATTGCTTACAGGTGATTCTTGGGGACTGTGAAGTTGGTTTTTCAACTTCTACATAAACTACTAATGCATTTTCTTATAAAACCTTATTCAAAACCATTTTATTTTCAAGCATTTGTATGGATCTTTCCAACTCTTTAAACATTTGAATTTGGTGCTTTGAAAACTCAAATTACTATCTACAAACATTTCATTCGGGTTTAAAAATCTAATTGCAATAACAAGAAATTTGGTTTACAACATTTGTATGGATGTTTTTTAAGTATTTAAACATTTGAATTTGGTTCTTTAAAAGACACAATTTTCTATTGATGAGAATTTCATTTCTGCTTAAAAATCTAATTGTGATGACAACAAATTGGTTTACAAAAATTTTATGAAGTATTTGAAGTCTCTAAACATTTGATTTTGGTGCATGTAAAATATGAATTACTATCTATAGCAGCTCATTTTGAGTTGAAAAATATAATTAAAATAAATTCTCCACCATGTCATTCATTAGTGGAAAGCCAAGTGTATTTCCTCTCCCCCTACATCTTTTTTACTATCCTAGGTGATTAGAAATAGTTTGGTCTCTTTGCATGTTTTTTTGGTCGTCCCTTTTCTTAGATATATGCCTTCTTGTGAGACACATCCTACAATGGAGAACTCATAACTGACCCTAAAATCACATTTACCAGTGGGCTATACTAAATTGTGTGAAATTGAAATAAAGCAACATGAATTTGGGTGGGAATACCATAACATGCTAATAGTCCTTGTGTAAACATAATGAGTTGCACAGGCTAGGCTAGAGACTTAAGTTGCTCACATTTAGATGCATATGTTGTAGTGTTCATGGTTGTCATTACACACCTTTGATTTAGAATACCATCCAATTATTTTTGAAATGTTCTTCAATTTAGTGAATGGGAATAACATTGTTCCTAAAAGTTACTTACCATGTCTAATCTATAATTGAGGTATATGGCTTAAGAGTTAATTCTCTTTTACAAATCCATGACTATAATGATGGTATATTTCCTTGATATTTCCCATTTGACCCCTCTATAAAGATTGATTTAAAAAAACTCCTTAGTGGGTGAGGTAAGCCTACAAAGAAGAATGTGCTTTTATTCCTTAGGGTGTTTTGACTAATAATCTTTGAACTATGCTAAGTGGATCTTAATTGAAGAAGGACCATGAAATATCCTCCTTTACCATTGAGTTGGTTATTGAAATATTTCTATATGTTATATCCATCACTTGATATAAAACACATATGAAAAACATCAGTCTTCAAACATAAAAATTGGAAAACCTATCTAAATCTATCATACAAAACTGAACACTATAAAAATAAAGTTGCAACTATCATTTTTCCACTTTTTTCTAAAATATTACCATTATCATCCTAAACTATAACCTCCATTGTATAAAACACTACTATTTTCAAGTCTATTTCACCAGTCACTAAGTTACACAAAGACCACTATTGATTGTATTATCAAAGTCATTCTTAATCAAAAATTTTATTGCCCTATTTTTTATAGCTATCATCCTAAACAAAATTTGTTATCATCCTAATTTCTGACACATCTCATAATTTTTCAACAAGAAGCTTGAAAAAATTGGCCTAATACCTTACTCAACTATTAGACAACACTATCATAATTGGATATATCAATCACAATATAACATCCATCCTACACTTCAAACATTGTTTACCTAGGGTTCATAACTATCACCTTTTGGACAAAACATCAAAATTAAAATTACAACATATCCTATCAACATCACCTTTAGCAACCAAAAATCAACCTAGTCTTGGACACGTATTGAACATAACGAATCAAACCATCATTATGCTATTGTTTTAAAACAACCTTTACTTCCAACCTTATAGCTATTTCAATTTTAGCCTTGTACATCTTGTGTTCTAGACTAGAATCAAATAAAAACATCAAATATCCACTCATACTCTTATCTTAGGGTTTTAACATCCAACATCATAGTGCCATTTATCAAACAACATCCAAAATTTTCCCATCTCCTTGTCATAGGGTTGAGTATGAAAATCTTATCATCCACCATAAAACTCAATTGTCCAACTATCCCTACATCAGGATAAATCCATAACAAACAATCAACATCCTTTTTCCAAAATGCTTACACACATCCGCTTTGTATGTTATTTCACCAAACAAAATCTCAAATCAAAACACCATCCCATTTCCATAACTTTTCATCTCAAACTTGCCAAGTTCTTTATGACTATAATAAGAACCCAACGTAAAATGAAAATGGAAGCCAACAAAAGAAACTCTAGCGCACCAAACACTAGTACTACCTATTATTGGAGTAAATAAGTCATTATTTGATAATTAACTAATCATCATTTAATTATTAGAAGATTTTTTACTTTAGTTCACTTAAGCTAAACTTAGGAGTTGATGTTTAATATTTAGTTTGATTCTTATTATTATATTGGACTAAGTTTAGGACAATTTGTCGCATTTCATGATATTACAACACTTGTCACTATCTTGTTAATCTGCATGTAGGGCTTTCTTGTACATTTCTTATATAAGGATGCACATTCATTTGTAATATTAATCTAGGTAACATGGTTTAATCTAGGTTATTTGCATCAATATAATTCTCAGGTTATTGAGAAAAATATTTCTTTTGATCTTCTCTATTATGATAGGTAATTTATTGCAGGTGTTTCATGGGAGATGTGGATTGAATCGGGCAATTCCAACATGGTATCAGAGCCCAAATTTGCAACCCCCTATTAAATTTCTGGAGAGATTTGACCTTCAAAATTTTTTTTGTGCATCCTAGAGAAAAATGAATGTTTCCATTGCATCTAGAGTAATTGAAAACATAAATATTTCCTATCATTCCATTGATTTTGGTCCAATTGCACAAAAAAAAAAAAATAGGGTCACAAGATTTGAAGTGGATTTAATACAACTGTCGTATGGATCTGGAGTCATTGAAAAAGTAACCCTTCTACTTTTTTTGACTTGTTTGGGCCCTCCTTGTGATTTTGGCTTAATTTTTCCATGATTTAATGTTTTAATGTGGATAACACATTGATGCAGGAGCATACAATGGTGTAAGGGCAATCTTGCATCACCCAAAAATAGTTAAATTTCAAGTTTCTCATTTTTTAGATGTTTTTACATTTTTGGATACCATTTTCATCATAATGAAATTCCTAATTTATGGTTTTTATTTTATATTCATGGGTTGAAAGATATTGCAATGTTATTTCTTAGATTTGCACCTGAAAATCTTCTGGGTTAGATTTGAGGCACTTAGATTTCCTAGATCAGCCCTGAAACTTGCTGAAGTTGGCATATCAAATTTCAAATTTTTTGTTGACTTTGAGACCTTTCCAATGGTTCAAACGGTTCACAAATCGAAGTCCTGGATCAAAAGTTATGGCCCCGGGAAGTTGACGCACTTTCTAGAAGATACAATTGCAAATGTTCTTTTGAAATTTGAACTTCAAGTTGTAACTTTTCAGTGCCAAACTGCCTAAACTCAAATTTGAATGTTGTTTTGGCTCCAAACTAAAGAGGAGCTCTATTTATGGGTGGGTTTCTAATTTTTTGGATAACTTTTTGGGGACAGGCTCGCATATTGCGAAAGGGTGATTCTGTAGCTTTCTATAACTTGCATGTGTTGTAGAACTTGGGGATTTGAGATCCTTTGCATGTAAGAAGCTCCATTTTCTAAATAATAAAATTATTCTCTTATTTGTGGGTTATTTCCTATGTCTCGAGCTGCGCCCTCATCAAGTGGTATCAGAGTGAGGTTTTCTTGAGCATGTGGATAGATCGCCGATCATGAGGCAGTTCGCACCAGGACCATGGTTGTGGGTCGAGGTCAAGAAAGATGCCTCAAAGAGTGATGCCCGGTAGGCATGGTGGTGCCAGAGGTGGTCAAGGCAGCAGAAATGTTGGTGGAAGAGATGCACTCAAGCAAAACCTTTAGGGAGATAGATCGACGTTGCTAATAAGAGCAGTTGAGAAGAGGGTTAAACTCAGGAAGAAGAGGAGAAAGTGAGGATAAAGAAGAGGTGGAAGATTCAGATGTAGAAGAGGAAGAAGAAGTGATTGATCAAGATCAAATGTGGCTGATAAGGGCCATTTCGAAGATTGGGAAAAGACCCAGAGTAGAAGTCCCTAGTTATTCTGGAATTTTGAACCCAAAAGAGTTGATCGACTGGATCAACGAAGCAAGAATATTTTGAGTATGAAGAAATAGGAGGACCCAGACTGCTAAGTTTGTACAATGAAGTCAAGGGCCAGCTAGCATTTGGTGGAAAGAGGTCTAGTTAGAAAGAAATCAAGAGGAAAAGGAAATATCACTAGATGGGATCACATGGTAGAGAAACCAAAGAAGAATTCATGCTCTGACCATTTGTTAGATCATTGAAGAAATTGCAACGGTTGGAAGAAGGGGAAGCAGACTGGTGGAAAGAATCTAACAATACCTCACAAGATAATCATCAAAATAAGCCACAGAGGCCAATAAGGAGAAGGTAGCCTAACATCTTAATGGGTTACACCGAGCATTCGGGGAGGAGTTAAGCCTAGTCAATGACCACCATTGAGGATGTGCATTAGTTTGCCTCGAGGAAGGGCAGACAAAAGACTAGAAGGTCATGGAAGGGTTGCACATGCAGATGAGGAGGCCTAATCTGAACATTCAAATGATGTTGAATGGGGAGAAGCCCTAGTGATTAGGAGAGCCCTAGTGACTGAGGAAAAGGAACCAGAACAGAGGAAGAATCTATTTCGCACAAGGTGCAAGTGTGAAGGAAAATGTTGTGATGTCATTATTGATAGTTGGAGTACTAATAATCTGGTGTCAGAGGAAATGGTCACAAAGTTGAAGCTGAAGAGAGAAAGGTACCCACATCCATATTAGATTGTCTGGTTGCAGAAAGACCACAAAGTTTTGGCCAATGAGTAGTGCCTAGTAAAGTTCAAGATCAAGAGCTACCATGATGAGGTACTCTGTGATATCATCCCCATGGATGCATTTCACATGTTGTTGGGGAGGTCGTGGTAGTTTGATAGGTGAGCTATACATGATAGCCATGCAAACACTTATTCCTTGACAAAGGATGGGGTTCGTCACAAGTTGAAACCCCTCAAGGGGACTGAAGAATAGGTATGCAATACTACTAGAATTTTGTATGTAGATGGAAGAAATTATTTAGAAGGTATGAAGCATGAGTGTGTGTGTTATGCATTGATTCCTAGAGTGAGTAAGGAGGATAGTGAGAGGGATCCAAAAGAAGTTTCTGGGATGTTGGATGAGTTTTAGGATATTGTTTCTGATAATGTACTTGAGGGTTTACCACCAATAAGGAATATTAGTCATTAGATTGAATTGATTCCTAGATCCAGTTTGCCAAATAAGGCAACTCATAGAATGATTCCAGCAGAAAATGAGGAGTTGAACAGACAAGTTCAAGAGCTGTTGAGAAAGGGTTTGATACGAGAGAGTTTGAGTCCATGTGCAATACCTATAGTACTAGCACCAAAGAAGAATGGGGAGTGGAGGATGTGTACAGATTCCCGAGCCATAAACAAGATAATGATCAAATATAGATTTCCCCTACCAAGGATGGATGACCTGATGGACTGTTTGAGTGGAGCTCAGTACTTCAACATTTCCCCTTTGTTCAACATTTCAGATTTTATAGAGTATCATGAAGGTGGCGTAGAGGAAGTATCAACAATGGAACAGCGTGGGATTCTAGCACCTACTTCAGAAATGGAGGAGATTGAAGAAATCCTGGATAGTCGTGTGGGAAGGAGTACCAGGAACAGGCAGTATGAAGAATATCTGGTGAAATGGAAAGGAAGGCCTCTTGAAGATTCATCCTAGTTGCCTAAGGTAGAGGTTGACCATTTGGGTTTTCCTCCACCATATGAGATGTGATGGGGTCACTTCTCAAATTACCCTAGGTGTCTGATGCAGGAGCATCCAGTGGTGTAAGGGCAATCTTGCATCACCCAAAAATAGTTAAATTTCAATTTTCTTAGTTTTTAGATTTTTTTACATTTTTGGATACCCTTTTTGTCATAATGAAATTCACAATTTATGGTTTTTATTTTCTATTTCTGGGTTGAAAGATATTACAGTTTTAGTTTCCTAGATTTGCACTTGAAAATCTTCTAGGTTCGATTTGAGGCACTTAGATTTCCTGGATCGGCCCTGAAACTTTCCAAAATTAACATAGCTGATTTTGAGTGCATTGTTGACTTTGAGACCTTTCCAACAGTTCAAACGGTTCGCGAATCAGAGTCCTGGATCAAAAGTTATGGCCCCGAGAAGTTGGGGCACTTTCTAGAAGATACAATTACAAATGTTCTTTTGAAATTTGAACTTCAAGTTGTAATTTTTTGGCGCCAAACTTCCTAAACTCAAATTTGAATGTTTTTTTGGCTCCAAACTAAAGAGGAGCTCTATTTATGGTTGGGTTTCTAATTTTTTGGGTAACTTTTTGGGGACAAGCTCGCATATTGCAAAAGGGTGATTTTGTAGCTTTCTGTAACTTGCATGTGTTGTAGAACTTGGGGATTTGAGATCCTCTGCATGTAAGAAGCTCCATTTTTTGAATAATAAAATTATTCTCTTATTTGTGGGTTATATCCTAAGTCTCGGGCTGGGCCCTCATCACACATTCACATTATGTCTTGGGCCCTTTTGAACTAAAAGGATTCAAATGGTACATGACTTAAGTCTTGTAAATTTTTTTAACACATTTTCACAGTTTCCTAGGTTTTTCATTAATAATTGGGATTTCTTATGCCTTAAGTGGCCCCATTTTCTATCCACGGGCCTTACTTATGTGTATTTTTTAGGATAATCCCAAAAAATATCATTTAAAATATCATAATCTAAAAGCCCACCTTAAATTCCCAAGGTGGGACTCATTCACCATTACAGGTGAATGAATCCCCTTTAACTCAAAATTCAAATTTAATTTAAAATTTTGGTGGATTTTTATTCTCCAAGATCTAAGGTTAGCATGTAGTGTTGTAATTTTGAGAATTATTGCATAATTGAACTATATAAATACAAGGTTCTTTCCCTCATTTCATCCTACCTAATCAAGCATTCAAGCATTCATGCATATTGTAATCAATGGAAAATCTCAAATTATTAAAGGGGTTAGCACAATAACAATCAAAATTCCTATGAAAATAACAAAGCACAATGGAAGTGATGTGAAGACAAAAGGGATAGTGTTACCCTATGTCTCCACCTTCCATGATTAATCTCTGTTATACCTCCTAGCTTGCAGATAAATAATAAAGCCCTCAGATTTATGTGAGCAACTATAACTAAAGACTAAGCCCTATGCAAGTGTTGAAGGATTTGCAGAAAATAACAATAACCCTACAATGAGCTAAAATGACTATGACTGTTAATGACTATGACCCTAAATTGACAGCAAGTTGACATAGACTAAGAGTGCAAGAAGTCAAAATGAGCTAAAGACTCCAGAGACAGAGAGAGAGAGAGAGAGAGCCTCCAAGAACTAGAGAGATAAGAGACCAAGAGAGAGCCAAATGAGAACAAAATTGCCATTTTATAAAAACTACAATTTTGAATGTGTGGCCAGGATGAGAAGATGACAAAACCCTAGAATCAAAGATCAAGATTGAATGTTGTTGTATGCATTAGGGTTAGGTCAAATGAAGTAAATGACAAGGATGAGCATTGCAAGACTGGGAATTATAAAGATAACTAAATCAAGGGTCTAAAATTTTAAATGAGATGTCAAAAGATAAGAATTAATTAAGATAAGATATGTTTTCATTAAAGAGGCTGCTGAGAAATAAATATCAAAATTTATCCTAATCTGTGTGATCAGAACAATTGGGAAATAATAGAGACATTATTTAATTTATGGAGGAATATGATTAAAGGAATCATTTCAATTAAATAATAATTTAATTTCAAAATTCAAGAGAGGGACCAAATCAAATAAATTAACTTTATTTAATTTAATGAGAGAAGAGGTTAATGAATAATTAAATAATTAAAATAATTATTTAATTATAGTAGAAAATGGACAAAAATCAAATAAATTAGAATCTATTTAATTTTTAAAAGAAGGGGACTTGCTTAGTGACGTAATTAAATACATAAAATTTATTTATTTAATAATCAAGAGGAATAAATGACAAAAGGGGAATTTAAAATAAATTAAGAAATTTATTTTAATTAAAGGAAGACCTTAGTAATTACGATCTATTAGATAAATAAATAAAATTTATTTATTTAATAATCATGAGAAAATAAATGATGAAAAAATGTGAATTAATTAAATAATTAAATTTATTTAATTAATAGAAGAATTATGACTTTAGAAAATAATTAAATAATTAAAAATTATTTAATTATTAAGAATGAAAGGGGCAATGTTGAATAATCTAAGAGTTGCAAGCCTAGGACAATTTTATGTGTCTACACATATAGTTCACAAGAGAATTTGAGCATTCATAAGAGTGTTCAAGGCATTTCATGGGCAGATTATTAAGCATTGAAGAGCTTCTTCAAGTTTCATTCATCATGTCAAGTATTTTTTGCATCATGTTATTTTAGAGGTAGCATTTGTGATGTAGGATTGTATGATTCAAGCAAGAATTGCATTCAAGACCTATCAACATCAAGCTAGATTCCAAGTGCACAACCATTGAAGCCATCACGTGCATGTTTACAATATCTTATTACTAGTGTTCAATGAGTTGTAACATCATTACTTGTTCATTCATCATTCTCCATTCCATTTCACTTCATTTCAAGGGTTTAATTACCAACAAGAGGTTTGACCAAGGAAAACCCCTATTCATGAACCCCACAACATTTTTCCCTCTCTTCACATGTGATTTGAAAGTCTAGGTTGTAGATTTTTCAAAGAGAAAGATTGGAAAAGTTGTCATCAAGTTGTCAAAGTTGGAAACAAGCCTTGGAGAAGGGCTACAGGCTGAATTTGGTAGTTTTGAACCTGAATCTATATCAGGAATAACAAAGTAGATAGATAGCTACATAATCCACCTCAAAATTTCTAGAAAAGAATAAGTGGATTGATTCACCACTATTGGTGAATGATTCTCACTTCCTAGGACCAAATAGTATTTTTGTAGATCTGAGTACCTTTTTGGCTGAAACTTGTTTTGACACATTTTTCCTAAAGCTAAACTAATTCACCTAGCTTGGTGTATGAGTCCTAGTCAGAATCAGTAAGAAGTTTTTAAGGATTCCAGAGCTCCATTCTATCCCTAATAAGTTTCCAAGTGCACATTTCCAGTTTCACAATTTTTGGTTACATTCTACTTGCATTTTTAGGTTATTTTGTATATCAAACTATGTTTTCAAGCATTTTGTATTTTTCAAGTTTACACTTGGTGGTGAACCCATTTCTTGTATCAATAATCTCCAAGGATTCCTTACAATTAAATCTCTCACATCCTTCATTGGGCTGAGATCTCTAAGGTGTCGTTGAATGTGAATATTGTGAAATTGGATCCCTTTCCTTGTACCCCCTTTTGTTGAAAAGGAAGTGAAGCATCCATTTCCAATGTCCACATTTTGGTGAACCCAAATTTTGAACATCATAATTCTAATTAGGAGTGCATTTACATCCTAGATTTAGCTTGTATTCACATTACGTTACACTTTTTCATTAGTTAATTTGCATTTCTAGGGTTTCAAATTTTACATTAGTGAAAAGTTCATTTAGTTTACTACACTTCATTTCATTAGAAACTAGTAAAATTATACATTTTCATTTTAGAATTATATTAGAAAACTTAAAAAACATAAAATTCATTTCAAAAATTCTAAAAAAATTTCAAAAAAAATAGTATTGGGACTCATTTGCCACCTTGGGTGAATTAGTAATGTTGTGTGGTCTCACAACACACCCCAAGACTAAAAAGACTGGGGGAACCAAACAAAAATATAACTCTTATGGTAGGAGCTAGCAAATTGAAATATCACTGGAAGTGAAGAGAAGAAATCTTTGATAATTAAAGTACTTCGTAATTTAATTTTTTTGGGTACTTGATGTTAGGTACCAGAAACATCTGAAAGGCGAAAGGTAATGTAAGTTCCAATTGAAGGCTCTAGTCTAGTATGAAGGAGTTTGGTATAATGGAGTTTTGGTGTCATCGAGATCTAGGAAAGTTAGTGGGTAAAGTTGAATACCAGTTACCGAATACAAGGTTGTAATGTGAAGTGAAAATGCTAAAATTGTAAGTTTACCTAATGATCCCAATAATCCAGTATATATGTTCGAGGATTTATGATATTCTTAAAGGTGTATTAATTATGAAATTTTTTTATTAACATTTGAATAATGGTTTTATTTACAGATATTTTATAAATGTTTTCTTTCTTCTAAAGGGATTTAATGTTTGGAATTTGTGATTCTAGGAGATATCGATTGTGATGTGAAGTTCAGGTATGGATGGTCAGGAAAACTTGAGTCATGGATGGAAGCATGTTTATTCTAGTTCGATTATTGTGGGAGATTATAATGTAGACAACTTTGAGTCCACTAGAGTGCTAGGGATCCTAGTATTTCACATGTGATGGAAAAAAATGACAATTTTTGGGAGAGCCTATTCCTAAGAGTGATAGGACCGAGCCAAGCGATGAGTGGGGGAAAAAATTTCCACTTGTTCATTCTGAATTTATGGGATGTCCCTACACACTATCCTAGTTTGAAGTATCATCCTGGGAAAGATTCATGATTAACACCTGAAGAGCTTCACTATGTAATTGGAGTTGAATTCTATTGACTTCGATTGCAATTATCCTATTGGTCACTACATTCAACATGCCTTGATGAGATTGGTCCCATGGATTTCCTCTCGTGTATCTATAAAAGGCTAGAGGATCCTTATTTTCATTTTTAAGTTCATAATTTATGGATGTAGGAGGAGCATACACTTTTATGTTTTGTTCTTTTTTCCTATTTTCTAAACAATTCCAATGTAAAACATTGTATGCTTGTAGATATTGATTAATATAAAATCTTATTAGATAGCTACCTATCTCAGTATCTTTTGTATCTGGTTTTGTTAGTTCAATAGAACAAGACTATATATTGGGGAGTTTAAGGGTGCATACTAAACATACTTAGTGTTTTGAAATGAAACCCCTCTCTTTAAAGGCTTGCACTATTTTATATGAAACTTTGAAGAAATCTAGTGAAGTATAAAGTAGTTTTCTCTATTTTAATTGATTCTTTGGGGCATCCATGGAGAATAATAGGGAGAAAATTTTGAGTTTTAGTATTTTTTATGCTTTATTTTAGAATAGATGTTTAAATTCTTGAAAATGTTCCAAAATTTGAATGAATGGAAGATATTTCATGGAAAATATTTTTTTTTCCATACAAATTTTGAATGCTTAATGAGAAATTTACTTAAGTGATAGAAAAGAATTTGTGATGTTCATGAAATGTTATACCCAATCTTTGGATTTCATGATACTTGAACTTAATATTTCAATTGAAATTCCAATACCTAAAGTATTCAATTCATAATTGTAGTGCCTTTGAGATTAACAACAATATCACATCAGTACTCGAGAGTGACCTTAGTGCAACCATGACTTGGTTATCATAGAAATAAAGATTAAATGAAAGCCAATCTTTTCCTTGTTAATGTAGAATTCCCCTTTAGGTTGTCTTTGTTCCATATCTTTCAAGAAGGATAGGCTCTTTGTTTTCTTCTCTAACAAGAATTTATTCACCCTATTTATTGCAAGTAAAATCATCATCAATAGGAACTAGGGCTAGAAGGAGGGCCTCTCTCTAATATTTTAGGTTTTATTCCCTTGAATTTGAGAATGATACTGTGAAACACTAGTTTTGAGTCTGGTAATGAGCTTGTCAGTGAGAACTTGAATGAAAGCTGGATTTCTACTATGGAAGCTGAAAATATTTGGAAGATCTTTAATCAAAAATTGTATCCTTTGAGTTTATTTACTTTTGGAAGGATCACCAAGTGTAGAATTCATGAAACAACGATGAACTTGAGTGTGATTTTTTTTTAACTAGGGTAAGTTCGGCCATAAGTAAAATAATTTCATTAACAGAGGATGTTCTAACTGCTAAAAGAAAGGGATTGTTAATGAGAAAAATGTTTCACCCTAGTGGAATTGGAATTATTAAAAAACTAATAGATACACCAAAATAGTTAAAAAACTATGATTATTATAAAGAAAATTCTAACATTTTGCAAGGAAATAGGTGAGAATGTCAAGATTCAGAGTTATTTCATCACAAACAAGGAAACAACATTGATGAATCATAATTCCCTGTATATGTGGAAAACACAGATAATGAGAAAGAGCGGGAAAATAAAGTAGGAAACATGTGTATTTATCTCCAAGTTGAAAATTTACAAGCTATAAAAGAAATTTTCCTAATTTTTGATACAAAATATCAAATTTTTACTTTTCCTCTCTTTGATAGCAATATAAATAGTGACATATCTTGGTCCAACAAAATGCAAAGTGAAGATAGGGCTGAAGACATGAAGATTTTTTAGAGGAAGAGGAAGTAGAGAAATAGCCAGCCATTCATGGAAATTGACCTGTTAGCTCTCAAAAACTTAGGCAAAATGCCTCAAGAGGTTGCCAATATCTTGATATGTTTTAGGGTAACAGACAAGGTCAAATGGTTTAGACCTTCTACTCTTTAGGTGCTGCTAGACCTAGGTGGGTGTACCTATATGAGTGAGGTAGACTTGACTTATGCTTATCTCTTTTGAAGTGTTTTTCCCACAATGGCAGATGGGAGTGGACAAATGAAACTTGATTTGGTATAATTTGTATAGAAATATTAAAACTAAAACCTAATATGTTTAGTTATTAGATGTAAAAAATGAATGAAAATAAATGATGAAAATTGCAAAGACTAGTGCCTTATTGGGTATGCGGAGTCAAATGAAATCTAAATGGGCAACTTCTTTATGGAAAACATTCAAATTGTTTGGAATATATTTTAGTTTATAACTTGTATAAACATGCAAGACTATGACTACCAAGTTCTTCTTAATGATCCAGATGAGATTTTCTGATTACTATGATCAATTAAAAGGATTTAATCTTTTCTTGAAAGAACCAATTAATCGACCACACAGATACAACAAATGTGCACTGATAAACTAAATATAAACTTGTTATATCAATTTAAATAACTAGAAAGTGCCAACCTTGGATACAACTTTAGTAATACTTTCAATGAACGCAACAAACAATTGACACTAGAAATACACTACCACATCAAATGATTTTCATTGATATCTACATTCTTTCAAACATGCATCATAGTCTCATAGTATGACATTTTAATCTACTATATCTTTCCTAATCTATCTTATCTCTTCTCTTGTATCTTCTTCATCACAATCAAAAATGAAGATTTATACATAAGTACTTGAAAGGATGCATCCTTTCATATTCAAATCTTGGTGATTAGTTGTATTCAGGATTTTACTAATGTTCGGTAAACACCTGATGAGACATCCTGCAGTCATACCAATGTTCAATGTCTCACCAACTATTAAAAATTATACATCACTATAATGTCTTGTTGTCACATCAACATTTGGAGTCTTACTAACAAATATCCTTTCATCTTATGTGTTTCACTGTGACTTTTG
Organism: Sequoia sempervirens; assembly: GCA_007258455.2. NCBI lineage: Eukaryota > Viridiplantae > Streptophyta > Pinopsida > Cupressales > Cupressaceae > Sequoia > Sequoia sempervirens. The sequence goes on from VDFB02271358.1 coordinate 485,259,386, forward strand.
GAGTTGGCGAGATGTTCCATAGATTATATTGTGTCTTACCAAGATACACCCTATGGTATTTTTCTTGTCGCTAAAACACAATTACTTTCTTGTTGATGAAACAATACTTCGGCGTGACTCTCACATTTCTCGCTGATGAAAATAGTCTCACTGATAATTAATTGATATTACCGAGTCCTTTACCCACATAATCCTATTGGCATCACATATGGGTCAGCAGGACTACATGACTTCATCCCAGTAATCATTTGATAGAATCCCTTCATGCTTTGTCGGCAAGACCGGATGCTTTTGAAAAGACTTCATTCCAATGAATTTTGGTTGGGCCAATGTATCTCCTCATCTGCCAGTCAGTAAGACATATATTAGTTCGTTATGACTTATCTCGATGATGACTTTCCTGCCAATATGACTTTTCTATCACTAAGACAATGAATTGTGTCCTACCGATTTGTGCTTGCAGATGAATTCCGATTAGTGTGACATTGTTGAATCCTTTCTGATAGACTACAACAAGTATACATTAGTAAAATGTTTATTATGGATCAGTGAGACACTGACCATCTCTTTCCAATATGAATTATATAGTGAGATATTCAAGACTAGATGGATTCTATGGAACCACATGAAAAAATATGGGAAAAATATTATGAAGGGAGGATTTTGTGCTTATGGTAAGGACTCATTTAGAAACTCAGGGGTATGAACAACTTGTAAAATTTTCAAAATTTTATAGTTCTAACAGTGGCTCCATTTGTGGATGAATGGTTGTGAAATCATTGCAAGGATCAAGATTTTTGGGTGAGCAGACAAAACTTCATTCATTTGAGCAGCAAATTCAATTTTCTGCCTATCATGAACTGATATGGTTTCCAAGAAACCACACCATGGCTGATGGCATAAGCCACCAAAAGGAATTTTCTTTATTTTCCCCTATCAAATACCTAGCTTTGTTTTGTTTTTATCTGATTCCTCTTGAAGACATTTGTGTAATCTACTCTATCACTATTATTGAAGACTTTTAGAGAATCATTATGTTCAGCTTGACCCAAACTCCTATGACCATTTTGCATTTCATATTCTCCATCATCATGGGATAAATCTTTGTTATCTTTAGTATTAAATGCATATGCATATTCAATGCAATATTTCTCATTGTTTTGTTCACTATCTTGTACTGTAAAATGATCTTCCAACTATATTGAAAATTCATCATCAAAATGCCATTCTTGAAAGTATGAAAATTCTTCCACATCAACATCTTTTGGAATAACTTTTCCTAAGATAATTTCAGTATCATCCATGTTACTAATTAGTAGTTACATCAACTTCTAATCAACACATTCATCATTATGTGTATCCAAAACAACTAATGTTGGAGATGAAACTTTTGAGTCATTCTAATGTGTATATTTCACATACTCTATTTCTAATAGATTTGAGATTTGGTCACTGTTGAGTGAACATGCTTCATTATCCACCATACTTCCATTGTCCCTTTCATAAAAAAATAGTAATCCAGATGTGTTGATCTCATATTTATTCTCTTCATCATCAAATGTATCTCCATGGTCCACAACTACAGCTGGAGGTATTATCTCTTCACTGTCAAACAAACTTGCCTCTTAAATTGCTTCTTCATCCTTATTTCCAAAAGAGCTGCTAGAATCCCTTGATTGCAGATCAAAATCTTGAGGTTCATCATCAGAATCCGTATATTCATTGGATCCCTCATAAAATTCACTGCTTTTCTTGTCACAATTTTTTATGCAAGAGAAATCTCTTGTATCTTCATCTTCCTTATGCAGGCTATCATATGAACCATTCTGACTTGCACTTGTCTCATCTACTATTGGCTAGACTATCTGATCAATGTCATTATCTTCATACTTTTTCCTATCTACAATATCAGTCCATTCATCTAGTTGATCAAGAGAAACTGCTATCCATGATTTAGGCGAATAAATTGGTTTTGGCTCATACACTTTCATGAACTGGTGAATGATCTCAGACCTACTAGGTGGGAAATTAATAGGTATTTTCTTGCAAATATCTATCATTCTATAGAGAAAAGAGTGCCTAGATTCTCCTTTATATCTCCTTATGTCAAGAAAGGCATCCAAAAGATTTTTGAAATATTCATCATTTTTAGATTGTTGGTTCTGATACGTACCTTGTTACAAATTTTGACACACATTTCCAAGTGGACTAGAATTGTGTTGCACTTGACATTGATCATATTGAAAATCTTGATAACTCACTAATATTTGTCCAGGAGGGATTGGATAAGCATTTATTTGCTTTGATAGCTATGGTGAATGAATGTTCTGCTATGGATGAATTGTATTACCTTAATTGTGAAAATTCCAAATTGTATTATGAGGTGCTTGTGGAATCCAAGGACCACTTGATTTTGAATATCCTTCCTCATCAAAGAATGGTACACATTGTGGTGTATCTAAAGTAGGCAAGATACCTAATTCACTCGGCTTTTGAAGTTATGCTCTCTTGCTCTTAGCTAGTTCTTCTTTTGCTTTGTTTAGTTCATCTCTCAACACATTCAAAGGTAATTCCCAAAGGTTTTCGTGCATTTCTCATCAAAATTTTATTGGAGTCGCCACTCACTTTCTTAAAAGTGAGAAAAATAAAATTATTCTTGATTTACCCAGTAGAATCACTTTTCCTCAAACTTCTAAACTATGAAATTATCCTCAATGACTCTATATGATGGTATTCAACCGAATATTTTGAAATATATCCCCAATAGAATTGTCAAATTTTTAAGTGTGTGACATGGATGGGGAGTGAAAATGAAATAATTGTGAACCTTTTGTTAAAGACCTATTTTAGAACTGTATTGACTCTATGGATGGATAGGCTGGAACGAAATTTTTTGATGCTTGTCCCTAGTAGTTTTGCCAACTTGTTAGCTCTCAAAAATGTAGGTGAAATGCCTCAAGAGGTTGCCAATCTCTTGATATGTTTTAGGGTAACAAACAAGGTCAAATGGTTTAGACCTTCTACTCTTTAGGTGCTACTAGACCTAGGTGGGTGTACCTATATGAGTGAGGAAGACTTGACTTATGCTTATCTCTTTTGAAGTGTTTTTCCCACAATTGCAGATGGGAGTGGACAAATGAAACTTGATTTGGTATAATTTGTAAAGCAATATTAAAACTAAAACATAATATGTTCAGTTAACAGATGTAAAAAATGAATGAAACTAAATGATGAAAAATGAAGAGACTAATCCCTTATTAGGTATGTTGATTCAAATGAAATCTAAATGGGAAACTTCTTTTTGGAAAACATTCAAATTGTTTGGAATATATTTTAGTTTATAACTTGTATAAACATGCAAGACTATGACTACCAAGTTCTTCTTAATGATCCAAATGAACTTTCCTGATTACTATGATCAATTAAAAGGATTTAATCTTTTCTTGAAAGAACCAATTACTCAACCACATAGATACAACAAATGTGCACTAATAAACTGAATATAAACTTGCTATATCAATTTAAATAACCAGAAAGTGCCAACCTTGGAGAAAACTTTAGTAATACTTTCAATGATCACAATAGAAAATTGAAACCAGAAATATGCTACCACATGAAATGATTTTCATTGATATCTCCATGCTTTCAAACATGCATCATAGTCTCATAGTATGACATTTTAATTTGATGTATCTTTCCTAATCTATCTTATCTCCTCTCTTGTATCTTCTTCATCACAATTGAAAATGAACATTTATACATTAGTATTTGAAAGGATGTGTCCATTCGTATTCAAATCTCAGTGATCAGTTGTATTCAAGCTTTTACTAATGTTCATTAAACACCCACTAAGACATCCTGCAGTCATACCAATGTTTAGTGTCTCACCGACTATTAAAAATTGTACATCGCTATAATGTCTCATTGTCACATCGACATTTGGAGTCTTACCGACAAATATCCTTTGATCTTATGTGTTTCATTTTTACTTTCAGAGTTGGGGAGATGTTCCATAGATTATATTGTGTCTTACCGAGATACACCCTGTGGTATTTTTCTGGTCACTAGAACATAGTTACTTTATCGCCTAATGAAATAATACTTTGGCATGACTCACACATTTCTCCCGAATGAAATTAGTCTCACAGATAATTAATTAATATTTCTAAGTCCTTTGCCCACATGATCCTATCGGCATGACATATGGGTCGACAAGACTACATGACTTCATCCCGATAGTCATTTGATAGTATCCCTTCATGGTTTGTTGGCAAGACTAGCTGGATTCAATAAGACTTCATTCCAATGACTTTTGTTCTAGCCGATGTATCTCCTTGTGTGCCATTCGGTAAGACATATATGAGTTCATTATGAGTTAACTCGACGATGACTTTCTTGCTGATATGACTTTTTTGTCTCTGAGACAATGAATTGTGTCATGTCAATATGTGTTTGTAGATGAATTCCGATCGGTGTGAAATCATTGAATTCTTGCCGATAGACTACAATAGGTATACATTAGTAAAAAATGTATTAGTAATCGGTGAGACCCTGACCATCTCTTGCGAATATGAATTATCTAGTGAGATATTCAAGACTAGATGGATTGTATGGAAACACATGACAAAATATGGGAAAAATGTTATGAAGGGAGGATTTTGTGCTTATGGTAAGGACTCATTTGGAAACTCATGGGTATGAACAACTTGTAAAATTTTCAGAGTTTTATAGTTCTAATAGGACCAAGCTTGGAGGAAGGTAGAGGATGGTCACATCAAATGAAATATGTGCAATCAATCTCTAATGAGTTCATTTTCATGCATATGAGTGAAATAATTGGTATGTACACTTTTGAATTTATGATATTTAAACATAGAAAATTTGAGATAATTCATTATTCTAGTAGAACATTGAAAATTTTGATGAGTGAATTTAAAGATAAACCTATTGTAATTCATACCAAAACTGTAGAAGAAATAGCCATAGAAATTGAAGTAAATTTCTTTGTTAGAGTTAATCTTTTTTTATGTTAGAGTTAGGGTAGTTAGGGTTAGTTTTCTTTCTATAGGGTTTTCTGTTTGTTTGTTTGTTTTTTTCTTTATTTTCTATTTTTTTCTTTTTTTTGGCCTTTGCATTAGCAAATTCTACTTAAACCTATCTTACACATGAGATTCCATTCAAACATTTGTAAAATTGAACTGTGAAATCTAAATAATAAAACCATACATAGGAAAACACACTTTAAAATATATCAAAAGAGATGTATGTATATATGTGTGTGTTTGTGATGTATATACATGAGATATCAAATATCCTCAATGTAGAGAAACATTGTAGATGGTAGTAGCTATTCAGTTGATGTAGGACACCTCTTCCATTAGGGCTAAACACCCTATATAGAAAAGTTCTTTGGGGAACTTCAAAGTATTGGATATGGAGATCAGTAAGAAAAGGCCTAAGTGGAACCACTTCAAACTAAGTTCTAGGAACTGAGGAATATCATCCACTGAGGGAATCTCGATGGTCAGATGTACAATAGATAAAATGGTATCAAGATTCTCTAGGAATTCAGGCTTCATTATCAATTTGGTAGCAATGTGAATGTCTTCAATAGGTAGCCCAATGTCTGGAAGTGACGCTAAAAAGTGAGAAGCTATATCAGAATAGAAGCAAAAGTAGTGGTTGGATACAACATATTTTTCTCCAAGAACTAAGCATAGATTTGGCACAGTAAAGTTGGAATTCCTAATGAAGAAAACATTTTCAAGCCTTTGTGATGTGATGCTCCCTAAGAAAACATTCTATCAGCAAGAACAACCTAAGAAAATTGGAGTATCCATTACTAAGAAGCAAATGCAAATGCACATAGAAAAATTACAAAAAAAAACCAAAAAGAGAGAAATAAAAATGTGAAGAATTTGACAAGAAATGTATAATTTATAGAGAGCCATAAGAAAGTTGTGGTACATAGTTTCCTTGAGAATTTTTTTTTTTTTGAAACTATAAGCGAGGTGGAAGTTGGATAATTATCTTGAAAGTTAAATTTTAAATAAAATTAATTATTTGCACATATCTGGTGGTAAATTGCTCCAAATTTGAGTAGTATGAAGATTGCAAATCAACCAAGTTGAAGATATCAAAATTAATAGTTGTCATTTCATTTTTTTAAAGAGAGCCATATTAATTATACAGGGGCTTATGTGTGCAAAACACAAAGGAAAATGAAGCTTTCAAGGAAGTACACGTCATCACTTGAGTAAGTTGAGAAGGGATTTAATGCAGAATAATTTGATCATGTTTCAAGGTAATCATGATATTTTTGAGCCATTAATGAAGTGCAGTGTTGTCAAGTCAAAATTCCTAGCATAAATTTTGGTAGTTGCAATAAAATTTAATCGAAAGGGGTGGTAACTGATGTTTCTAAATTTAGATTTAAATTTGGTAACTAAGTTGTCTATTGCTAAATTTTAATTTATGCATATTTTTTAACATATAGCGAGCTATAGTTAGCTAGGATTTGGCATAAATTAGTGAAATTTAGCTAGAAATACACACCTACAGGGAATCATTAAATGATTTTTTGGGAAGTAGTGAATTGATGAGGGGATTTGCATTGAATGAAAAATCAAAAAGTAATCTCTGCTAGCACTATAATTCCCAACCTAATAGTGGTGCTTCATTGCTTGCAAGTTGATAAAAGAGTTATCATTGAAATATCAAAAGTGAAAAATGATCTATCATTGCTATATTTGAAAAAAAAGATATCAACTCTTTAGGCTATCTAAATAATGCTATCAGGGCTATGGACTCTTGACCAGTAGTAGAGCTATGTTTGGGGGAATTACAAAGATAACCTTGTCGTGGCTATGGATGTTTGACTAGCAGTAAGACTCTATCCCTAGTTGGCTTTGGAGGATTACTATATTATGTAGTTCAATATTAATGAATTGATTCTTTTTACTAAGTTTTGAAAACTAGAATTAATCATAGCATGCACGAATGTTTTTGGTTGAGTTTCACTTCTTTATGTTAGAATCTAGGTAAAGGTAGAAGTTATTGTTTTAAAATATGTATAAATTCTAATTTACAATAGGTGATTTAATTTCAAGTTTGGTTTAAATTTGGTTTCACTAGTTGCAAGTTATTTTGTGGTCTCATAACATGCCCCAAGACTGAAAATACTTGGGGATCCAAGTGAAAAAAATAACTCTTATGGCAAGAGCTAGTAAATTGAAAGATCACTAAAAGTGAAGAAATTAAATCTTTGATAATAAAAGTTCTTTGCAATGTAAATGTTTCAGGTACCAGATGTTGGGTACCAAAAACATGTAAATGGTGAAAAGTAATGCAAGTTTGAATGGAAGGCTCCAATCTAGTATGAAGGATTCCAATATGAAGGAGGCTAGTATAATGGAGTTTTGGTATAACTAAGGTCTAATAAAGTTAGTGGGTAAAGATGAATACTGAGTACTAGGTACTAGGTTGTAATGTGAATTGAAAATGCTAAAATTTTAAGATTATCTAATGATCCCGATAATCTAGTATATATGTGAGGATTTATGATATGCTTAAAGACATGTTAATTATGAGATTTTTGTTTTAACATATGAATAATGGTTTTATTTACATGAGATGTTATAAATGTTTTTTTTCTTTTAAGGGGATTTGATGTGTGGAATTTGTGATCACAAGAGATATTGATTGTGATGCAAATTTCAGGTATGGACGATCATGAAAACTTGAGTCATCGATGGAATCATGTTTATTCTGCTTCTATTATTCTGGGAGATTATAATGTAGATGAATTTGAGTCCACCAGAGTGTCGGGGATCCCAGTATTTCACATGTTAAAACAAACATCAATTTTTAGGAAAGCCCATTCCCGAGAGTGCTAGAACTAGAGCCAAGTGATGTGCAGGGTTGAAAATTCCACTTGTTCATTCTAAATGTATGGGAAGTCCCTACACACTATCCTGATTCAAAGTATCATCCTGGTGAAGATTTAAGATTAACACCCAAAGAGCTTTAATGTGTACTTGGAGTTGACTTCTATTGACTTCGATTACAATTCTCCTATTGGTAACTATATTCCATGTGCCTTGATGAAATTTCTCCCTTGTATTTCCTCTCATGCATTTGGCTTATCCTATCTAAGCCTTGTGTTCCATAAAATCCCTGAGGATCCTTATTTTCATTTTCAAGTTGAAATTTTGTGGATGTTGAAGGAGCATAAACTTTTAAGTTTTGTTCTTTTTCCTTTTTTTGGAACGATCATGACATAAAACTTTGTATGCACATAGACATTAATTAATATCAAGGGCTTATTAAATAGCTACTTATCTCAGTATCTTTTGTAGCTAGTTTTGTTAGTTCAGCTGAACAAGACTATATGTTGTGTCATTTAAAGGTGCATACAAAACCTACTCCTTGTCAAAACCTACTCCTTGTCCATAAATGAAGTATAAAGCGGTTTGCTCTACTTTAATTGATTCTTTGGGGCATCCATGGAGAATAACTGGGAGAAACTTTTTTTTTTTAGTATTTTTAATGGTTTATTTTAGAATAGATGTTTAAACTCTTGAAAATGTTCCAATATTTAAATGAATGAAAGAAATTTTATTAAAAATCTTTTGTTTTTCCATAAAATCGTTGAATGCTTAGTGCTAAATCTACTTAAGTGATAGCGAAGAATTTGTGATGTTCATGAAATGTTATAGCCAATATTTTGGTTTCATGATACTCAAACTTAATTTTTCAATTGAGAATCCAATACCTAAAATATTCAATTCGTCACCTTAGTTCCTTTTAGATTAACAATAATATCACATCAGTACCCGAGAGCGACCCTAGTACAACCATGACCTGGTTATCAGAGACATGGGATTGAATAAAAGCCAATCTTTTCCCTGTTAATGTAGAATTCCCCTTTAGGTTATCTTTGTTCCATACCTTTCAAGAAAGATATGCTCTTTACAGTCTTGTCCATGAATAATTTATTCGCCCTATTTGCTATGAGTAAAATTGTTGTGAACAAGTCCCTTTGCACATTTTGTATTGCACTTTCTGGCATTTTATCTTCATTCTCTAGATTTTTGTTTGTTGTTCCTGCATTTCTCTTTTACTTTCCATAATTTCTATTTTAACCAATTTATTTTTGTTAGCTTACATTACATTTCCATTCACCCTGCATTTAGTAGCCTTTGAATGAGTTTTTGGTGTCCTATTTCTAACACCATAGTGAGGAGAAATTCAAGACTTGAAACTCATGGCATCCCACAATAACACACTCACTGTGGATCTTGGGTTGTCTAGAGCTTTCACTCCTATTATTGGCATTAGTACACTAGGCATGGATAATACCCTTAGTAACTCTTTCCCTTTAGGTAGCATGCAAGTTGAACCAAGAAATAATGATATCCCACAAGAGAAAGTAATTCAAATTCATTAGGACTTAGTAAACCTACAACATCAAATAAGCCTTGAAAACATTTCAACTATTGCAGTTCCTACCATAGAAAAATATTCACCGCATGTTTGAAAGTGAAGATGGCCTAGACCTTGTGAAAAACATAGTTCAAATCTTTGGAAAATATCTTCCTTGAACCTCTAGTGCTCCTATACCAACAAAAAATGTTTCAAACCATGGAGGACCTCAAATTTCTCCTCCATTAATGATAACCTCAATACCTACCTATACCACTCCTCAAGTCACAACAAAAATGCAACAAGTTATTAATGTGATTCCTTCCTTGGGTATTCCTACTAGCATCCCTAGTTCTTATGTGGCATCACATGTTCTATCTTCTACCACATTACCACCTATAAGCATTTCATTCACTTTTCCTACTAATACATACACTCCATCACCAATTTCACTTCCATCTCATACCACTTGTAATGATCCTCTCATAACATAATTTTTCCAAACCATTTCATCCTTGTAAAAGAAAATCTCCTGCATAAACCAAAGTCATAATGGCCCACCCACATATTATGTCAAAAGTAGCCCATTTTTCTTGGAGATATTGCAAACACTGATGCCACAAGGTGTAGAGGTTCCTATATTTGAGAAATATGGAGGGAAGGGAGATCCTTCTAACCATGTTAATTCCTACACCAACATATGTAGTGACTTTTTCCTTGATGATAAAATGTTGGAAAAACTCTTTCCTAGGTCCTTAAAAGATACTACCTTATAATGGTTTTCTTCTTTACCAAAAAAAATGATTCATTCATTCAATGAACTTGTTTATGCATTTATAAACCATTTCCAAGTACCTATGAATCCCAAGAAGACCTTGGCCAATTTAATGAGATGCAAGCAAAATGAAGAAGAAAAGATAAATCATTTTATCTCATGCTATCAATCACTTTATTCCCAATTGATGTCAAGATCCCTGACCCACACCTTCAAAATATGTTTATAGAAAACTTGCAAACTAAATTTTAGGACAAGATTACTATGATGAAATTCCCATCCTTCATGCACTTGTGTACTACACTTTTTTATTATCAAAATTTGGTCAGTAATCAAGATACAAGGTTGACTTCTAGCTAAATTGAGAGATCCAAGCTATCCAACCAAAACAATCCCCAACCTTTTAGAAAATAAAATAAAGGGTTCTTACAATTCAACCCCCTTCAACAACCAAGTAGTTGCTATCAAAACCTCATTACCCTTTAGTTATGGAGATCCAAAAAGACAATTCACACCTTTATCTGATACCCTTCATAACACAATATCCCAAATTTTACAACAATAAATGATTACCTTGCCTCCCATCAAAACACCTAACCCTAATAATCCCTTACCCTCAAGATTTAAATCAAATGCTTATTGTCACTATCATTAACAAAATGGACATGATGTGAAATATTGCAAGCATCTTAAACATCTTGTGCAAGACGTCATTGATTCTGGTCATTTAGCCATTGGAGGTGATAGCGATCAAGGCAATGAGTCTATTGCCCCTCCAAACCAAACTTGCAAATTTTAAAGAATAAAATGCCCAAACACAATGTTTCATTTGTCAAAGCTAGTGAAACTACAAAAAATGATGTGATGAATGTTGATATAAATGATGAAAATAATGATTCTATTCCAAATGATATCATTTTCAATCCTATGCATGAAATGGTAGGAGTGATATATGTCATCCCTCATAAGGGATGACCTAAGATTCCTCTTGATATTTCTTTCTTCTCTAAGGATATAGTTAAACATGCACCTGATGGTCCTCTCTACATAGCCAGTTGTATTTATGACAAGCCCAGTAATGAGATACTAATAGATCCCACCTGTGGAGAGAATGAGATCATTGAGGAGTTCTTACTCTTCCAGGAACTTTATCAAGATGAATATGATAAACTGAAAGCATGGATCAAGACACATAATGGTTTCACTTACCCTACGATTGGATTGATCACCCTTCCATTAAAAATAGAACCAAAAACATGAGATGTCACATTCTCCATCATCCCATAGTCAGAACAATTTCTTTTGAGGCTAGGCTATCATTCTCAATGAAATTTGTCCCTTTGGTTGTGCACAAATGCTTAAAGTTTCCATTTGACAATTCTTTAACCTCTTGTCTTCCAAAGGAAATTTTTCCTTAGAATCATTTTGGCCAAAGCCCATGGAACCTATCAAGCAACAAGAAGTTTTTTTTTTGTATCTTACCAAAAATTCAAAGCAAAGAAAATAGCCTAACTATCCCTCTGAAACATGTCCCCCTCTACTTTTGCACCTCTGATACTTGATGAAACAATGGTTGAACCTAAAAGAGAACCAAACAACCAAGACCAACCAAAGATAGAACCTTCACTTCCATCATCCAAAAGACTAAGAGACAATGAAAGCAACCTTGTCACAACTCTTGGAATAAGACAAGTTTGCAAAGCAAAATAGAAAGTATATGAAAAACCTCCTATGGTTCCTTTTGTTCCTCCCCTTAGTGAAGAAAAGAAACCTATGGTTGATCAACCCACTCCTACTCAAACACAACTTGAAAAAAATTCCAAATGAAACATAGGTGCTAGATAGCATAGGTGTAGACGTCAAGCTCTTGCTTGCAAGTTACACGAGTTAAACAACAAAAAGAAAAATCCAAACTTGATTGTAGAAATGCACGATAACTGTCCTCCTCAATCAAAACAAAAGGACTGAATACATTAATCACAACAAGAGATGAACTCTTCAATGGACATTATCATTTGTCCTGTTGTTGTGATTAATTTGGATGACGATGACAAGACTATGAAAATGGATGAAGGGGTGCATAATGAATTGAACACATTAGTTTCCTCTTCCATGAACTTGAATGAGAAATATTTTATAAAGAGTGATGAACCTAGTACTTCCCCTAGTTCCAAACTTTCCCTTGTCCCTTTGGCTATCTACCCACCTTCGATATACAATGAACATGATTGGGAGGTCGATGACTTGCTCAAAGGTTGACTTGCATTTTCTTTGCTAGTCTTTTTCATTTTATTTTTTGTTTTGTGTGATTGCATGTGCGTAATTTGATCTCCCATCATGTTTTGTTTGATGTTCTATCTCTTTGTGACATTCCACTATTTGTACCTTCATTCTACTCTATGTCATGCATCACTTTCACCTTTTTATCTTGATATTTTTTTTTGTGTATTCCTTTTGGGGATGATGCAAGGAATTGAGACATTCATGTCTCCTTCATGGTGACCCAAAAGGCTTTAATTTTCTTTGCATTTTAATTTTACTTTTATCTTTTTCTTATGTTTTCCTTTTGGGGATGATGCAAGGTATTGAGACATTCATGTCTCCATCATGTTGACCCAAAAGGATTTCCTTTTCTTTTCCTTTTCATTTTACCTTTATCATTTTCTTGTTTTTTCATTTTGCGGAAGGCGGAAGGCATTGAGACATTCATGTCTCCTTCAAGTTGATCCAAAATCTTTCCCTTTTCCTTTCACCTTTTCTTTCTTATTTATCTTGTGTTTTCATTTTGGGGGTGATGTAAGGAATCAAGTTACCCTATGTCTCTTCCATATTGACTAAAAAGGTTTTTCCTTTTTTTCGTTCTCTTTGTGTCATTCTTCTAGTTCTATGTGTATTAGAGGAATGATGGAAGTTTGAAGCTCTTTAAAAATATTGCAACAAAGAACATATTGACCCCAAATCCATAGATCACTTATGTGTTTGGTGTTTTCATTTTGGGAGAAACCACTCTCTTTTCTTTTTCTCTCACATGATGCAACTTTACTCTAAAACATGACTTGGCATAGGGCTTTCCAAGTTGGCTTTCATGTCTTTCTTCTTGTAAGAATTTTTCATTTTCTACTTTAAGCTAATTGATCATAGTATGGTGTTCAACAATTCCTTTAAAGTGGGGGCATACATTAGCATTAATTTTTTGCATATTTCCTTGGTTCTTAGTGTATCCTTCTTACTTCATACGATGCGTTTGTCACTTTTTGGATGACAGTGGGTGTAATTTCCTTCATGACTCTAATATATCTTAGCATATTGCATTCCTCCTAGTGCCTTGATGTGACACATTGCATCCCCTAAGTTGTGAACCTTCTATTCTTTGATTGGTCCTCCCTTGGAGACATTAGGCACAATGTCCCCTAAGTTTTAGACCTCACATGAACTAAGAAAGACTCCTTTGAACATTCTTTGCATGTTGCATTTTTAGTTTTTTATATCCATGCCACCTTGTATAACATAGCTTGGATTCCTATGGATCCATCATGTTTTTTCATGAGCTCCAAGCATATGATTTTTTTCTTGTCTCATGAAGCTTGAAACACCATTTTCTTTTTTTGGTGTCTTATTAAAGTAATTAGGGGGTATAACTTTGGTATTGTAGGGTGAGAAGCCCATTACAAGGCATGAATTCCCCATAGCCACCTGCATGTGTGTGTGAGTGCATACCAACCATGATTCCATGTTTCTCACCTTTTAGGCCTTCTCACCTGGTGGAAAACCATGAGTTTCATCACCTCCAAGTGAGTATGCATTTTATGGACAAAGAACCTAGATCTGATCCACATTGTGTTAAAAAAATGGTCAAAGCTTGATCTAATTATTTCTTTCCTCTTCTTTTTCCCTTTTTTTTTTCATCTTTGGCATTGTATGCTTGTGCCTTGTTATTTTTCTTGATATCATTTTTTTTGTTTGTTCCTTTGTGCTTATGATGGTTTTTCATGGGATTATGATCCTGGGATCTTGATCACCCCTCTTCATCAGTGTCATCGCATCCTGCTACAATTGATGCATTTTAACCCCTCTTGATGTGTGTTGATCTACATTAGCGTGATTTTCAAGAAAGTTCATCATCTCACTAAAGTGTGGACTAAATGTGTTCACCGAAAAGGTAACCTTTCTACTTTTCTTGAATTGTTTTGGCCCTTGTGATTTTGGCTTAATGTCACATTGATGTAATTTTGTAATGTGGATAACACATTCACATTAGCTCTTGGGCCCTTGTGAAACAAAAGGTTTCAAATGGTACCCTACTTAAGTGTTGTAACAAACTTCACACTTTTCTAGGGTCCTGTTAATAAAATAACCTCTTTTCATCATTTACTAAGCCTTATTTCAAAGTGTTGTAACACACTTTTAGACTTTCCTAGGTTTCTACTAATAATTGGGGTTTGTTATGATTTAATTAGAACTATTTTTCATCCATAGGCCTTATGTGTATTTTTTAGAACAATCCCATCAAATATGATTTAAAATATCAAAATCCCAAAACCCACCATAAATTCCTCAGGTGGGACTCATTCACCATTATGGCTGAATGAGTCCCCTTAGGTGGGACCCATTCACCTAGGGTGGTGAATGAGTCCCCTTTAACTCAAAATTAAAATTTAATTTAAAATTATGGTGCACTTTTATTCTTGAAGAACTAAGGTCATCCTGTAGTGTTGTAATTTTGAGAATTATTGCATAATTGAGTATAAATATAATGGTATTCATCTCATCTCATCCTACCTAATCAAGCATTCAAGCATTCACACATATAGTTCACAAGACAATTTGAGCATTCATAAGATCATTCAAGGAATTTCAAGGGTAGATTATCAAGGATTCAAGAGCTTCTTGTAGTGTCATTCATAGCATCAAAGATTGGTAGCATCATATTGTTTTAGAGCTCTAACATTTGTGATGTAGGATTGTATGATTCAAGCAAGCATTGCATTCAAGAGCTATCAACATCAAGCTAGATTGCAAGTCCACATCCATTGGATCCATCACTTACATGTTTGCAACATCTTATTGATGGGGTTTAGTGAGTTGTAACATCATTATTTGTTCATTCATCATTATCTACTCTATTTCATTTCATTTGAAGGGTTTAATGACAAACAAGGGGTTTAACAAAGAAAAACCCCTATTCACTAACCCGACACCATTTTTCCCTCTGTTTACATGTGATTTGCAGGTATACGTTGCAGATTTTTCAAAGAGAAAGATTGGAAAAGTTTTCCTAAAGTTGTCAAAGTTGCAAACAAGCCTTGGAGAAGGGCTATAGGTTAAATTTTACAGTTTCAGACCCAAATCTATATTAGTAACAACAAAGCGGAAAAGGAGCTATATAATACAATTCAAAGTTTCTAGAAATGTAGAAGTGGAATAATTCACCACTATGGGAAAATGAGTCCCATTGCCTAGGCCCAAACAAGGTTTTTGTAGATCTAAGTACCCTTTTGGCCGAAACTTGTTACAACACATTTTCCCCAAAACTAGACTAATTCACCCAGCTTGGTGTATGAGTCCCAGTCAGCATCAACAATAATTTTTTCAAGATTCAAGAGCTCCATTCCATTCCCAACAAGTTTCCAGGTGCACATTTCTAGTTTCACAATTTTTTGTTACATTCTACTTGCATTTTTACATCTTTTGCATATCACATTATGTTTTCAAACATTTTGTATTTTCCAAGTTTACACTTGGTGGTGAAACCCTTTCTTCTCTCAATCATCTCCAAGGATTTCCTGTAGTTATATATCTCACATCCTTCATTGGGTTGAGATATCTAAGGTTTCCTTTAATGTGAATATTGTGAAATTGGATCAATTTTCTTTGTACCCCCTTTTGTGGACAAGGAAGTGAAGCATCCACTTCTAGTGTCCATAAGATCTATACCCCTTTTGCATAAATTTTTTTGTAGAGGTATGATTTGGTTTTTTAAAAATTTATTTTTTCCAATTGACGAGAAAAAAAGTTGTGGGTTTTTTAATTTATATCCCTCAAAGTAAGAGAAAATCAACAAAAAGAAAAACATTAAAAACTTATTGAATTTTTCAAAATGTAGAAAAAATAAAATGCAGAAGTATATTCCCTACACTTTTTCATACCACCCTTGCCCCAAATTGTAGTACATGGCCTCACAAAAATATTTCTTTCGCTAATTTTTTCCCAACTGCTAAAAAATGTGGCCATTAATAAAAAATTGGCAACCTCTTTGTTTCAAATTTGAGCGACATCTCTCCACCGCCAACACTGTAGGGGAATATTCCCCAAGTATTTAGCAGAAAAAAATAAAAACAATGCTCAAATATTTCAAAATCCTATGGCAATATAAACAAAGAATTTCCAACGAATTAGTGTACATTTCCTAGTGTCTATCATTTTTTTCTAGCAAGGGGGACAACTTTCTCCTATGACAACCATATTCCCATCAAATTTATGCTTGTGTTTTGCTGACATTAACAAGACGTCACTCTAATTTCATCCATATGGTTGACCCTCTTTTCCCTCCTCCTAGCTTTGGTTTTCCTTAAACGGGTATTTTTTTCTTTTTGGCATAACTTAGGCATATAGTGTCAAAATCGGGAAAAAGAGATATCATTAAAAAGTTGGTTGAACAAAATTTCCAATGGTGTAGGTATCATAATCATATTTTTTGAGTGGTTCTTATTATACATAGTCAAAGTTAGATCACCATTTTACACTTCTGAGCTCATAACATTTTTCCTCTATCTCCAATATTTGTGATTCAAGTAGCATTAGAAAGGTATTTTAGAGCTCTTTAGATCTATTTATGCACTTTTTCCAAAATCTTCCCCAACTACATTTGATTTACTATTTTTTGTTACATTTTGCTTAATTAACTGGAAATCTAGGCACATGGAAATAAAATATTTTCATGGGATGACATCATTTTATTTTCTTTATCAGTACTAAATTTATCAGTCTCCAATTTTTTTATTTGAGTGAGTATCATGGGTTTTTCTATTAATCCTCCTATGATCAACTTGGTTAAGGATAACTATGAGTCATAGAGAAATCGAATCTTGACACATATCAGGTGGCTTGATATTTTTCCTTATTTATATGGAATCATACCTACACCAGACACACTAAGGAATTTATCATCCTGGGGCATCATCAAAGATCATATTGTAAGGGTTATATGTTCTACTATTGATCTTGACACTATGTATGTTGTATCATACATTGAATGTCCTCACATGCTTTGGACATAACTTTGGGAAATCCCTAAAGACCCTCATGTTGTGCAGTTTTTGCACACATGCCCCACTGAAAGTAAGGACCATCTTTTGCTTTGGTTTTTGATGCTTTAGCCTTGGGATTTTGTGGATTTGAATTTCCTTGTTATGTGCTTAATATGTTTATCTTGCTGGCCCAACTATTTTCCCCAAGTTGCATATTGAAAAATTGAAGTTTTGGCCCAGATTCAGGTTTTTACCCCATTTCGGGATTTCTCGGTCCATCTAGATTTTCCTGGATTTCATTCAAACTCTAGTGGAAGGTTTAACATGTTCCAGTTCGGGAATTTCATGTCTTCACGAAATTCCACCAAGGCCAAATTTTCCTGAATTTTCGTCATGCCATTGGGTTTCTGAATTTAGTTGATTTTTGGGGACTCTTACCATTATGATTTATCTTTTGCATTCTCTTGAGTTGGGGTATTTTTATTTGGTTGTTATTTTACATTTTAGACTTGCTTGGAGTATGAATTCCTATGTGTTTGGGCATTTTGTGGCTTGCTATGTGCATTTGTGGTTAAAATTTAGGGTTTCAACCTTGGAGCCATTGCCAATACTGATTGAATTTCCCTTGGGTGAATTCTGAGTCTAGATCCATCAATGAATTATTTTTCTTTTAGCAAAATTGTGTGAAAGGCTGCAAAATCTGGGTTTTCCCTCAGTTTCGAGATTTTCCTATGCTAGTAAATTTCCCTGGTTTTCCTTGTCCTCTAAGTTTTCCTTAAAATCTAGATTTTTCCCTACTTTGTGGATTTCTAGTCCCTCCGTATTTTCCTGAAATTCTCATTGCCCCTTCATTTTTTGAAATTTGTTGACTATGGATTATTTTTGCCAGAATCTTCCTGTCTTGGATTTTTTTTGGAATTCCTCTCTAGCTTGGATTCCACGGAGGGGTGAAAATCCTGAATTGTGTAGGAATTTTTCATTGATGATTTTTCACAGGACTGCGATCTTTGCTTGGATTTATTTGAATTTTGAATATGTTATTGGGAATGTGTTGATTTTGATCTTCGTGTTATTGATGGTGGTTTTTGCTGAGTGAAGGATGGATTTAACAAGATCATTAAGGAAGTTCTAGATGAGATTAATTCAATTGAAGGAAGGTTCAGAACACTTATTAATTCACCTATGGCCGACTTGGAGAATATTTTCTTTAAGATGCTAGATAAATTAAGGCAAGGATAAAGGGGCTAGTTAATGATTGATTGCATTGGGAATTATACTTCACATGCACTGGATTAGGTTGCATTGTAAATCCTAGGCTGACCTGGATGAGTCCCATGCATTTAATGCATATCTTATCTTATTTCAAATTTCTCTTGGTTGACCTGTCTGGGGCTATTTTATTTTTGTAAAATCTATATTGGCCAACATGCTCTGGGGTTTTCTATAAATATGGCATTCTGTCTAATTTGTAAAGGGGGTTAGGAGGGATTATTAGGAGAAGTTGTTGGAGATAGTTCTTAGAAGAAATCAAGGTAGTAAAGTAAGAATTAGAAGTAGAAGTTAGTCAATTTCTGAGAAAGTGTTGTAACAAAACATTAGAATTGTTGCTAAAATTGCAGTGATTCAATACAATTGAAGGGCATTGTGATTTTTTGGTGAACACTTTTGTGTTGAATTATCTTGCATGGCTCTTATGATTCTATCTTTCAAATTGATCAAGATTATATATTAGATTTAGATTTAGATCTGATTCAATGGTGTTTATGATTTGATGCTTAAAGTGTTTGCAGCAATCCATGGTCCATACTTTTTACAGCTAGCTGATTGTTTATATTCATTGTGCTTAATTCAATTATGGAGATTTATTCATTTCAATTGCAATTGGGTTGTCTTGGATGAATGTTCATGATCTGAAAATCTTGATACCTTAGAAGATTGCACTATTTATGTGAGATTGTAGATTTATCTTGATCAAGCAAGAATTAGTTAATGAAGGATTAGTCCATTTCAAGTATTTCATCATTTACATTGTTAATCTTAGGAGTAGTTGAATTTAAATATCTCTCTGATACCCTAACCTTTTGTTATTTCTTTATTATTTGGATTAGATCTAGGATTGAAGTATCATTACATTGTTAGATCTAATAAATTCGAGATTCAACCTTTGCTTGTAGTAGGGTCCCTTTGTGATTACCAACATTTTCACATTTATCACTGAGTTGTTTATGCATTGTCAAGACCTGACATTAGAGACCTTGGGGTTATCTCTTGAAGCTTGCTGATAGAGATTTACCTTTCAAGACAGATAGAATTTCATATTCTGTCAGAGTTTTTGCTGTGTATAAAAACATCATCAACACCTCATATCTCTCCACACCCTAAGGATCCTATTGTAGATTGTCTCATCCCTCTTTGAGATGTAAATTTGATTCCTCTTGATGATGATACTTTAAAAGAGCTTGAGTATATCATAGGTCTTGAATGTTTCAATGGTTCAAAAACTTGCATTCTTGGTCCCACTCTTCAAATTAAGACTACAACATCTTATGTTGTTCCTAATTAGCTTACTATGGCCACATCATTGGCCCCTATTGATTCAGTGCAAAAGGACATCATACATATTTTAGACATAGCTACTTGGGATTCATATCTTAGAGACATATCATCCTTGTTTGTAGAGTCCTATATTGTAGATCTAGAGGATTATTTTGAGGAAATTCATCTCCTCTTTGTCAACAACCACATCATCACTATTGGCCCACCATCTTCATCAACTTTGCAACTTGTTCTATATCATTCTTTATAGGATTCTAGATCGACATCATCACTTTCTAACATGTGGATACATGAGAAGTTTTTTAGAGGAACACATCATCTTAATTTGGATTCTAGAATCATTTGTTCTTTTCGATCGACTTCTACAATCACATGTGGATTCATTTCTTCCTAAGGGGAAAAATATTGTTTGAAAGTAGTGGATCATATTTTGTCTTTATGTGTTCATCATTGGCATTTTATCTCTTTCATTATTGGTGGGATTCATATCTTCATTTTATCTCTCCTATCAGAAGGACATCTATGTTACTTACATGATAGAAGCAGTCATTGGGGTGTCACATTGATTCCTCCTATCATTCTTGTATTAGTACAATCATTTCTCTTACTTTCTTTTGGAGAGGAGTTTTTCCCATGTGGTTCTCTCCTTTTCTCCAATTATGAGAGTTTCATTTATGTTCATGGGTACCTCATCAAGTTTTGTGGTTGGGACCTATTGTGCAATTTTCACACACACCCCACTAGAGGTAGGGACCCTTTTTTTCTTTTGCATCTCTACCTCTTGGCTTGGTCAAATTTTGGTTTTACTCTTTTTGGAAGGTTATTTCGGAATTACATCTAGATTAGGTTTGACAAGGGCAATATTTTGAGTATCTAGGAAAAATTCGCTTGCCTTGGAATTTGAAAATGGAAATTTTGAAGTGAATTTTCAATGTTATATGTAAATCTTTTTTGTACCTATGGATAAAGGATGAACAATTAGGATGGGTTGCTTTTTGAACTTTTTGAGAATTCTTTCTAGAAAAAAATTTATGAGGTTTAGGGGATTTTAACCCTATAAGGAATTTGGGAATTTCCGTCCCTGATGGAAAATCCTGAAATTTCCTTGACCCTCTCAAAATCCCAAAATTCCCATTTTTGGAAAATTATGAACCCCCTCAAAAACCCAAAATTTTCTCCAAAATGGAAAGAAAAATGTTTTTTCCCCAAAATGGAAATTTTTCCTTTTTTTCTAAAATGCATTTTTTCCAAAAAATGGAAAAAAATTTCCTTGAAATTTTAAAATGTTCACGAAAATGAAATTCTTGAGATGCAAAGAAAATTTCAAAAATAAAAATTTCACAAAATGGAAAAATTTCCGAAAATGAAAGGTTTCCATTAAAAAATGTGAGGTGTTTTTTTAAAGGCCAAAATTTTATTCAAGTTTAATTTGGATTGGATTTTTAACATGTAAGCTACTAGTGATGATATTTGTTTTTCAGGATTAAATAAATCAAAAGGGGAACTTGCATATGGATTCGTGCCAAAAGGGAAAATATGGAAGAGTTCAATTCAAATATTAAAAGTGGGCCTACATCAGAATCCATTCCCAAACTGTCTACAACTAGAAGGATTTTCTAAAAGACATGTGAAGCTGATTTCATCATCCAATCAAAATTTTCATTAATGATAGACTGGCATAATATTGTTTCCTCATTGTTCCAAGATGTAACTACTTTTATGCAATTGGATGATGATGTACCATGAGCTCCCAAATTAAATGTAACAGCTTGATGCTTCTAGAAGTGCAATTGCATCCACTAGATGAATTAAATCTTGGCCATTGATTCAAAATGTAATTTTCTATAAAAGGTCAGTGCTTCTCATTTGTAAGGGGGAGACTAGGTTAGAAGACCTGATTAGAAGCTAGAATTGGCTAAGTTAGAAAAGTTAGTAGCTATAGGAGAGGAGAGATTGGGAATTGTTATGTAATTCTGGAGAAGTTAATGCAATTGGATTGTTGATTTGGAAAGCTTTGTGTTACACTTTGACAGTTTATGGTTTCTTGTTCTTGATTCTCATATGTTAGATGTTAGTTTTCAATTCTTTTGCAATAATGGTAAAATGTTAATGATGTTGATCAATCTTCAGTCCATACTTTTAGCAATTTGATGATTGTAATTTGTTGTGTAAAGTTAGTCTAGGCCTTATTTTGTGCTAAGTTCAACAGTAGATGCTTGTTTACATTGTGCCTGTTATTGGGTATGTGGATGAATATTCATAGTCTGAAAAGATTCAGTTTCCTTAGAAGATTACACCATTTCTATAGAGTTGTGGAATTCTCCTTGATCAAGCAATTATTGGTTTTATTGGAGATTTGTCCATTTGCAACATTCACCATTATTTTGACTGATCTTAGGTTTTAGTCTTAGAAATCTTTCTAAACCCTTATCTCTTTTCCTATTTATTTTGAATCTGGGTTAGCTTTAGGATTGAAAGTATCACCATATTCTTGCATTTGATGAAAGTACACTTCCAACATTGTTCATTTGTAAGGTCCATTTGTGATTACTAGCATTTTCCCATTTATCACTGAGTTTTTTATGCATTTTCAAGGCCTGATGTTATAGACCTTGGGGTTATACCTTGAGGCTTGCTAATAGAGATTTACCTTTCAAGAGAGATAGGATATTTGTATCTTGTCTGAGTTGTTGCTATGCAGAAAACAACATCAATAAAGGGCCCTAATGAAAATATTTTCTAAGTGCATACAATGATCCTATTCTTACTTTGAGTAAGAAGTTAAATATATTAAAAATATGGGAAGAGACAAATGAAGCTACAAATAATACAACAAAAAATAATGCATTCTTCTTCTCAATTTCCATTCAATATAGATTACATATATATAGGAGTTGCATTTCCTATATTCTAGGAAACATACTATAATGACTGATCTAAATATATGAGTTCTTTTAACAACTCAAACAAACACATTCGTACAAAAAAATAGTTATATGCATATGACATAACTAACCTAAAAAATAACTATGTGAGTTATTAATTTAACTCACTTTATCTCACACTAACATGCAAAAACTAACATAAATTCCAAACACATCCCTTAGTGTGAACATGGGGTTTCAAACATATGCATAGCCTCTCTAACAGTCCTAGGCTGATTAGTGTTAGCAATCAAAGCATAGGCTCATCTACAATCTAACATAGAATATCCAAACCTTTTAGGTTTCTGCTTAGCACAATTACACCTCTTCAAAAGTTGAGGCTAGGATTCTTCATCTCATTCAAAAATTTCAGAGCTACTTGATCTCTCCTCATTAACGAGTCCACTAGGAGTACGTAGTTCATCTTTATTGGGTGTAAGAGGAAATTCAACTATCTCCTTTCTTTCTACTTTTATATCTAGATGTAGATAAACTATGGAAGGTCTCATCTCACTGAAGATCACACTTCTACTATCGAGCACCTTTTCTATAACTAGGTTCAAAATATTCTACCCTTTCACACTAATGCCATAATCGATGAAGATACACTTCACTACCTTGTTCTCCAATTTAGATATCTTTTCGTTAGGCACACAGGCATATGCCTCACAACCAAAGACTCTAATATGTCTCAAAGAGGGCTTCTTGCCATACTAATCTTCCCTACCCCTTTCCCTCTCCAACACCACTCATCATACTCCTTGTGCTCTCTATCAGTGTTTTGTTCATCCTCTCTAAAACTTCATTTTGTTGTGGAGTATAGGGAGTTATTTTATCTCTTAATCCCATGGTCCTTATAGAACCCATTGAAATATGGAGAATAAAACTCAACACCATTATTTTTCCTCAAACACTTTATTTTCCTATTAGTCTAATTTTCTACCTAGGTTCTGAACTCCTTAAATCAACTGAATACTCTAGTTTTTCTTGCAAGAAAATATACAAATGTTCTCAAATAATCATTTATGAACGAGAAAAAATACACAATTTTGATAATGAAGGAACATTAACTAGACCAAACATGTCAACATCAATATAATCTAGAATTTTGGAAGATTTATAAGAAAAAAAATAAAAAGAAACACGGTGTTGTTTTCCATATATACAATGTTCACAAAATCTTACTTGAGATTACAATCATCAAGACCATCAACCAGGTTTTTATTCCTTAATAATTTTAAAAAAATTTCACCAATGTGACCAAGCCTCTAGTGCCACAAAATTGTCTTCTCCACTGGGAGCTTCATCTCTATAGAATTAGCACCCTTGGGAATAATGTCCTCTTTCTCTACTTAATTACAGGAAGAAACCCTTTTCCCAAACTTCATAGAAGTACTATTGCAATGAACTATGCAAGCATCTAACTTATATAGAGTGCCAATTTGTGCACCCTTAGCAAGAACCATAGAACCTTTGGTCATCTTACAAATGCCATTCAAGAAAGATACCTGCACACCCAAATTATTAAACTTACTTACAAAAAGTAAATTTCGTGACAAACTAGGGGTATGCATCACACCATTGATTCCCTTTATCCTTCCATCAGGAAACCAAATCTTTACTCTTCTGCATCCAATAATTTCTAGGTGAGAACCATCACCTAGATACAAATTTCCACTATTATACTCTTCATATTTTGAAAACCAACACCTATGAGAGGTCATGTGAAAAGACACACCTAAGTAAATAAATCATAGATATTTTGGTGCATGGGTTTCCAAGGCTGATATGAATCCATTTACATCATCTTGAAAAGATTCATTATTAGAAGAATTATTGTTTTTCTTTTTCTTCTTCTTCTCTTCTTTGTAGTCTTTCTATATATGCCTAGATGTCTAGCATTTCACCTTGGACTTCTTACTAGGAGACCTCTTCTTTGTAGTCTTTCTAGATATGTCTAGATGTCTAGCATTTCACCTTGGACTTCTTACTAGGAGACTTGATATCCACGCTGACATGGATTTACACTTCTTTTTCTTCTTCTTTCCTATTTGATTCAAACTTCCTCAAACAACAAGGGACCCCTTGGCCAACTTAGAATACTTCCTTTGCATTTCTTCTAACAATAGTGAAACAACGACATCTTACATCTTGAAAGTGGTCATTGTATTCTCAATAGCAATTACGAGGTGATCGCATGTGTTAGGAATATAACACAATAGGAGCATACAACAATCCTCATCATCTATCTTCACACGAAAATACCCCAATTGAGGAACGATCATGTTACAAATATTCAAATTATTCGCAATGGATGTTGCTTCTACCATCTTAAAAGAGTATAACTTCTTTCTTAGGAATAACTTATTTACCAAGTATTTCCCTTGACAAATGTCACCTAGCTTTTTCTAGAGAATTTTTTTCTCTTCTCATCATGGATGTTCAAAAGACCATAATCGACCAAGAACAATCTAATCAAATCCTTAGGCTTTTTATCCTTTAGATCCTAGTTAGTTTTGCAAGGTTGATTATGTTTTGTTACTAGATGCCACATCCCATAGATCTTGATCTATGAGCAAATATTCCATCTTTAGTTTCCACAACTCAAAATTACTACCATTGAAATTTCTTATTTCTATTCTTCTTGATGTGCTTTCCATCTTAAATCTACAATAATATTACAACTAGATTTCTCTACAAAATACCCATTGAAACTAGATTGGCAAAAAAATCCCTTATAACCCACTAGGATAACAAAGTTGGTGAAGCTTTGATATGAAATGAAAGGAAAGTAGAGCATGGAATATGCCTTCCTAATACTAATCTTCAGGAGAGAGAAGTAAATAAACCATTTAAAAATTTACAATTATAGCTCATTTAAGATGCACATATTAAAAAATATGAATAGACAATAAAACATCAACATAGTGTTTACATGGGAAAACCCTTTTAGGAAAAAACCCATACACCAAAGTAGAGATCTCTTGTATGCATGTAAAAAAATATTACATACAAGTGCTAAGCTATTCTCTTTCAAGTGCTTTTCTAGAATGAATTTTGTAGCACTTCATTACATTCAGTTTGATCTTCACTCTCTCTTCCAATGTGCTATAGTCATGCATACATACTTCTCAAGCATTTTAGAAAACCATCTTTCTAACTTCCATACCAATTTAATAGCGATTATCTCTCTGAATTCCCACTATCACCTCAATACGTGTATCATTCCATCAAAAGGACTCCCAAGTGACTCCTTTTGATATGGTGAAGTCTTGTCAATGAAGTCCCATCATAATATTGAAGAGAGGATGTAGCAACGCACACCAATATAAGAAAGTTTTGTTGATATACCTTATCAACATGTTGAAGAGACTAATCATTTCATCTAACTGACATGTGCTTGTCTTTTTGATGGAGTTGTTATTGGAATATCGGGGAGACTAGCCACTAAGTCCCATTGAAATCTACCTATCAACCCGATGAACCTTTGGCCAATGTAAACTCTTGTCACCTACAAAATTAGCACAAATTTAGCTATCTTTTACACTAGTAAGTTTGAGACACCTTTTTTTCTCAACAAATTTAAGGGATGAGGTATTTGAAACTCTCTTGATTATTAGCCCTCCCTTAACTCCTAGAGCCAGTTCTACAACTTCTCGCTTCTTGGTGCTTGGGTCCAAGGCCCAAATGGTAAGTGCGTCCTATTGGGAGGTCAAAGTTAATCCTTGCAAGGCTAATGTAACCTCTTCCTCAATATTGAAAATGGGGGTATAATGTCTTCTAATTGTGTCAAATGTAACGGATGATGCCAAATTCCATTATGGTAATACCAGTACCCCACTCTTCCTGGAAATTTCCCTACATTCTTTTGTAGTGAAATTAAAATACTTGGTCCTCATTTCATTCTAGACTTCAAATTCAATAATTGCTTGTGGATTTTCAAGGCTTTCACTTACCTTCTACTACACATTCATCAGATACTCATATTTCATATCTCTCCACACATATTCTTGGAATTTTTATGTTTTAACAAATGCATCATCATCCATGAAACTTTCACAAGCTTTGAACCTCACATCCTTAGAGCTATTTTCTTTGCTCAACCTAAGACTCAAAGTTTGTAGAACTACATTTCTTTGAAGGTATGGAATACCTTTCCTTATTTCATCTTTAGTGACAACAATTTCATCATCTGAATCATTGATGGGGTAATCAATAACACTTGTTATCTCAACCCTTTTCCTCTTTATTGGTTTCTCCTTTGGAGAAGATGACTACCTAGTTGGTGAATACAACTCAATTATTTATGGACTAAAAGAAAGTGGTGGTGACATTGGTGGCATTTTCTACTATGGAGAGGGTCCGCTTGACTCCTCCAATTGTGGAGGACTTGCAATGGTTAATTGCTTCTTCATTGTGTGTTTCTTTCTTGTATATATGCACCTTCCTTGGAAACTACTAAGTTGGTTCCTCTTCTATCATGAGGGCCTTCCCCTTATCTTTCTCCTCAATAACCACAACTTTACTATTATCTTACACTACTCTTTCCTCTTTTAAATTTCCAATAACCTTTTCAAAATAATTTATAATAGTTTCTATCTTTAAAATTGTATCATCAATATCTGAGAAAGCCTTCAATTCAAGGTATTTAATCTTTTTTACTTTATCCAACTTCATGAAAATAACCCATTTTTTGATCCTATCCTCTTGAACTTTGAGGTCAAAAATATTTTTGATGAAATCATCAAGGAAGGAAAAATTATGAACATGTTTCTCTCCTCTTATCCTATCCATTAGCCAAACCATAAATCCTTTAGGTTCATATCTTCTATTTTCCCAAATCTTTATTTCATAGGGCTTGAGATGGTAATAAAAAATGTTTCTCCACCCATTGGTTGTCATGAAAAAAATGGAGAAAACAATATATGTAGGGAAGAATGTTCCATTTCTTTTCTCAAATAAGAAAATATCATCAAGAATACACAACTATCACATAACTACAATGAAATCTATTGTTAGTGGCACTTCCCTAGGAAGTATATGGGCTGTTTTCATTGTGCCATATACCCTAATAATAGTGCAATCCTAGTATGGTATTACATCTCACCAATTATGAGTTATATTCAACTCATACCTCCTTTCTGTTGCCCTTAAGAAATCATGTAATTCAGGTGGAATCCTAGGTACATTGACCATCAAAACTCTTCTCAACTTAGAGGCAAAAATATTTTGGGAATCACAAAACTATTTTTTGTTCATGCCTATCCAAAATAGGAGTTCATAACTAAATTGGTATTACTATACCATCCTCCATCCTCTTCAATTCCATATCCTTTCTAAAATAATCAACACCCTTGTATAAAAAGATGTGCATAAGAATAAAATTTCACCAAAACCTCACAAATGATTCTCCATTCTTCAATGCTATCAAACCCTTGTGTATCTCTTCTGATAGATATGTAGCAAAATCATGCAAGATGTTGATGTTAGGGAGTTAAATATTAGAAACCATATACATTAGGGTAATTGGCATGATAGCAGATGGATCAAACCCTAGAATATAGCATAAGCAATAAAATGTGTTTTGGAAGTATCTGACAAAGTATTTTATGGATAGAGGCTACTTATCAAATGGTTCTAAAACAATCCTACCCAAAATAGGTTCTAACTACCCTAACAAGAGGTTCATAATTAGTAGTAACAATTTTAGGAGATCAATATCCAAGTACATATTTGGGACAACCAATTTAACCATATCCAATCTCTAGTGGTTGTAGAGTGAAATGTCAACATTCTTGTTACCAAACCAACTTTGGAAGAGTTTCCATCCATTGCATGAAAATGTACCATCTTTGATCATACATTGTTTGTCAATAATGCTAGCTCTAACCTAGTGCCATGAAACATAGGTTTCCCTTTTTATTTTTAAGTTTTTGAGGGTGGTAATTGATTAGAAAAATCTTGGACCAAGGGTCTTAATTTTGGTTTCAAACCAAAACCTTGAACTTATGGTGCCATGTCCAATGGATAATGTGACCTAGGCTTAACTAGTTTAAACTAGGGCTTTGAAGTTTTAGGGAAAAACTTGATGAGAAGAGTGACAAAAATCACAAGACTATAGCAATTGGATTAATGTCAAACCTTAAAATAATCTCTTTATTAAACTAAGATAACAACAATTACAATTGAATACAAACCTAAATGAAATTATCTCAAGGAGTGGAAATTTTACTTACTAGTTCAATGATACAAAAAACTTTAAATTAAAGATTATATGAACTCAAAAAGTGCAATGACAGGTTCTCAATTCCTTATAAATTATTTTCCAATGAATTGCAAGCTTTAAAACAATATTTTATGGAGAATAAACTCTCAATTAGGCAACAAAAAATCAACTCTGCCATTACTACTTGCTCCCACGAACCAAAACAACTCAATGATGTACCTTTTAGCAACTTTGAATTTCTACCATTGATCTCATCTTGATGTGGATTGTCGTGTGACCTAGATGAAGTCAAAAAGGTTTGAAGATTTTTCCTTTTGATGACTTGACATCCACCAAGATGAAAAATCACCATGTGTGCACCCTTTCCATTGGATTCATGGCCCCACTATGCTCGACTAGCCACTAAAGGATTGATGTGATAGTAGAACACTAGCCCTTTGGAATCTATAGGGTTTACATCTACAGTTGGAAGCTACTAGGCAATGGCCTATAACAACCCAATGACCTTCAATATGTGGTATCTTTAATCTCCAAGCCAACACTCAGGATGTTAATCTTCCTTTGTAATGATTGGTCCATATTAAAACATCTAGTGGAGAAATTTTGTACATGCACTTAAAATCCATTAGTAGCATTCCATTTAACTTTCTTATTATCGCCCAAAGTATTTTGAAAAATATGTTCATGAATTCAATAGTCCTGCAAATGGTGGAAATGGTGCCATGTGGTACTTTTCTACAATCCCTCCATGAACTATAGTATGACAATGGGTCCCCCATGGGCTAGTGAGGAATGGTCAAGATCGATGTATCACAATGTATCACAACTGTTGACATCATAACCTTCAATCACTGATGCTTGGAAGAGTTTGTAGGAACCACCATAACCTGCAATCATCGATGCTTGGAAGAGTTTGTAGGAACCAACATAACCTTCAATCACTGATGCTTGGAAGAGTTTGTAGGACAGGAGGATGGGTATCACTCACCAGCTACCCCATAGGTTAATTTATTAGATTATTTTATTCCCATAGGCTAGTAGGTAGCCAATAAGATGCACTTAGAGGCACTTGATGACCACTACTTAAAAAATTAATAAGCATGTGCATCTATTTATCACTTAAAAGGGGGTCATTGATTAGGCCTAAACAAGGTAAAAGGGCTTAGGCATTTCATAGACATAGACCTAGGACAAAGTGGAAAGTATTAAAATATTTTAAACCTACATATAACATTTAATCATAGATAATGAATGTTTCAAAGGGTAGCAAATAGTAAACTAGGCAAAGGGGTTAGTAAGAAAATGAATTTGATGGCCATATTTGTAACTTGAGGAGCCAGGAACTAACTAGCACCAATCAACATCAATTAGAATGCACACAAGGTTTTAACACTCAAGATTGTTTCAAAGGGTTTAGATCACAAACAAAACCCTAAAATAGAGGATAATAAAAAAATCCTAAACCTCGAGATATACCTTAGAGTAGAAAATATAGCGAAATATGCAATAATTATCAGTGAAACACAAAATGTTTAGGGGTTCCACCAAGATTAATAACAATTAATCAAATAATTGAGATCATTTCATCATATGAAAGGAATTAAGGGATTTAATCAAATAATTTTCATTATTTAATCAAATATGATCAAAATTAGCATAAAAGAAGTGATTTAACCCAATAATATTTGTTATTTAATTAATAAAAGAAAATGATGAATTTGATTAAACAATCTGAATTATTTAATTAAATAGATGAAAGTGGTTGAATTGGGATGAATAGGATGTTATTAAATCAAATCAAATGTGTGATATTGACCAAGATAATTTTAAGTGTCTACATTTTTCCCCTCCTTGAGGTGAGGTACCTAATACATTGGTTCAAAGAACCGATGCTTCTCATATCAACATTACTACTCAAATAAAAAAAAATTAAAATATATGATTTTTCTAGATGTGCCAATGTTCCATAGTGGAAGGAATGAATCCTGCTATACTAACCCATCAAGAGATCAAGTGAGAATTTGGATTTTCAGGTTGAGATTGTGACAAGGTTGTAAGATTTGTTCAACTATGAAGAGGATGAAAGATAATTCTTAGAAAGATCATATGTTTACTCTAGACAGATTTTATGATGCATATATAATAATTGACTATGGGTAGCCCCATGTATATCTTTAATGTATATCATATAGCTTTGATACTTGGATAAAAATATGAGTGGTTATTGATGAGCGAGATAGATAGATGTAGAAGAATGAGATAGATATTTACTAGCCATTGTTTTTAAGATTTATTTAGAAGTACAACAAGACTTTGATTATTCAAAACTTTATTAAATATGTGATGAGATAAGAATAGATGATAGTGATTTTCTTCATATATTAGGATAAATTCATTATATCATTCCATATTATTTATATAGAAAATAGATATGATGCATCAAGGTGTTGAAAACCAAGATGGTGTTGTATCTAACGTGATGAACTTTGACTCTACAACTAGATAGGAGTATCCTTTTTCATACCTTACATATAAAAACCTTGTTTGACTATGTGAAAGAATGAGCAATCAAAGTAAGGAATATAACACATAATTTAGGGATGAAGAACCTGATATGTCCTAACCATTGTGCTACTTGAGACTATATTGAAATGTGCAAGATAATTATTCATCGAGGTCATATTATAAGGATATCCAACAAGTATAGAAAATGAAAGCAGTGATCCATGCACCATTCCTTTCTCTTTAAATAATTTTGGATAGATATCATCGATAGGTCATTGGAATGGATCAAGAAGATAAACCATAAGAAAATTTCAAAATAAAAAAATAATCAATGTTATTCATATCTCTTGCCAAAGTGACATGTTGAGGATAAATATCCAAAAATGTTTCCCATTTTTAGAATGATGTATCCTAAGACATGCATTGTATGTGATGGGTTAAACTAATTAGGCTATTGATAAGAGTTTGATTAATATGTTTTATAATGATCAAGAGTTTGATTTTGTATTTATGTTTCAATTTTTATTTTATGTTTGAAGTTTAATTTCATTGATTATTTGTACTTGTTTTTGTTCACTTTATCAAAGGGTGAGGATGATGATCAATTTATTATGGTTGAAAGTTTATCATGGTTGAAAGCAAGATGGGATGGGTGATTTTTTTTTTAAATATTTCAATATTTTTGATGTTTTGAAATATTTTGAGGATGTTTTGAGTTTGCAAATATTATGAGGCTATTTTTGAGATTTTGAACTTTACAAATGTTTTGATTTTTATGGATTTTGAACATTACAAATGTTTTGATTTTTAAGGATTTTGATGGTTTTACAAATGTTTTGGGTATTTTTTATTATGGATGGGATGAGATGATTCCACCTAAAATGGTGCATGTAGATGCTCAATTCTAGTGATAATGCTTTTTTTCCAAGTATTCATCATGGTACTTGTCTGCTAATGTAGTGGTTTTCACTAGAGGATCATTTTTCTCTTTACTATTTTCTTGATTTTTTAATTTTTTGAAGGTTTTATGCTCTTGTTAAACCACTTGGTGGTGCTAATGTAGATGTTGCTAGTATTGATATAGATTTTGTTACTATCCTCATGTGCCAAGGATATGTTTCTTGTAGGATTTTCTTTGCTAAGATATGGAAACTTCAATGTAATCCTTGAACTAGCTTATCTTCTTTTTCAATACAATATTTAACCTTATATCGATACACACATCATGATAGAGTGCCCTTAGAGTGCTTATGATAAAAGAGTTGTTTCCAAGACACAATTGATATGAGATTTGGATATCATGGTTATCAGAGTGAATTTTGAAGTGGATGGTGAAATACGATGAGGAATATGACATGTAGATGGATTGGTCAAGAGTTTGGAATTCTTGACTCTCCAAACATTAGATGATGAGAAATGATGGATGGATATAGATTGGGACCAACTGCCTCATATACTTTGCAGGCCACTCTTGAAGCTTTATTTTGTATCATTAAAGATTTTTGGTGGATGAAATTCTCCTTTTGATGTTTCCCCATATATATTTTGACTAATAGAGTTTCATAGGGATGATTTTATTTCTTTTTTTTAGTATCCATTTAAATTTTTGTTGTCCATTTCTTTTTTATTCTTTTGCTTCAATAATTTTATCCTTTCTTTGATACAAACCTTTTCATTATGGTTCATCCCAATTAGTGGGTGGAAATATACTCCAATGATAATTTCATGATATGAAAAGTTGGAGTGTTGGTAATATTTTTATCATAAGGAATCTTCACACTTCCGATGTTTGTGTTTGGACTAGATAAGGTTTCCCCTAGTATTATAGAGGTACCATTGTACCATGCTTAGATTTTGTGGTTGCTATAAAACAAAGACCTTGATTCTCAAGAATTTTGACCATGTATATTGATTCTAAGATATGATTTTCTTGTAAACATAATCCTTCTATAATAATGCTCGACATCCTCATACTCAATATCTTCAGTCTAAATTTGGGATGTGCTAGATTTTAATGCTTCTTCAAGAGATGTTGATGATTAATAGTACATGTAGGTTTCTTCCTCATGATTAATTTTTTATCTATCTTCAAAGGATGTTTCTGATTCAAAATCCATGTAGAATTCTTGTTCCTGATCCATTTCTAATATGTTTATATATTATGTTATTCCTTGATCATGTGTAAGGATGTTAAGAGTAGGAAACTCTTTTTCATTGTTAATGAAGTTGAGTGTAGGAGACTCTTGTTCCTTGGTAATGATGCCAATATTATGAGACTTTTATTTTGGATGAAGATCATCTACATTTACATTAGGAGTAAGCATCACATGGGTAGATATGGGAGTATGTGATATATGGATATGATCATTGTTTACAAAATATTATATGGATTAGACAATAACAATTAATTCATTGTAGTATCTTAGAGATATGGATCCTTGATCTTTTCTTTTATTAGAGTTGTCTTTAATATTAGATTGGAATAGACCTATTAGATCTTGAGAAGACATAGATCCTTAATATTGACTCATTTCAAAAATTGTTTTGATATGATTTCAATCAAGTTATTCACATGGGTCAATTTCAAAGGATGGATTGCTTGCAATGGGTTCTTGAATGTCTTCATTATGCATGGGTATTGGTTTAATATTCTTTTGATCATCAAGAGAATATGGATCCAATGGTGTGTTCATAATCTCTTCAATAATGGCAAACCATGAGGTCAAATGATGTCAATATGTCTTGGAATGACCATTGCTAGACATTGATGAAAGATGTGGATCATACTTTGAAAAAGAGTCTTGATGTATGCCATCTTTCTCATTGGGTGATGTAGATATATTTTTAATGTGATAGCTTATGGTTGAATGTTGAACGATATTCTTAGCAATTATTTATCATTGAACAATAAGGTCTTGGGTGTGATTTTTGAATTAAATGCAACAAGATATTTAATGTACCTTTTCTCTATGATACAATAATCCTTACCCTTATCCCATGAGAAGTTAAAGATAGATCTATAAGCATGTATTTTTGGAAGATTGATGAATTTTGCATGAACTAGTTTTTTTAACACCACCTTGATTGACTCCTCTAAGGTAGTGTATTCATGTTTGGTGATGGTGTTATTATCTTGTAATACTTTTGATTGTTGTGGTGAGTGTTGGTATTGATTTTTCTTTCACACGGATGGATCTTTATGTTTATGAAAATCAATGTTTTAATGTTTTGATGATGAATGTATTGATTTGGAGATTGAAATATTTTTTGAAGAAATCTATCAAGTACTTTGGAAAGTGATTTTAGGTAAATTTGATGTTGTAGATTCGTATTTTAATGTTTATTTTGAAGCCCTTGATGTAGTTTATTTTGATATGGATGTTGAGGATTTTGATCTTGTCAAAGTGTGAGTAGATCTATCCCATAGTTCGCCAAGTGCAAATTTGACATGTTCATATTTGATATGTTTTTTTTTGGTATGTTCATGGTTGGAAGTGCTTAGATAATGTTATTTTAGTAAAAAATCATGCTTTGATCATTTTGTTGATAGATTGGTAATTTTTTATATTGATTGACATCTATCATAGGATAAGATGTTCTAACGATTTGATTAGGCATGCCCACATTTATTGTTTCAATGAATTTTGTAGGATACAATGACCCCATGTATGAATATTGTAAATGTGCTGATTAAAAGGAAAAAATAAGTTTTGAAGAGACTTGAAACCCTTTACAAGAGATTTACCATTAGCTACTAAAGGAATAAACCATTCAACCACCAGAAACAACCCAACCATAAAAAAAGCAACCAACAAGGGAACCAAAAAAAGAACATCAATTAATAACCAATGAATCCCAACCAAAAAAAGTCATACAAATAAAAAAAAAGAAACAACAAAAAAGACTAGAAACTAATGAAGGCCACCCAGAGTTGTGGCCATCTCAACCTGCTGAGACTTATTTTTTTCAACCATATCCAGCAATTCCTGATTTTTAGCATCAACCACTTTTTTCCTCTTTGTCAACCCTCTCCCAACCAACACCTTGTTAACATCCTTGAGGGATTATTTTCCCTTACCCTTAGTCACATGTTTTGTCTCAACGAGTTTAGAGAAGTATACCTATGCTTCCCTTAGCTGACTAATTTTATGGTGTAAATGTGAGTTTTAATAATAAACTTGAATTGTCATGATTTCAACTTTAAATTCTCAAGACCTCTAGGATAAATGTTTGAATTATCTGGGAATGTGTCAATTCTAGAAGATGTTTGATGCAAATGTCCTTGTTGAAATATCATTGATTGTTTTTAAATCATAACACTTTGATAAGTTTATAGAATCAATGTTGAATGATTTTGTGGATGGGTGAATGATGTGAATGTTGTGGAACCCTCAATTTTGAAAGAAATCTAGACTCAAGTTTTAATATGTGTGATATTGTTTATGAGCTTGCAAACCTTAGGAGTATACTTGTGACTCTAAGATAAGTTTTTCCAAAAACTGATGACTAATCCAAATAAACTTTTTAAAAGAGATATGTTTCCAAACATATAGTTACACTAGTTGATGTTTGATGAAAACTTAGTCAAGGGGATTTGTTTCTTAAAATTTTGAGTTGTTTGTGAGATTGAATTTTTTGATGGTTTGATGTTTGACATGATTGATCCTAATGTTAGACCTAAGTGGAACTCATAACAAGACCAAGGTGTTGAAAAATACACATTTCCTTTTGAGTATTTGAGAACATAGAAGATATTTTTAGAAGGCCAAATGTTTTTGATAAAGGACCTTTGTATGATGTTTCAATGTATGATACCAAAAATTGTTTCGTTTAAAAAAACTTTAAGAATGAATTTCCTTCTTTGTCTTTATTTGAGACCAAGAACCAAGGGAAACCTGCAATGTGTGTGAAAAATTCTTACAATATAATTTAGTATAAATTATATTTACCACATAGAAGTCTTGATTATGATTTGTTTAAGACTAAGGTTTCTTCAACAAGCAAGTTTTTTTCCATAAAATTACAAAAAAATTCTAAACCAACATGCTAAATTATAGCTCCCTAGGTTTACATTGACATAATGAGAAAATATATGGACAATGATACTAGGAAGAACACTATGATATTGTTTTGAAAAGAAAAAATACTGAGATGCATGCAATAGTATAATGTCCTTCAAGTGCACTCAATTATGTTCAAATGGTTTGAAGTTTTAGTCATTAACCATGTTTTTTTTTTTTTGAGTTTTTGAATGATAAGTAATGTATTCACTAACTCAATAGGCAAGCCATGATATTTTTTCTAGCTTTCATCAATAAATCTTACTAAGAAAATTTTGATAAAATAAACTAGGAACATTCCTATCTAGTACTAGAGAAATGTCTCGTTATAGTATGCTTACCACCCAAAGGTTAACATGTATCCAAGGACTGGGTGAAAATGGTATGTCAAGGTCGTGTATCACCTTGACATGCTTGGCCTTGAAACATCATGAACTCTAACAAGACACCTTACACCTCAACAATGGATCCAACATGGTATCTTCTTGTGATGACGTTATCATGATGCACTAATATGACTCAATCTAATGGCTAGTTGATCAACGGCTTCTAAATACAATTGATTGTAGTGACTCAGTGAATACCTATACTATAAAATCAAACATGAGACACTAAAGCCTCTATTCAACCCCAATGTTGACTATACATCCACATTTGAATTGACATGCATGGTATACATCATAGGATATTATTACTATCTTTTGTTTTTTCACTTTTTGTATACGTATCCTAAACATGTGCTTGGAGACCTTGACTTCTCCATTGTGGTATGTATCTCAAGGAAGGCCTCCTCTACTAAAAAAAGGAAGGCTTAAGTGTGTCTATATTTCTTGTAACCCAAGATAATATAATGAAATAAGGTGAGAGGATACATATAAAAGATACCTTCATTAAACTAAAGAACAAATGTGAAGTTTAAGATGTTTCTCATCACCCAAGATTGCACTAGGCATGTGATGAGAGGATATGAATCCAACTTTCCAAGCATGAAAGTTAAACCTGTATGTTCATTGTTCAAGTTTTCTGTTCATTTTAAAACCCAAACAAGATGTGTTCAGTTTAATAAAAAAACAAAGTGTGTTCATTAATAAAGCCAAATTGAAATTTTTGAATGTAGTGCTCATTTTTAATCCAAAACTGAAATGTAATTTAACTAAAGTGTGAAAATAAAATTCTCTCATGTCACCCTTTGCATAAGTGTTTAAAAACACTTTGAAAAAATTCAACAATCTTGAATTCATTGATGAGAGTTGATTTTTTTCTTTGCTTCAATCCATGCTTTCTTGCTAAATCTAGTCCTAAGAATTATTAGTATTGAAAATGAAATAGACTATAAAAATAATTGTGTAGCTATACCACATGAGTGTGTTGTACTATCACTAAGAAGTACGATGTTATTTGTAACTGCACCACTTTTCCTTTTAACAAAGTGTACTACTCCATTCAACTATGCTTCTTTGTTAAACCTACATAATGGAAACAAAGAAATTATCAAATATGTTGCTATAAATAAATACAAAAGCCATTGACATGGGGTCTATGTTGTAATACTACAAGTGTGTTGCAATAAAAAAAGTACTTGACTCTATATCTGACAAGTGCACTAGTATTCCTCCATTTCTTGTAAAAAATGAAAGTCTCAAGAAAAATTTGTTAATTAGGGACATGGGGTTTCACTAGGCATCGGCAAAAATGTGAACATGAAATATATTTAGATGAAAGGAAACTAAAATCAACTAATAAACCAAGCATTTATACTAAATAATTCATACTCCTAATAAAATTATTAAAAATCTAATTAAAAATCGATGAAACATGAAATAAAATTCATATTGATAAAGGAAACCTAATTAAACACATAAAAACCCCATCCCTTAGGGGGAATGGTGTTGAATTAATGTGGAATGATCAACCCTTTCATAAAACCATTGATACAAAGCTTGAAGTTGTTATGTTGATAAAGATTGAATGACAAATTTTCTCACAATTTCTCTCAATGTATAGATGTGGTTATGAAATTCAACAACATAAAGGTGCTCATATGATATATGGATATGAAATTGGCTATATTTTACATGATCAAATGCTTGTGGATGATATTCTCATAAAATAAGCAGTATTTATAGGATTTTTAGTTTAATCAATGGCTAAGATAATATAGCTAAACAATAGATATAAATGTATTAGAGGGAATGGTTGGATCAATGGTCCAATGAATGATCAAGATTACTTAATGCCATGGATCAAAAGAATTGATCAGGGGCTCAAATTTACTGAGACAAACAAAAATCCAATGATTTTAGGAGGAATGTTGGAAGATATTTCCATTTGGTGGGAAATATTTGAATTTGAATTAAAGAAATTTTCTTGAGAATATTCTCTTGCAAGTGGGAGAAGCTAGAGGAATTAGAAGATATGATGAGGGAGCAAACCCGAGACACATAAATAATGCACACAACTAGAAGACTTTATAATTCTTCAAAAAAATAGAAATCTTACATGTAGAGGATCGCAAATCCTTGAGCTCTGTGATACATGCAAGCTATAGAAGTTTCAAAAATTACAAAAATTATAGAAGTTCCTCTTTTTGCAGCTTGCAAACTCTTTTCCCCAAAAATCTACTAAAAATTAGAAAAAATCCCCCTATAAATAGCCCCTTTTCCATTTGGAGCCAAAAAAAACTTTCAAGTTATGAGTTTTGGTGGTTTCATGCCAAGAATTACAATTTGAAACTCAAAAATTAAAATACCACTTGAAAATTAGCACATTAAAAGTGTACCAACTTCCAAGAGCCATAACTTTTAATCCGAGACTTCATTTTTTGAGCCGTTTGAACCATCAGAAAGGTCTTGGAGTCAAGAAAACTCTTAAAATTAGCTATGCTTATTTGAGAAAGTTTTTGGGCAGTTTTTGGGCCGTTTGGTGCCTCAAACCTAATCTACAAGGTTTTTAGGTGCTTTTTTGGGAGATTGAAACTGCAATATCTTTCAAATCAGGAATGTTGTTGGCCTGATTCTTTCGCCAATATTCTTATTTTTCCATTCTAAATCATGCCATATAATTTTCATTCCAAAACACCTCCAAATTCTAAAAGTTACTAAAAATAGCAACAAATTCCAAGAGCTACTAAAAATAGCAGTTGACTAGAGAAAGCAAAGAAACAAAACTAAAAGTGGGGATTTACATAATGATGAAAAGGGTATCCATAAATGCAAAGACATATACAAAAATATAACCAAACTAAATATAAATGCAATGGATATTTTTGGGTGATGAAAGATTGCCCTTACACACTGGATGCTCCTGCATCAGACACCTAGGGTAATTTGAGAAGTGACCTTATCACATTTCAAATGGTTGAGGAAAACCAAAATAGTCAACCTATGCCTTAGACAGGTAGGATGAGTCTTCCAAAAGCCTTCATCTCCACTTCACCAGATATTCTTCATATTGCTTGTTTCTAGTACTCCTTCCCACATGGCTATCCAGGATTGCTTTAATCTCCTCCTTGTCTAGAGTAGATGTTGGAATGCCACACTATTCCATTGCTGGTACTTCCTCTATGCTACCTTCATAATACTCTATCAAAACTGAAATGTTGAACATAGGGGAAATTTTGACTTCATCCAACAACTCTACCTCATATGGGTTCCCTGAATCATGCCTCTTCAAAATTTTACAGGGACCAAACTTCTTCATCTTTAATTTGTTATAGGTTCCAACTAGAAACCTTTCCTTCCTTAAGTGGACCATCGCTTCATCACCTACCTAAAACTCCTTATTCCTCCTCTTCTGATCTACCTTAGCCTTATACTGCATATTCATCTTATTGATATGTTTTCTTACCTCCTCATGTACATTCTTGATGTGCTCTGCAAATTCTTTGGCTTCGGCGCTAGTCTTCTTCTCCTGGTACATCTTCCTCAATTCTAGAGCAGTCTTAGGACTACCTCCATACACAATCTGGAATGGTGATCTACAAGTGCTTCTGTTGACAGATTTGTTGTAAGAAAATTCTTCTTGGGGTAAGATCAAGTCCCATCCCTTGGGTTTATCTCCTACCAAGCATCTTAGTAGGTTACCCAAACTTTTATTTACAACGTCAATCTTCCCATCAGTTTGTGGATGGTGTGTAGAACTGAACTTCAACTCTATCTTCAACTTCTTCCACAAGGTCCTCAAAAAGTATCCCACAAACTTGGTATCACGATCTAAGACTATACTCTTTGGTAGACCATGTAGCCTAAACACCTCTCTGAAGAAAAATTCAATGATGTGGACTACATCATGGGTCATCCGGCATGGAATGAAATGTACCATCTTTGAAAATCTGTCAACTACCACAAACACTGAATTGTGCCCTCTCTGCATCCTTGGAAAATCAAGAACAAAGTCCATACTTATATCTTCCCAAGGCCTCTCTGGTACAGGTAAGGGTTGATACAACCTTTTATTTTGGCTTGATCCCTTAGCCATCTAACACACCCTACAACTTTTCACAAACTTCCTCACATCCTGTGACAATTGTGGCCGATAATAATGTTCACTGATAATGGCAATAGTCTTATCTTGACCAAAATGTCCTTCCATTCCTCCACTGTGCTTCTCCTTTATTAGGTTTCCCCTCATGGAACTCCTTGGAATACACAATTGGCTTCCTTTAAACATGTCATCCTTGATTATGAAATCCAATCACCTTGTCTTGTCAATTGTAACAGGCTCCTTGCAAGCTTTCCAAGCCTCTGTGAAATCAAGATCCTTAGGGCACAATGTCTTGAGTTCATTCAACCCAACCACTTCAATCTTCATCTCATTCAATAATGTCTGCCTCCTAATTATGGCATTTGTAACCCTATTCAACCTCCCACTCCTATGCTTTAAAACAAAGGTATAGCTTTGCAAAAATTCTACCCATTTCATATGCCTTTGATTTAATTTCCCTTTACTATTCAGATACTGCAATACTTGATGATCAGTAAACAAAACAAACTCCTTTGGAAATAGATAATGTCTCCATTTCTTTAAGGCTTGAACTATTGCATAGAATTCCTAATCATATATAGAATACTTTCTCTTTGTATCATTTAAATTTTCACTGAAATAGGCAATGGGCTTACCTTCTTGGCTCAACACTACTCCAATGGCACAACCAATGGAATCAAAATCTACCTGAAACATCTTTTTGAAATATGGGAGGGCTAAACCTGGTTGCTCTATCAATTTTAGCTTGAACAGATCAAAACTCTTTGCTACTACAGTGCTCCACTTGAACTCTTTTCTATCCCATGTCATTGTTTTAGTCAAGGGTGCACAAATACTACTAAAGTTTCTAATGAAATTTCTATAAAAACTAGCTAGACCATGGAAAGATCTCACCTCAGTAGCAGTTCTTGGGGTAGGCCATTCCAGAATAGCCTTCACCTTTTCTAGGTCCATCTTGAGACATTCTGTCAAAACAACAAATCCCAAGTACACTAACTCCCTCACAAAACTACACTTCTTCAGATTAATTAACAATTTCTCTTCTCTCAACTTTTCAAAGACTCTACGAATATGTAAAAAATTCTTACCCAAGTACTTACTAAATATCAAAATATCATCTAAGTACACAATAAAAAAAATTCCTAGAAACTCTTTCAATACCTCGTTCATGAGCTATATGAATGTGCTCAGTATGTTGGTTAGCCCAAAAGGCATGACTAACCACTTGAACAAGCCCTCTTTGGTCTTGAAGGCAGTCTTCCATTCATCTCCCTCATGAATCTGGATATGATATAGTGATATCCACTCTTTAGGTCAATCTTTGTGAAGTACTACACTCCACTCAAACAGTCCATCAAGTCATCCATCCTTGGTAGGGGAAATCAGTATTTGATTAATATCTTGTTTATGGCTAAGGAGTCTATGAAAATTCTCCACTCCCCATCCTTCTTCAGTGCTAGTACTGTAGGTACTACACATGGACTCAAACTCTCTCAAATCAAACCCTTTCTTAACAACTCTTGAACTTATCTATTCAACTCCTCATTTTCTGTAGGAGTCATTCTGTGAGCTACCTTATTTGGAAAAATATCTCCAGGGATCAAGTCAATTTGATGACTGATCTTCATCACTGGTGGTGAACCTTCATGCACATTATCAGAAATAATCTCCTAAAACTCACCCAATAATCCAAAAACTTCTACTGGTACATTCCCACTATCCTCTTTATCCATTCTAGGAATCAATGCATAACACAGATGCTCATGCTTCATGCCTTCTAAAACTTTCCTTCCATCAACATAACAAACATTAGCACTATTGCATACCTTTTCATTGACCTCTTTTAGAGGTTTCAGCTTATGGTGGACTTCATCCTTCATCAGGGAATAAGTGTTTGCATGGCCATCATGTATAGCTCACCTATCAAACTACCATGATCTCCCCAACAACATGTGGCATGGATCCATGGGGATGATATCACAAAGTACCTCATCATGATAGCTCCCAATTTCAAAATTCACTAGGCACTGCTCATTGACTAGAACTTTGTGATCTTTCTATAGCTAGGCAATCTAATATGGATGTGGATTCCTTTCCCTCTTCAACTTTAGTTTTGCAACCATCTCTTCTAACACCATATTATTAGTGCCCCCACTGTCAATAATGACATCACAACATTTTCCTTCAAATTTTCACCTTGTGTGAAACAAATTCTTCCTCTATTCTGGCTCCTTCTCTCCAATCACTAGGGTTCTTCTCACCACTAGGGCTTCTCCCCTTTCAGCTTCATCTAAATGCTCAGACTGGGCCTCCTCATCTGCTTCCGTAACCCTTCCACGACCTTGTAGTATTTTGTTTGTCACATCTTGGTGCTGTGGACATTCATAGGCTCAATTGCCTTCTTCACCACACTAGAAACAAGTTCCTCTAAAGCCATCTCTTCCAAATCCTTGTCCAGATCTACCTCATACTCTACATCTTTGATCATCACCATTTTGATCATGTGGGAAGTATAAATTATCACTCCTCTATCCTCGAATGGTACCCACATCTCCATTTTTCTTCTCATGCTCATTTTGGATTCCAAAATATCTTCCACCACCCTTTCCTCTTTGACCTCCTCTTCCTTTTTGCTTGTTATCAAACCTTTTGTTCAACTTTCTTCAACTTTTAGGG
Source organism: Sequoia sempervirens (assembly GCA_007258455.2). Lineage (NCBI taxonomy): Eukaryota > Viridiplantae > Streptophyta > Pinopsida > Cupressales > Cupressaceae > Sequoia > Sequoia sempervirens. The sequence goes on from VDFB02271358.1 coordinate 485,303,260, forward strand.
TGAATTGGTATGCATCCTCAATGGTGGTCATTTTCACTAGGCTTAACTCCTCTTGAATGCTCGGTTGTAACCCATTAAGATAATGAGCTACCTTCTCCTTGTTAGCCTCTGAATGTCCCATTCTGATGATCATCTTGTGAAAATATTTCGTGTATTCTTTGATAGATCTACTTCCTTGCTTCAACCCTTGCAATTTCTTCAGCAGATCTAACTCATAGTCCACTGGTATGAACTACTTCTTCAGTTTCTCCACCATGTAATCCGAACTGCTGATCTTTCCTTTTCCTCTTCAATTTCTCTCCAACTGGACCTCTTTCCACCAAATATTGGCATGGCCCTTCAGATTCATTTTTGAAAAATTAACTCGATCTGGGTCCTCTACTTCTTCATACTCAAAATAGTCTTCTAGCTTGTTGATCCAGTCGATCAACTCTTTTGGGTTTAGACTTCTAGAATAACTAGGGACTTCTATTATGGGTCTTTTTTCAATCTTCGAAATGGCCCTAATAAGCCACATTTGATCTTGATCAATTGCTACTTCTTCCTCTTCTACATCTATATCTTCCATCTCTTCTTCCTAGGTTTAACCCTCTTCTCATCTACTCCTGTAATGCATCAATTTGTCTCTTGAGGGATTTGAAACCCTTGGCCACCAATGGATTTCTTCCATTAGCACCACTACAGCTTCCTGACATCACTCTTGGAGGCATCTTGAATACCTCAAACCCACAACCATGGTCCTGGTACGAACTCCCTCATGATCAAAGATAGTAGGTTTCCACAATCCATATTCTCTCCTCTAGCTCTCTTTCATCCTGATGATGGATCACGGAGTGTGATTCAAAACATTGATGCAAAAAATCCTTACACAATCTAATCCAAAAGCAATACAAATCTACCTCATGATCGACGATATATTCACACGCTCAAGAAAACCTGCTCTGATACCACCTAATGAAGGAGAAAACCCGAGACACAATATTAATGCACACAACTAGAAAACTTTATTATTATTCAAAAAAATGGAAATCTTACATGCGAAGGATCCCAAATCCTCAAGCTCTGTGATACATGTAAGCTATAGAAGTTTCAGAAATTACAGAAATTATAGAAGTTCCCCTTTTCATAGCATGCGAACTCTTTTCCCCAAAAAGCTACCAAAAATTAGAAAAATGCCCCCATAAATAGCCCCTTTTCCCTTTGGATCCAAAAAAAACATTCAAGTTATGAGTTTTGGCAATTTAGCGCCAAGAATTATAATTTGAAATTAAAAAATTAAAATACCACTCGAAAATCAACACATTAAAAGTGTACCAACTTCCAGGAGCCATAACTTTTAATCTAGGACTCCATGTTTTGAACCATTTGAACCGTTGAAAACGTCTCAAAGTCAAGAACATGCTTCTTTGGGCCATTTTGGGGCTGTTTAGTGCCTCAAACCTAATCTGGAAGGTTTTTAGGTGCTTTTCTAGGAGACTGAAACTGCAATATCTTTCAATCCAGGAATGCTCTTGGCCTGTTTCTTTCACCAATCTTCTTACTTTTCCATTATGAATCCTCCCATATAAATTTCATTCCAAAATAGTTTCAAATTCCAAAAGTTGCTAAAAATAATAGTTAACCAAAGAAAGTAGAGAAACAAAACTGAAAGTGGGGATTTACATAATGACGAAAAGGGTATCCAAAAATGCAAAGACATCTACAAAATGCTAACGAAAGGAAATATAAATGCAATGCATCTTTTTGGGTGATGGAAGATTTCCCTTACACCACTAGATGCTCCTGCATCAAGATATTGGTTAATTAAATAATTAAGATATTAAATTGTGCAAGATGAATGAGTTAAGGATTCTAATTAAACACTTAGATCATTTAATTAAAAGGGTAGGATTAATGATTCTTAATTAAAAATTTGAGATTATTTAATTGAATGAGAGGAATGAAGAGATTTAATCAAATAATTTGCATTATTTAATAACATAAGATGAAAATTAGCATGAAAGAAGTGAATTAACCCAATAATGTTGATTATCTAATTAATGAAAAATGGTGAATTTAATTAAATAGATGAAATTGGTCGAACTAGGATGAAAATTGTGTGGATAAATTAAATCAAATGTGTGATATTGATTAGGAAAATTTTAAGTTTCTAAAAAATAAAATGCTACATCAAAAGGGATGATGAAAATTTATGTAAGTTTGATTACAGATCTAATGAAGGTATTTTTCATGGTTATTCTTTGAGAAGTAAATCATATATATGCTATAGGAAAATCTTGAATGGGGTTGTGGAATGTGTAAATGTGATATTTGATGAGACAATTCAATCTGTTGGTACTCAAAAGTTGTTACAAAAACTCTAGCAACATATATCTAGAACAACCACTCTAAAGACCACATTATACAAGATAAAAATAGTTATGTGTAAAATTAGAAGAGACTTGAGAGTAAAAGTGATTCTACACTTTCTATTGCTATAAAAATATAGCCTAACTTGTCCTATAATTTAAATGAAATGAAAGGGAAGTTTGGATTGGAGCTACAAAGGAAGAGCTTTAATAGATAAAGAAGAATGCAACTTGGGAACTTATTGTAAGACCTAAATGAAAGAATGTTATTAGAACCAAGTGGATTTTCAGAAACAAGATAAAAGATGAAGGGAAATTGATTTGAAACAAGGCTAGACTTGTGTGAAAATAATATTCTTTGGATGAAGGTGTAAATTTTAGAATATATATTTTCTTCGTTAGCAAGACTAGAATGAATTAGGATGTTTTTAGCTCCTTCAACTTTCATGAATTTCAATGTATACCAGATGGATGTGAAGTTAGCATCTTTGAATGGATAGCTACAAGAAGAGGTATACATTGAAAAATTGGAAGGGTTTGGATGTAATGATAATTCAAATTATGTGCACATATATTGAAGAAAGTATTGTGTGTACTCAAACAAGTTCCCAAACCTTGATACTCAAGGTTGGATGGATACCTGTAACAAGGATTTTGTAGAGGGAGTAAAAATAGTAATCTCTACATAAAAATATAAGGTTATTAACTACTGATAGTTGTGGTATATATAGATGCTATCATCTTTGGTTGTAGTAATGATGACATATGCAAGATATTTCAAAAGGTAATGCAAAATGAGTTTGAAATGTCAACGCTAGGTGAATTATCTTTCTTTCTCAGGTTGAAGATTACACAATCAAACAAAGGAATATTCATTCCCCACAATAAATACATAAAGGATATTTTGAGCAAGTTCATGATGGAATATTGAAAACTAGTGTGAACACCTATTATTGCATGATGCAAGTTGAGTGAAGATGATGAATTTGATCCAAGAGACCAAACATCATACAAATCTATGATTGGTATTTTTTTGTATGTGACTATATCTAGATGAGGTATAATGCAAATAGTTGGAATGGTTGCTAGATTTTAGGCAACACCTAAGGAAAATCACATAAAATTAGTAAAAAAAATATTTAGATATTCGAAGGCTACAATAGATTTTTGGCTATGGTATGCAAAGTGTAAAATTATCAATTTAACCACATACATAGATGTAGATTGGGAAGTGTTGGTTATGTTTTAAGAATCAAGATGATCTTCAGAATTACCTATGTACTTTTCCATTTCCAATACTTATCAATCTAAAGGGATTGGCCAACGAATGACTAAAATCTGTAAAAATTTCCTCTTGCACTTCGGGATTTGTGAAACCCATGAGGGTGATCCCATAATGAATATTCAAGAGCTTGTGTAATTAATATTTAAATACATTTAAAAAAATAGATAATGCTCATATAACCACTCAACAACATAGTGTATCCAAAAATTTAGAAATAATGAAAATCAGAAAAATGAATACTCAGCATAACATAACTACAATAGTAACTCATTGGAATGGTTTGTAAATAAAGAGTGATTTGATGATGAACTAAAACAAAAATTGTATTATGAATATTTTACTCAAAGAAATGCCTTATCGTAAGCATGAATTCAATCTTAACCTAAGTAACTTGATAATAATTTTATATACAACAACATATGAGCTCTGAAAATACTACATTACAACATCTCCACAATGTATTCTAGACCAACACTTCTTACAAATATCCTAGCACATAATTCATATGAGTTGACAACTTCACTCATGCATTTACACTAATTCTTTGAATTAATAATCAAGAATGAAACCATACATCCATTAGAAAGCAATGGAGACGAACAAGCCAATACATGATTATATCATTCATAACTCATAAAATAAATATAGAGGAGAGAAAATGGCCATGAAATTACCACCATTTTGATTGTGTTTTCTATCTTGTTATCAAAATTACATTGTACTAATAGACTAAGAACCTAAGAAAAAATTCAAAATATGCTTAGTATTCTTCTGACAATTCTTTGTGATCAATTTCAATACAACAAACCCCCACTTTATGGCCTTGAATTCCTTCTTATAGAAATGAAGGAGAAAAACAAGCCTTGAGATAAAAAGCACACATGTCACTATTCTATTGGACCACTATAACATATATTCCCTTTTTACTTACATTTGTGTTCTTAGATGGTGGGAAACATATAGGAGTTAAATGTAATCCCCATTTGTTGTTGGTGATTCGGTCCCACCTTCAAAAATCATTTTTGAGAAATTTTCTCAGAAAGTGTGTCCACACACATAAAGTGAAAATGAAAGAAAGAATGAAAGAATAAAAAAGGGAAGTACAAGAATAATGTCCATGTCTACAGACTTGTCATCAATTCAAATTAAGGAGAAGGCAATATATTATTCATTACTTTATCACAAGCCTAATCTCCATTAATTCCAAGCTATGCATTACACTTTTCCCATCCATTACTCATCATGATTGTAGACTTCAAAACCAGAATTACAAATCACCACCCCACCACTATATATCAATTGTCCAACTCATCCATGTATTTTCCCCTCCATGCTAGGAATTCCTCTTTAGTAGGCTTGTTGAATCTCATGACGTCATCAAATTTTTTTCTATAAGGTGAATACTTGGTAACAACTTCATTGGCCTCCCTATAAAATTTTGACAAGACAATCTTTGCATGAGCCAAAATGTCCATATTTCTTTTTAGTGTACCCATATCATATCTTTGAAAAATTGAAACAAATTGCTTTGAAATGTATTTATTACTTTCATCTCTTCACTCATGCAGGGTTTTTATGCTACCATTATTCCTTAGAATGCATGGGAGGATACTGGATGATGTGGTTCATGAAAGGAATTTACTAGTTCCCTTATTGTAACTTCCAAAGGCTCTATGTTTCCCCTATACCCCTTAATTTCATTAACAATATTAATAGTGGGCTTAATATTTTTAGGAGGTTAACCTCTTTCCTAGCTCCAATAGACATCATTATTAATTCTTGCATCCTAGGAATCCATGTTTCCATAAGTGGAATAGCTCTCTCCCTGTCATTGTCAAAATTATTTATAACATCCTTCATGGAGGAATAGCTATCATGAATTATATTCAATATGTTATTCACCATTTTGTATAGATGCTCCAAGACTGTAGCTACAGTCTTCATATTTCTCATAAATATTTCATTAGCATGATTGTTACATTTCTCTTTATACTCTTCTAGCCACCTGAGCAACTCCTCCCTACTAACATCTTCCTCAGCTTGTGGTATTTCTGATGTGCTAGGCCCCATCATTGATATGGGAATAGTTACCATATTATATGGAAAAACTCCCAATGAGGAATGATGGAAAATTAAAATTTTGCAAATTTGAAGTGCACATTTTGAAAAAAAAATTATCTACACTTAGAAATGCCCCTAAAAAATCTACCCCAATGGCCTACTTTGGAGGGTCATAAATTGGAGCCAATTGATTTTCATGTCAAATCCTTTGGTGAGCATATTCATTTGACATATCGTAACATGCCTACACAGCTTTAGCATCTTGTGATGAGTTTTGATAGAGTTTTGAAAAGAAAATTTGGAGGGTTCTAGGACAGTTTTGTTGTTTGCAAACTCTCAATCCTACAAACTTGCCTCCTATTCAAATTGATATTTCATAGATGAATGATTTTCATGGAAAAAAGATTGGTGCTCTACATTCCTCTCATACTCTTGTACTCCCTAGTCCAGTTTCAAAGTCTCTAAATCAGATTTGGTATTTTTACTAGGTCAAAAGCAAATGCAACTTTCTCTGTTTTTACATCTACATTTTCAAAATGTTTCAAGGAGGTCAAGTTTAACCCTTAATATCTTGTGAAGAATGTGGATTGAAGGAAAGAAATCTTGCACACATACTCAATGGACCTATATGATTTAGCGTTTCCAGTGGTAGTTCCCCAAGAGCTAATTTGATAATTTTTCAAGGAGGTGACTTGGAGTGCTCGAGTTGGTCTCTGATAAGTGCCATTGTAGAAAAGTATTAGTGACCGACTTTGGCATTTAATATCTCGCACCTTAGGATGAATTTTTCAAAGTCATTTATTGCAATGAATTTTTCATTCAAATTTATACATTCCTATTCAATTTCATGGCTCTTGGATGAGTTTTGATGAGTTAATTAATTTGTTGCTATGACAACACCAAAATTGGTGTTCCAAAAAATTTCAAATATTCAAATTCTAAGGGCAACCCATTTCTTGTTTTGGTCTAAAATGTCTCCAACTCAAATTTCATCAAAAAATAGAGGTGATATGAAGCATTATTTTAATACATTTCGGGTGTGGCAAACACATTATGGGGGCTAGTTTACAAAGGAGGTACAGGTAATTTTTGATGGTTGGGTGAAATTTGATTTAAAAGCCATGTTTTAAATAATTGATTATGATACACGCAAAAGGGTTGATGTTTGTGCATAGTGAATTTTCTCCATTTGGCCTATAGGCGTAATTAAAATTTGCATTTTTTCTAAAGTTTCGAATGCTTATGTTTAAAATATTTTTGAATATTTTAAACATTATGGAAATATGAAAAATCCATTTAGGGAAAAAATATAATACATTTGAAAATGTTTTCTATCAAATCAAGTTTAATTCATGCTTCTGATTGGTCCAGACATAGTTGTCATGACTTCCACTATTGCATAGGAAAACTCATCGCCCGTCATTTTTTTGATTTGTCTTTCCCATTTGTATTGGTGATCAGTGATGGAAGTTCATCTTCATTTCCCATCATGGATTGAGTTTTCTTCTTCCTCATCAAATTGGTAATGAGCGATCTCAACTTCACTTCATTTCACATCGCTCTTTTCATAGGAGATTTTGAGTTTAAATCAACAATGAGCGATGAATAATATGTCCATCACACATCGCTAATTGGTGGCTCTTATTTCCAAAGAAATGAGTGATGGTTTCTTTCATGCGATGGTTTATATTTAATAGACACATGAGCAGTAAAAAATATATTTTCAATTGTTTTTGTGCAAAAGAAAGTTTAATTTTTGTTTCTTATTGGCTGAAGCCAATTCTCATGGATGCATAATAACAATAATTCCATCTCCATCGCTCATCTCTAGTTCTAAATGAAAATAGGGGAGGAAATTAGTGATGTTCAAGTTTGAGCAATGGCTGTGGTAAACATCAAACTAAAAATATAAATTTTTTTAAATGTTAATATAAAAAGGAAGAGTAATTCTTACTCCCTATTGGTTGGGCAAGCTTTTGACAGTTCATGACAATTCTCCAACTCTCATGGCTGCATCGCTCATCTCCATTTTGGGATGGAGGAATGCAATCAAACTAGAGATGGCTAAAAGTTCCATCACCCATCTCTATTGTGAGATTTATTTGTCTCTTACAATTAGCGATGGCTTATTTGGAGCGATGGTTGCAAACAAACTTTTGAAAATTCATTTATTTTTTATGGTATCACTCATCTTTGTTTTGGATCGAAAGAGAAAATAGAAAAAAATTATGCCTTGGTCTAAGCGATAAGAAATATGAAGGGCATATTTTAATGTTTATCAATATATCAAAAGGCATCTTCAATTATTCTGCATTCTTTGGGCATAAATTAAACCAAAAAACATAATCATGTTTTTTGGGTTTGGGCTGATTTTTAATCATATGTATAGGCTACAAAGTACTCTTTTATGATCCAAATTTTTTCTTGAACTATTTATATTTCTTGGGAAGCAATTTGAGTGAATTTGTATACATTTTCTAGCTGCCAATGAGGTGAAAAATGCATGAAAACTATTTTTCATGACTCTAAAACTAAATTCAGCATATGTGTAAATTTTTTACCTAAAGCTAAGGTTAAAATGTAACTTTCACAATAATTTTTAATGGTTGGGTAATTGGGTTTTGACTCAAAATTTAATACTTTTCACTTCTAAGAGAAAATGGAGCTAGTAAGTGAGTCTATACATACATGTAATTTTTTGTGTGGGATTTTCAACTAAAGACAAGTTGAAGAGGGGAATAATTTTTAGGTTCAAGAATGAAGGAAAATTGAGGGGGAAACGCTTTCACGATGAAAGAAATTTCTAGTTACAGGGTAAATAATGAAGAAATTGTTCTCGGTAAGGGAATAATTTTCTATTGGAGGGAAAGTGAATGCAAGAGGCATGAATCAAAGTGCAGATTGGAGATTCTTCATGAGATGGAGGTGGTTATAGTTCAAGGGAGGATGTACAATCCAGGTGTTACACACTTATGTTGTTTCAGGGTTTCTTTTTCTCCTTTTTTTTTTCTCCAGTTGAAAAGGGGATTTTAGAAGATTTTTCTTTTCTCTAGTTTCTCGATAGTGTAATTTTTCTACAAAGTGACTTTGCTAGATTTTAGATTGTTCTTGATGTTTCAAATTTGAGTAATGTAATATGTTTTACTAATAATGGCAGGTAGAGTCAATCTGTAGTTTAGGATGAAGAATGTCATATTGTTAATGTGTCCTTTATGTAATACACTAATTTTTCAATCAAAATAATCCATGATTGTTGAGATTTTCATTACATAATTGTTGTGATGAATTCTTTATCTAATAGATTTTATTCAAGGAATAAATTAAATACAACTTTTAGTTAAGCATTGAGAGCATTATTATTATGTAAGGATCTAGAAGTAGATTAACAATATGTCCTTAAGTGGCTGCATTACTATAACACAATGATGTTTCAAAGGCCATTGAATTAATGTCTATGTTGTTATTAGGGGATTATTTTATCTTGATTCTATTATGGATAACACATTGGCTTAGTAGGTTTCTTTCTTTGCAAAAACCTAGAAGGAATCACCACATTTTAATAACAAACTATTCTACCTTGTTTTTCCTATTTTATAGCATATTGGTATTTAACATGTTCTCCATGCTAGTTAATGAAGGTTGCCCAATATCTTAGCCAATGTTGAGTGAAATTTCACATTTCTTGGCATATTTTTGTGAGAACATTATATGTTGAGAAATACCCTATTGAGTGTGGGTGTAAATCATTAGGTGTTGCTAAAAGGGTCACCCCCTAGGTCCTATAAAGCCTGGAGTGTAAGGGAAATGTGCTCCAATCTCATTTCTTGTTCATTGGAAAAATCATACACTAGATCTGAGTAGGAAATGTGGCTTACTTATAGGATTTAGTGGATCTTTTGATTTGGGAACTAACAAATTGGTGACTCTTCTAGGGATGCACTTTGATAGTTGGTTGTAGATTGTCCTAACAAAGATTCATTAAAATATTGAAATATTATTTGTAACTAGATGTTGAAAATTTTGGACTCTTATTTTTCCATCCAAGTCACCAATAGTTTAGTGATTTTAATGGGGAATCTATTGAAAAGAGTCATTTAGTTTGTTGATCTATAATTTTAGGTCAGAATGATCCAAGGACCTACATACTTGAAGGAGATTACTACAATTTTTATGATGTATTCTTGAAGTCTAGTGCTTTTTTGGTGGAGAGAACTCAAAAATACATAGATCTTGGAAGAAGCTTTCTACTGCTTGGTGATCTTTTCCTCTTTCAAAGAGGTGGTGACTCTGTAAAAAATTTTGTTGCTTGAAGATCTTGTCCTCTTTCAAAGAGGTGGTGACTATACGTAGCGTTATACATCATCAAAAGAGCTGGTTGCAGCAGTTCTCATGTATTTTTCTATTGTAATAACTTGGTATGAAGGTTTTCAGCAAAAAATTCTAGTTATTACTATCCCTTATTTAGTATTTTAAGATACTAGGAGAAAGGGGAATGAGAAATTAAGATATTATGAGAGGGATATTGGATTGATTACTTGTAGAGGGAATAAGTTTCTATTTGAAAATATGTATTGTTGTCCTAGTTTTCCCTTTACAAACTATAATATCATGCCTAGAACACAGTCATGTCCTCAAAGGAAGGTGTTCACTAGTGAAACATACAAACCTTTATATTTTAGTAAAATCAACTAGTTACCCACATTCTATCCTAAGAAGAATTAATGAATGTTTTCCTAAATTTAGATGAGGTTTTGAAGAATTAGCATCATAAATTGTCCAAGGTTTTCTTGATGTGATGGAAGAATGTCAAATAGTAGATGAAGATATTGTCACTAAGATTTTTATAAGAACTTTAGTAAATAATGCTGAATATTAGTCTTCTAGTTGACCAATGCATTCCATATATTCATGGCAATAGCTTTAGAAACTATTCATTCATGAGTTTGGTGAATTGAATGATGAATGCTTGATTGAAGAAAGAAATCTACATACCCAAGAAGAATTTGAAGAGAGATTTGAAAATAAAGTTGAATCCATATCATATATTGATGCATTGTGTGATATAGAAACATAGGATGGATCCATCTATGATTTTTATGATAGATTCATGAATTTTTTTTTGCTATAGTAGAATCATAAAGACCTAATGAATTGTTTTGCATTGATCTATTCTTTGAAAATTGTATGCTAGGTCTGAGTATCATGCTAGATCATTTGAAGTCCCCTAATATTAAATGCATATATCAATGGATTTCAATAATTGAGGAAATGATAGATAAATATGGAATTAACCTCCTAACTCAATTATGCGATGGTACTTTTTCAAGACTTAGTCCAATGGATGCAGATGGTATAGCAAAAGACAATGATAATACATCTTGTAATGATGAGGATGTTGTTTTCAAAAAACCTATAGAAGAAATCTATCTAGATAAATATTGAAACCATTATGATCATTATGAAGTGAATGAAATGTGTAAGGTTTCTTCTTTGTGCTCTAATAGTAAAGAAAAAGAGTGTTAATTTCCTAAATCAAATGAAGGTCATAATGATGTGGATGAAACTAAAAGTATTTTTTCTTCTATGGAATTTGAATATATAGTTGAAGATTGTGTTGATTCTAAAGTTTCATGTCTTCATGATTAAAAAAATGATGTTGTGGATGGAAGTTTACAACTAGCTAAGAAAATTCTATTATGGGTGATCAAGATGATTGTGAGTCTGTTTTCAACCCTCATGATAGTGATTCCTCTCACAAGGAGATAGAATTGATCTCCTTAAGTAAAGAGTATTGCAATGAAGATGATGACAATAATTTTGAAGGCTTATAAGAGAATGATGAGGTATATGGATTGAACATTATTTTTGAAGAAGAAATGTGTAATCGACATTGCCATGGTACACTTGGTCATGCCAATTCTACAAGAGAGTGCAACATTGATGCATTTTTTTTTAGTAATGAGATAGAGGATCCTGCTAAATTGAGGAATGCTTTTAAGAATGTTAGAATATCAAATGAAGATGATAGAGTATGCAATAATTTTAAGTTAGAGAAATCATGTGTGAGAAATTTTAATGAATAAAACATTGATGGTTTTTAGTTTGATAGTGAAGAATGTAGCCCTGGTAGTTGTTGCAGCAGTATAAACAAGGAAGGAGATATGTATGCAAGCCGTTCATTGGATGAATCATCTCAAGTAGTTTATTATGAGGAGCATGCATATGTTGATAATGATAAAAAAGGAACTCCTATTTTATTTGATGTTTTACCTTCTTCTAATTCTTTTTCTAACTTTGAAGTTATCACTAAATGTTTGCATGATGATAGCATTGATATAGTTGTATATGAAAGTGCAAGTGTAGAGAAAAATATATTTACAACTAATGAACCTTTTTATGATGAGTTTTCACTTGAAGAAAATGATTGTGTTAATTACATGGATGCATATGCAGACCTCTTTTATAGATTTGCAACTCATAGTTTTCCTCATAAACAATATGTTTCAAACTGTCATGTTGATGAAAAGAAGGTGGTGTTGAATATGATGGTTCTTGGGGTAGTGAATGTGTTTTAAATAGTTATTGTGAAGAATTTCTTGTATAATTAAATTCTAGATCAGAAGATCCCAAAATACTGGTAAACCATTGATCTTTGGCTCCTATGGAAAACTCTTGCTCTTCTAGGGTTTTTCACCTCAAAGAAGAGAGATAGGAGAAAAAATGTGAATGGTTCGTTCAAATAATGTTATGTGTAATATTGTATAACATAAATGAACTTAAATAAATAAATTTTAATAATATAAATGAATGAAAATAGATGCAAAAGTGAAATTAAAGCTATGTTTGAAAACACATTATGTAATGCAATAATGAACTAAATGAAGAAAATATGCAAAACAAAAAGAAAAGGGGTGAATCTTAGTGCACTTGGGAAAAATATGATGAATATAGAATGTTTTGGATGCTGGTTGAAGTCACTAATTTTTCATAGTGGGACTCATTCACCCAAGGTGACGAGTAAGTCCTCTTAGTGAAAAATTGTCAAAAACAAGTTTTTGTCTATCGGGATCCAGAATCTGACAAAATTCAGATTTTTAGTCCTAAGGAGGGACTCATCCACCACAAGTGGTGAATTATTCCTCTCCCAAATTTCTAAAAAATTAGGAGATAACTCTACAACACAAAATTTGGAAATCATTGCTTGTTAGGTTGCTAAAGTTAATTATGCAAGAAATGGAAAGAAAACCTTCTCCAAGCTTGAAATAGACTTAAGTTGACTTGAAGCACCTAGTTTACTTGTAAACCAATCTTCAACACCCAAATATTGTCAAATTTGCATACCTAGGTTTGCAAACAAACATATAATAGGGGAAAAATGGTTTTAGGGTTACTGAATAGGGGTTTGCCTTGGTCAAACCCCATTTTTGGTAATAAAACCTTTAATAACATAATAAAATGTAAAGGAATGATAAACTAATAACATGCAATTGCTATCAACTTACCAAATCCTTGATGACGCAAGTCTAAAGTAATGTCAATGGTTGCTTTAAAGTGCTCAAATAGTGCTTGAAATGATGTTGTAAAATGCTTGAATGCTTGAGATTGCTTGACTATGATGTGTGAATGTTGGATGATTAAAATGAGGTGAAAATCACTTATTTATACAAAATTGTTCCTTATTAACCCACTCATACCTCATCATAGGCAGACATCAAGTGATTTTGAACAAAATCCTGTAAGGGCATTTAAAATATTTTGAATTTGGGGCCAATGGGACTCATTTTCCACCCATTACGAATGGGTCCCACCTAGGATCTAAAAATGTGTGTTGGGAAATATGTTGTAGTTAATGTTGTTTGTCAGGGTAATACATAAAAATACACTTAATTAAGAATATGAGAGCATAAAGGGACCAAATAAAGCATGGAAAAGGGACAAATAGTGAAGATGTGCCTAGAAGAGCATGAAATCTTGTTACAAGACTTTACAAGACTTCAAAATTGGACTTGTTGATGAAAAAAAAGTGATTTTTATTTGAATTGTAATTAATAGAGTCTAGAAGAATATATAAATGTCTTACAACATTTCACACTTCTCTACACATCATTCTTTGAGTTTTAGTACCTAAAGAAGCATGTTTAAGCCATGTCACAACATAAAATAAGAGCAACATAGTTCCAACACCATGAAACAAGACCTAAAAGGCCATGAAAATGACAAGGGGCCTTTTTTTCTATGACACATTTAGCCTCCACTTTAGTGAGAGGATGAACTTACTTCAAACTCACACTAAATTAGCTATGAACATCAAGAGGAGGGTTCAAACACACTAACACTAGCAAGATGGAATGACAACAATCAAGAGGGATGATCAAACCCCCAGGATGAATATCGAATTAAAAACTAAGCATAATTAAAAAGGAACACACAAATGTTGAGATGAATCGGATGAAGCTTCGATCATCAATCCCACTAGTTATGGATTAGATCTAGGTTGATTGTTTGAAAAAGAGAATGTGTACTCACTCTGGGGTGGAAAAACACATGATGGTCCACTGGGTGAGAAGGTTCAAATGTACTCACTCTGGGGCCACATAACTAGTTGTCCATGGGGTGAGAAAGCCCAAAAAGGTAAGATACATACGCTAGTTTCTAAGCATTCACAAACAAAAAGGTGGCTATGGGGAAAATTCATTCTACTAAGTGGGCTTCCTTCTCAACCATATTAAAGTTATACCTATTGATAACATTAACAAGGCATGACAAGGAAAAAAATTCTATGAACAAAAAGAAAGGTGCCACAGTCATGCAAGCTGCATTATGTAAGGTCGTAAAAAATTCAAAAATGCAAAATGTAAAAATGTGAAGTGTAAATGAAGTTCAAATGAGACTTGTTCAGTTCATGCAAGGTCTATTACTTAGGGAACATTATGTCTAATGTCTCCAAGAGAGGACCAATCAAATAATAATATATTCATGACTTAGGGGATGTAGTGTGACAAGGAGATTGGAGGAATCACTCACTGATTCCAGCTCTAGGTCTTGCTTGCAAGACATCCTTGGTGTTTTGCTTCACCATCTTAACCTATAGCACCCTTCTCATGTTTAGGTACCCATAGTTCTCCTAGCCAACCCCACTACCATCATAATTCAATCTACCAAGTCAAATCTTTGTGCAATCTTGCAACTCTCACCTTAGCCCTTAATTCACCCTAAAGGCTACAATACCTCCTAAACTTGAATTTTGATTTGTAGGGGTATGGAGGTGTTTCTATTCATTTAATTCCATCCAATATTGGTTATTGAGGGTCATCTTATCTCCATTTGTAGGTCACTTTCACCAAACCCTCTTTTAAGCCTAAAAAGGCTACTAGCCCTAAGAGCTCCAATTAGGTCTCCTTCTCCGAGAAAACTAGTTATTGCTCAAAACTTTACAAAGAACACCACATTATTTATTTGAGGTTCTTGGTTCAAATGAACACCTCTCAAATATTTTTAAGGTCTTGGGTCTTTATCTGCCGTACAAAGCCTCAACTTGAAAATGGGCATAAACTATGGTTTTAAGCCATTTTTTGGTTGCTTTCAAACTGTCAAGTATTTCACTAACCAAATGAGTTAGTGGAGTTTCCTCCTAATTACCAGACCTTGGAAATATTCCCCCCTACCTTCTCCAAAATGAAATTTACTAACAACTTGTCACCCCTACAAGTTATGTGTTGTGCACTTCTTCTCTTCCCTAGCTGGAATCTTCCTAGCTCACCTAGGGCAAGACTTTGCCAACAACTCCTCTGCTCACACTAACCCTAAATCCTACCATATCAACACACATGGAGTCTAGTCACTATTCCCAAAGGTCTGTACAATTTTTATGGTGGGAAAGTGAACTAAATATCCATTTGCTCAAAACTATCTGGTTTAGACTAATAATAGTGTGGAATCAAATTTATTTAGAAACAGTGCTTGAAAATGAATAAAGAAACTATCTAATGACACACAAAGCTTTAATATACACCTCTCTACATCCTACATAGGTCTTAGTTCCATGATCAATCCATTGAAGCAATACTACAATAGAAAAATTAGAGAATTCTCACAAAAGACAGTTAACTCTTCTTGAATTCAAAACTTCAACAATTTCCAATGCTTCCCACCTTGTTCTCAGGTTGAGGAACTCCATATATATTTCAATGCAAGGTTCTTATCCTCCCCTTGGTTGGACATGTTAGTTCCAAAGTGGAAAAGTTGTAAAATGTTCCAATTTGCAACTTTTGCCAATTTTTAGTAAACTAAGAAAAATTAGTTTCATAACTCATCCACCCTTTCCACTCCTTAACCTATTGATCACTACTAAGAAAAAAATACTTTTAAATCTCTAAATCTATCTAAATGTTCAACATGACCTTCATGGTAACACATCAAAACAAAAACTCATCCTAGACTTCCTAACTGCCTAGTGTTTCCTAGGTGCTCCTGCACCATTCTCCCCCTCTCTGCACAAACACTAGGGAATGTGAGGAGAGATCAGTGACACATCAATGCCCTACTTCTTAAAATGAGCTTCATCTACCCAAGAAGCCTTAGAATCTGGCTTGTCCTTCCACTTGATGAGGTGCTCCATGTACACTTTATGCCTTGTAGATTTCGTCACCCTTGACTCCAAGATCCTTTTTGCCTTAAGCTTGTCTTGAGTAGGTAAGGCTATGTTGCTTACATCCTTGAAGATATCCCTGTTGTTCTGATCCATTTTAGTGATTGTTCCCTTATATTTGATCAGATTAGCTACATTAAACACTAGAGAGATGCCTAAATCTACAGGTAGTTCCACCTTGTAGGCATTCTTCTCATATTTGGCTAATACCTTACATGGTCCTACTCTTTTCATCTACAATTTGGTCAATATCCCCTTTTGCAATCTAGATTTGTTGAGATGGACCATAACATAATCTCCTACTGCAAATTGTAGATCCTTTCTAGATAAATCCACCTTCTCTTTCAACTTTTGAGTAGCCTCGGTAACTATCTTCTTCACCTGCTCCTGAATTTGCTTCATGGTATGAGACAAATCCTCTGCATGACCACTCCTATTCTTCATAGCTCCTAGATCTCTGAGCTCACACACACCTCTTGGGTGCATTCCATACACTATTTCAAAAGGACTCTTCCCTGTAGTCCTATTCACATTGTCATCATATGCATACTCAACTTGTGATATGACCAAGTCCCATGTCTATCCATACTCTTTGGTTAGGCAACTTAGAAGGTTACCTAACATCCTATTAACCACCTCTATTTTCCCATCGGTCTGAGGATGGTAAGTTGATCCAAAAGATAGGTTGGTACCTAATATACTCCATAGAGTCTTCCAAAAATGACTCATGAACTTCACATCCCTGTCTCATACAATGCTCAAAGGTAATCCATGGATCCTTAAAATTTCCTTGAAGAAAAGGTGAGAAATGTAGCTAGCATCATGTGTGGTCTTGCAAGGAATAAAATTACCCATTTTGCTAAACGCATCTACCACCACATAGACACTATCAAACCCTGTCTTAGTCTTAGGGAGTCCTAGAACAAAATCCATGCTAACACACTCCCATGGCCTATTGGGAATAGGTAGAGGTTGATACAAACCTGCATTGCTAGCTCCCCCTTTGCCTTTCATACAAACTACATACTGCTCCACATACCTCCTGACATCCCTTGGCAATTTGGGCTAATAGTAGAACCTTTGCACTAGTTCCATTGCCTTGTTGATGCCAAAAAGACCACTAAGACTACCATTGTGCTTTTCTTGGATAAGATTCTCTCTCATAGAACCTTTTGGAACACACAACTGATTTCCCTTGAATAACAATCCACTTTGCAATGTATACTCTGAGTATTGACTATGAAAATGATTCTCAAAGTCAGAACATACCTTAGGCCTCCAAGAAGTCTTCATCTTCTCCATAGAGATCCTTGAAACTCTCTCTTCCAATGCTCTTTATCTGTATCTCCTACACTGTCAGCAATCTTCTACTTAATGCATCTGCCACCTTGTTCAACTGTCCCTTCTTGTGCTTAATGGTAAATGTGAAAGTTTGAAGATACTATATCCACTTCAAATGTCTATTGCTCAATTTCTCTTGAGTGTTGATGTAGCTAAGTACTTGATTGTCAGTAAACACCAAAAAATCTTTAGGTAGGACATAATGCCTCTACTACCTAAGTGACTACACTAGATCATATAGTTCTAGGTCATAGGTAGAGTAATTTTTCTTAGCTTCATTGAGCTTTTCACTAAAGAAAGCTATAGGCCTGTCTTCTTGACTTAGCACTCCTACTACAATTCCACTAGCATCACATTCCACGGTGAATAACTTGTCAAAACTAGGTAATAAAAGAATAGGTTGAGTTGCCACTTCTTGTTTTAGTTTCTCAAAACCTTTCTCAGCTTCTTGAGTCCACTTAAACTTAGTCTTTAATCCACCTTTGATTGTATCTAGGACTGGTGCACATACGCCACTAAAGTTTCTTATAAACTTCCTATAAAACTAAGGCAATCCATGAAAACTTCTTACCTTTGTCCCAGTGGTTGTTGTAGGCTAGTTTAGGATAGCTTTCAACTTGCTTGGATCTATCTTCAATGTTCCTTGGGATACTACAAACCCCAAATACACAAGCTCCTATTTAAAGAACTCACATTTCTCTATGTTGATGGCTAACTTCTCCTCTTGCAACCTTTTAAGTACCATCTCCACGTGCTTTTTATGTTCTTCTACTCTCTTGTGAAAGATGAGTATATCATCAAGATATACCACCACAAATATCCCTATAAAGTCTTACAACACTTCATTCATGAGCCTCATGAATGTGCTAGGGGCATTAGAGAGGCCAAATGGAATAACTCTCCACTCATACAACCCATCATTTGTCTTAAAGGTTTCCTTCCACTCATCTCCATCCTTGATTCTGATCTGGTGGTATCCACTTTTGATATCCAACTTCGTAAAATACTAAGCTCCTCCAAGATAATCCATCAAATCTTCAATCCTAGGAATAGGGAACCTATATCTGAATGTAATTCTATTGATATCCCTAGAATTAGTGCATAATCTCCACTTACCACCTTTCTTGGTTGCTAAGACCACTGGTAGTACACATGGGCTGATGCTCTTCCTAATTAATCCTTGATATAATGACTCCTGCACTTGTCTAGCTACTTCTAGGTTTTGATCTGGTGTAAGCTTGTATGCTACTTTGTTTGGTAATGAAGCCCCTGGTATGAAGTCAATTTGATGGCTGATAGCTCTCTTTGGAGGTAAGGTTGCTGGTGTTCCATCACTCACTATGTCTTTGAACTGTTCTAACAACTTTTGGACTGCTCTAGGTATTACTGTTTTCTTAGTCTTGTCCTCTTCCTTGGGTTACACCACAACCACATATCCTTCACCTCCTTGATGTAGGTTGTTAATGATCTCTTTGCCACTACATAATAAGACACTAGGGGTCTTTGACCATCCTTCTTCCTCATCTGATAGTGATTGCAACTTGAATGTCTTTCCATCCTTCTTGAATGAGATAGTATTGGCTTTTCCATCATAGATGGCACCTCTATCATACTGCCATGGTTTTCCAAATAGAAGATGGCATGCATCCATGGGTAAAACATGACAAATCAACTTGTCTTTGTACCCTCCAATGGAGAACTCCACTGTTGTCTACTCATTAACAAGAACACTCTGTCCTTTGTTCAACCATGTCACCTTGTAGGGATTAGTATGGGGTATTTTCCCTAATTTCAACTTCCTTACTACCTCCTCAGAGATGATGTTATTAGTTGAACTAGAATTCACAATGACCTTGCATACTTTTCACAATATTTTGCAGCTTGCCCTAAATAAGGCTCTCCTTTTCTTTGGTTCTTCTTTGACTGGTTATCTAATTAGAACCCTGTTAAACATCAGGTTCTCACCCATTTCTGATTCAATGTGACTAACGTCTAGTGATTTAGTACTCATGGTGTCCTCTTGTGCATATGCTACTCTCTTCTCAGTATTTGATGAAGATGCTTTCTTCGGGCACCTATAAGCTGGATGTCCCACTTGACCGCAATTATAACACTTCATAGTGGCAAATTATGAGGTACTTCTGCATACTTCTCTTCCTCTATTTGAACCTCCTTGAAGTCTTCTACCTCTATTATACCCTCCTCTAGAAGGTGTCTCACTTCCATGCTCTGTGAGTTTAGACTCTCCTTGGTTTCTTTGTTCAGTCCCTCTACCTTGTTATCCACCTCTAAGACCTTTTTGATCTCTGCCTTTTCCTCTACTCTTAGAAGCATGTTCTTGTTTCCTCTTACTCCTCTCTTCAATCTTTATAGCCAATTGATAGCATTGGTGCACTGTGTTGGGACTTAGAAGAGTCATCTCCTCTTGAATGTTCCACTTCAAGTCATTAAGATATCTAGCCACCTTGAGACTTTCATCCTCTCTAACATTAGACCTCATACAAATTTTTTGAAACTCCTCAGTATAAGAGTTCACATCTTGGTCTCTTTTCCTCAAGCTCTATCTTTTCTTGTGCAATTGAATTTCATAATCATCAGGCATGTATGCTTCTCTCACTTTGGAAACCATTCCCTTCTAAGTAGAGATAGGCTGCTTGCCTTCCTTTTCCCTCTCAGTTTGAATGAACTTCCACCATGTAACCTCTTAACCTTGACTTCACCACCTTCACCCTCTATGCTTCAGTGATTCCATCACATTCAAAATGGTTTTCCATTCCCTCTATCCAATCCATGACTAGATCAACTTCCATTTTTCCACTAAACGGTGGTATGCCTTTAAGTGCTTTTCCACTCAAGGCCTTCAATGCCTTCAAGAAAGGCTCTTCTTCCAAAACAAGGTCAAGTTTAGGGATCTTTTCTTCCTCTGCAACTTCTTTCTCTGGTACCCTTTCTTCCAACTGCACATTACTCATTACTTGCTCAAGTTGGGCTATTCTTTCCCTCAATAGCCTATTGTCTTCCTCTTGTTCTTCAAACTTTTTGGCTAATTCTGCATTTGTCACCATGATGGTAGAACCACTAGACTCAATCTTAGACATGCAATAATCAATCCCAAATATTTTGATTGCTATGATACCAATCTGATAGGGAGATTGGAGGAATCACTCATTGATTCCTACTCTAGGCCTTGCTTGTAAGACCTCCTTGGTGTTTTGCTTCACCACCTTAACCTATAGGACCCTTCTCATGTTTAGGTAACCCTAGTTCTCCTGGCCAACTCCACTACCATCACAATTCAATCTACAAATTCAAATCTTGGTGCAATCTTGCAACTCTCACCTTAGCCCTTAATTCACCCTAAAGGCTACAATACCTCCTAAACTTGAATTTTGATTTGCAGGGGTGTGGAGGTGTTTCTATTCATTGAAATCCATCCAATATTGGTTCTTGAGGGTCCTCTTAGCTCCATTTGTAGGTCGCTTTCACCAAACCCTCTTTTAAGTCTAAAAAGGCTACTAGCCCTAAGAGCCCCAATTAGGTCTCCTTCTCTGAGAAAATTGGTTATTGCTCAAAACTTTCCAAAGAACACCTCATTCTTTCTTTGAGTTTCTTGGTTCAAATGAACACCTCTCAAATATTTTTGAGGTCTTGGGTCTTTATCTGTTGTACAAAGCCTCAACTTGAAAATGGGCATAAAATAGGGTTTTAAACCATTTTTTGGTTGCTTTCAAACTATCAAGTATTTCACTGACCAAATGAGTTAGTGGAGTTTCCCCCTAATTACTAGTCCTTGGCAAGACTCTCACCTACCTTCTCCAAAAGGAAATTTACTAAGAACTTGTCACCCCTGCAAGTTATGTGTTGTGCACTTCTTGTCTTCCCTAGCCAGACTCTTCTTGGCTTGCCTAGGGCAAGACTTTTCCAATAGCTCCTATGCTCACACAAACCCTAAATCCCACCATATTTACACACATGGAATCTAGTCACTATTCCCAAAGGGCCGTACAATTTGTATGATGGGAAAGTGAACTAAATCTCCATTTGCTCAAAACTGTCTGGTTCAGACTAGCAACAATGTGGAATCAAATTTATTTACAAACAGTGCTTGAAAATGAATAAAGAAACTATCTAATGACACACAAAGCTTGAAGAGACACCACTCTACATCCTACATAGGTCTTAGTGCCATGATCAATCCATTGAAGCAATACTACAATACAAAAATTAGAAAATTCTCACAAAACATAGTTAACTCTTCTTGAATTCAAAACTTCAACAATTTCCAATGCTTCCCACCTTGCTCTCAGGTCAAGGAACCCCCTATATAGTTCAACACAAGGTTTTTATCCTCCCCTTGGTCAGACATGTTAGTTCCAAAGAGGAAAAGTTGTAAAATGTACCATTTTGCAACTTTTGCCAATTTCTAGTAAACTAAGAAAAATGAGTTTCATAACTCATCCACCCTTTCCACTCCTTAACGTACTAATCACTACTGAGCAAAACATACTTTTAAATCTCTAACTCTATGTAAATGGTCAACATGACCTTCATGGTAACACATGAAAACAAAAACTCATCATAGACTTCCTAATTGCCTAGTGTTTCCTAGGTGCTCCTGCACCATAGTGTGTCACATCAGGCCACCAAGAGGAATGTAGTATGCTAAGATATATCAGACTTATGGAGGAGCTCACACCCAATTTCATCCAAAAAGTGACGAACACATCATACTAATGAAATGGCTGTACTAAGAATGAAGAATGCAAATTAATTATGTTAATTGATGCCCCCCACTTTAAAGGAATTTCTACATATCATTTTGTGAGAAATTACTTTAAAGTAGAGAAGAAAAGAAAAATCCAAAGGAAAACAAGACATGAGAGCCAACTTTGAAAGCCCTATGCCAAGTCATATGTTTCAAAGTTTGGTTGCATCATGTCAAGGAAAATGGAAAGAAAAATGAAAGGGAGTTTCCCCCCAGAAAAGAAAAGAAACCAAACACATAAGGAATCTATGGATTTGGGATCAATATGTTTGTTGCTACAATGTTTTTATGAAAGAGCTCAAAAATTTCTCGTTCTTGAAAGCACATAAAAAATGGCACAAAGAGAGCAAAAAAATGGGAAATGGAGTGTCTATTTTGGGTCAACATGGAAGAGACTATTCGGTCTCAAAGCCTTGCATTGTCCCCAAAATGAAAACACAAGTGAAATGAAATGAAACTAAAAAGGTGAAAGAAAATTGAAAAGATTTTGGGTCAACATGAAGGAGATATTTTGGTCTCAATTCCTTGCATCATCCTCAAAAGTAGAACACAAAACAAAAAGAGAAAAAGATAAGGACCTTGTGGGTTAGCATGGAAGAGACATAGGTCATCTCTATGCTTTGTGTCATCCCCAAAAGGAAGAAAGAAAACAAAAAAGAAAAAAAAAAAAGATAATGTATGACATATAGAAGAAGAGGGATACAAATAGAAGAAGTGTACAAAGATAGGGAATATCAAATGCAGGATACAAGTAACACAATACACACATGAAAATGAAAATAAAAAGAGAAAAGAAAAAAGTCTAGTTAGGTGAATGCAAGTCAACCATCTAATAGGTCATCTACCTTCTAGTCATGTTCAATGTAATGCAAGGTCTATTGACTATCGAAAGGAAGAATTAAAAGCACTGAACCAAGAGTGATGTCAGGTTTATCACTTGGTAGAGAGGATGTATCATTTAAGCAAATTGTAAATGAAAATAAAGAATTTAAATCATTATACACTTCTTCATCTATTTTTTCTATTGTCGCATCATCATCATCATCAAGATTAATGACAATAGGAGGACAAAGGGTGATTTCTAAGGATGGATGGATCAAAAGTGAAGGTTTTTGGATTGGTTCAGTTTGTTGGGATTGTTGCAATGGACTATATTATGGTAGGTTAGGAGAAGGAGGGTGGTCATCTATTACTTCAATCAAAGGTAAAGGTTGATTTTCTTTATCTTCTTCTATGTGAGATTGACTAGCAAGGAGATGATGATGACATCTTCATTCCCTAGCACCACAGTTTCATTTAATTTTGTTTTATAGTTGTTGAGGTGTAAGAGTGGATTGAGTCAGCATAGGTTTGTATACTTCCAAAGAGGGAAGAATAGAAGAAACCAAAGAGGATGGATCAACCACTTTCTCTTTGGATTTATACTCTTGTTTAAGGAGAGGAGGCATGACAAGAGTGGTTTCATTTTCCCTTGGTCATTTAAACGATGGTAGAGAAGTATCCATGGGTGGTTGTTCAAGAGGTTGTATGCTTTTCTCAATGTCAAAATCAGGTTGAAGCATGGTTTTGTCTATGATATGAGGTGTGGAAGTGGACATGGATGAGTTACAAAGAGATAATTCAATGATCGTTTTGGCTTAAAAAATTTGTTAAGTGATGAAAAATAAGTACTTTCTAGGGGTGATGGGTTCCATAGGTATAGGCCAAAAGGATTCCAATGAAAAATTACCTATAGAAGATAAAGGATTAAAGCCAGTATTGTGTATGGTGACTATCTCATTGTCATGTGGAAACTTCAAACACTTGTGAACAACAGATAAGACTGCTTTCATTGAGCGAAACCAAGGGTGGCCTAGCCACAAAATAAATTGGTCAAATTGTGGAATAATTGAAAATTTTACCTCCAAAGCTTTAGTTCATATTTGTAAGGGTAGCATAATCCATCCAATTGTAGGGAGTGTAAAACTAGTACATGTCTTAATCCATGCAGTTGGTTTATTATATTCATCTTGATATAGCTCATGTAATACTAGAAACTCCTCTATGATCACGTTCTCATCACAAGTCAGATCTATTAACATCCCATTAGTTGGATTATCATAGATTCTACCACCTATGTAGAGAGAACCATCATGAAACTTTTGTAGGATGTCTTTAGCAAAAAAAGTGATATAAGAAACTTAGTGGTTTCACCCTTATGAGGGATAATGTCTATCATATTCACTAGCTCATATGTAGGACTTTCTATAGTAATAGGGGTAGATGTATGATGATGTTCATTGTTTGTATCAATAGTCATTACATCTTTGGTTGAAGGTTCACTAGCCTTCAAAAATGAGGTAGTATGTTTAGGCATGGGATTAGTGAAAATTTACAAATTCTGGTTAACAGATGCAATGAACTTATTTCCTTGATCATTAACACCCATAATCGATAGATGGCCTCAGTCAATGAGGTCTTGAACTAAATGTTTAAGGAACTTGCAATGTTCAGTGTCATGTCCATTCTAGTGATGAAAATTACAATAAGCATTAGGTTTGAATTAGGGTAGTAATGGCTGGTTTGGATCAAGTGGTTGGACAGGTGGAAAAGTGAACAGGCATTGTTGAATTAATTGGTTATTTGCATTATTAAGGGTGACAATTAGGGTAGTAAACTATCTCTTTGGGTCCCTATAGGTATAGGGAACCACTACTTTAACAACTGCCACTTGATTTGGAAAGGGTTGAGTTGGCTGCGGTTGAGGTTGAGGAGGTGAATTAAACTATAAAAATCCTCTATTTTGTTTGTGTAAGTTTTGTTGGTTATTTTTGTTGTGATTGTTGTGTTTAGGTTTGTCAGCTTAGTTAGGAGTGGATTTTGAATCACGACTTGAAATTGAATTATGGTATTCACACAAGGTTGTGCATAAATGCATAAACAAAAGGAATTTGACCATTGTTAATTTATCCTAAAGGTGTGTGTGCAAGTTTTTGATAAAAATATTTTGTAGATGTGCATCAGGAATCTCGACATCAATTTGAGCATAAAAAGATTGGTATCATGAGATAAAATCTATTAATTTTTCATCTATGTTTTGTCTACATCGCATAAGGTCAACCATTGTATTTTTAGGTCTAATGTGAAATTGAATGTAACTTATGAAAGCATCTCCCAATGAATCGTGTGCTGCCACAATAGTGGTTTACACTTTTTAGGAAATCTTGGTTTTTATTAAAATCACATATTTTTAGAAAATATAATGATTTAAGCCTTGAAAAGTTTCATTTAAAGGATTCTAATTGAATAGGGTTTGATCAAACCACCTTAGACCAAGCCCCCTTGGATATAACCCAGCTAGATTTAAACCATACCTATAATAGAGTCTCCTTTACACCTATCAAAATGCTAATAAAAAACCACTTTTGTTTTACCTTTTGGGGGATCAAATGAATTCATTTAAACTTTATTTTTTTGTAAGTATGTAGTCCTTATTATAAGCTTCCAAAATAGTATAATTTTAATTAGATTTAATTTTATTATTATATTTATTTTTTATTTCTTGTGAATGTAGGTTTTTCACCTAAAATCAAGCTCTTTGTTCTGCACATGTGTAAAAAGAGAAGATTATCGAAAAAATAAAAATAAAAATGAGTGCACTATATATTGGAGTCCTTGATCCAACAAAAAATAAATAAATTTAATTTCTATACATAAAAAAAATGTTACGTGTTATACGGTCGCGCTATGTCTAAATTGTAATTGGTTTGACTTCAAAACTTGATTCAAGAAAAAAAATTCAATAAAAACTATCTAACCAAGTGGAAGAACTAGATATCAGAGTTACAAATCTAAATTTGAAAGAATTAGAATTTTATCCATCATAAAAAAAAGTTATGCATTATATGGTGAATGTCACTTTTTAGAAATGTTGTTTTCTGAAAAAAAATTAGTTTTCAAGGGAGATGGAAAAAGAAGTGCAATCTGATTCCTTTTTTTTTTTAAATATATATTTAGAATCTACAGACAAAATGTTGGGAAATTTGAGTTTTCATCATCTTCGAATTCTTCACAGTTTAGCTGCTATAGGTGCCCGAAAGTGAAGATTTAGTTAAAAAATTATTTCAGTGTCTAGTTTGGCCAAAAAATTGTAAACCACTATTGTGGAATTACCTATTCATTGAATGAATAGATGGAATGATTAGGAAATTTGGAAAACTAGTCTAAGGTAGTGTCTTTCAAGGAGCTTGGAAATAGTTTGGCTAACAGTTTATCATCAAGGATGAAGTCACTACATAAAGTTGTATAGGCATTGACATGGTTGATAGGGTCTCCTTTTCTTCCATATTTCTCAAAATGAGTAATTTCTATCCCTTGTGGCATTAGGGTAAGCAATATTTCTAAGCATAAGGGGCTACTGCAAACATGATATGTAGGTGGAGTGGATTGACCTTGACTAATGGTGGAAATTTGATCTTGCATGGATGAAACGGTGGTAAGGAGTTGTGTAAGAAGAGGATCAGGGTATGTGGGTTGAGGTGGAAGGGAGAATGGTTATTGAGTATAGGTGATATGAGGGGAAGTAAAATGAATACTATGGGGTGTGAATGTGGTGGAAGGGATGTGTGATGCCTCAAGAGAAGTAGGAATTCTTGTGGAAATTGAAAAAGAGGTAGTTGCATAAATAACCCGATGCATAGTTGTTTGGACTTGTCGATTGGTATAAGTTGGTATGCAAGCTATGGTTGAAGGGGAAGGAACATGAGGTACTCCTTGGCTTACAAGAATGTTTGTGGATTGGGTATTAGAAGAGGTGTTTTTATTGTAAATCTTAAAAAATTTCTTAATCACGTGCAAGCCATCATTACTTTCAATCAAATGATGAAGATTATCAATGGCAGGTATGGCAGTTTGGGAAATGTTTTCGAGTGAAAAGTCTTGTTGTAAATGTGTAAATTATTCATGAATATTAAGGACCTTGTCTTGAGGAAGAGAGTTGTTTTGGTTGTCAACATTCATTCGATGGAAAGGTGAAGGCATGGAAGTGGTATGATCAAGGCCTAATGCACCATTTTCCATACTAGGAGTAGGAGCTCATGAGATCCCAAGGTCCACTGTAATGAAAGTGCTATCATGGGAAGCCATGAGTCTAGAACCTCTTCTCACTAAACTATTATCAATGGGGCACCAAACACTCATGCAAGTACCACAAAGTAGGGGGTGAAATTAAACGGAAAGTTAATCTAAGAGCTCTAAAATGCCAATAATAGAAAGTATACTAACTATAATAGATGACTAACTACAAAAAATAGAAATGTAGACAAATGCCAGAAAAATGCCAGAAATACTATCTAAAAAGTGTAAAGGGACTGATTCACCTAGGGTGGCGAATGAGTCCTAGTATGCAATTTTTTTGTGTTTTTCAAAAATTTTAAGATGATTTAATGCTCTACATAATGTAATCAAATATGTAGAATGTAGGCTTCTACTTTTTTCAATGAGATGCACTACAAAAATGAAATCTAAATGAAACTTTCACTAATGTAAGATAAAATGTCTTAAAATTCAAAAATGAAACAATGTATTAATTGAAAGTTAATGCAAATGCAAAATAAGATGCAATAATTAAATGAAATCAGAAATGAAAAGTGCTCAAAATTTGGGTTCACCAAAATGAACCATTCATTTTTGGCTCCTATGGACAATTGTTGCTCTTCTAGTGTTTTTCACCTGAAAGGAGAGAGATAGGAGCAAAAATGTTAATGGTTCATTCAAATAATGTTATGTGTAATGTTTTATAACCTAAATGAAGTTAACTAAATGAAATTGAATAATTTGGATGAATGAAAACGAATGCAAAAATTAAATTAAAGCTATGTTTGAAACCACATTGTGTAATGCAACAATGAATAAATGAAGAAAATATGCAGAACAAAAAGAAAAGGGGTGATTCTAATTGCACTTGGCAAAAATATGATGAATATGGAATATTGTGGATGTTGGTTAAGTCATTGATTTTTCACAGTGGGACTCATTCACCCAGGCTGGAGAATAAGTCCTCCTTGTGAAAAACTGTTAGAAGCAAGTTTCTATCTGTCAGGATATGGAATCTGACAAAATTTAGATTTTTAGTCCTAAGGTGGGACTCATTTACCACAGATGGTGACTAATTCCTCTACCAAATTTTTGAAAAATCAGGAGACAACTCTGCAACACCAGATCTGGAAATCGCTGCTTGTTAGGTTACCAAAGTCAATTATGTGGGAAACAGACATAAAACCTTGTTTAATGTTAAAATAGACTTAATTTGAATTGAAGCACCTAGTTGACTTGTAAACCAATCTACAACACCAAAAATCTCATCAAATCTAAATACCTAGGTCTACAAACAAACATGCAATAGGGGGAAAATGGTTTAAGGTTATTGAATAGAGGTTTTCCTTGGTCAAACCCTGATTTTAGTAATCAAACCTTTAATAAAATAATGAAATGCAAAAGAATGATAAACTAATAACATGTAATTGCTATCAACTTACCAAACCCTTGAGGATGCAAGTCTAAAGTAATTTCAATGGTTGCTTCAAAGTGCTTGAATAGTGCTAGAAAAGATGTTGTAAAATGCTTGAATGTCTGAGATTGCTTGAATATGATGTGTGAATGTTGGAGGATGTAAAATGAGGTGAAAATCACTTATTTATGCACACTTGTACCTTAGTAACCCATTCATACCTCATCACATGCCGAAATCAAGTTATTTTGAATAAAATCTCAAAAAGAAATTTAAAATATTTTGAATTTGGGGACAAGGGGGACTCATTTACCACCCATGGAAAATGGGTCCCACCTAGGACCTAAAAATGTGTGTCAAGAAATATGTTGTATTTAATGCTTTTTGTTGGCATAATACAAAAAAATACACTTAATTAAGGATATGATAGCATAAAGGGACCAAATAAAGCATGAAAAAGGGATAAACAGTGAAGATGTGCCTAGAAGAGCGTGAAATCTTGTTACGAGAGTTTACAACACTTCAAAATAGGACTTTTTGATGAATAAAAAGGTGATTTTTAGGTGAATTGTAATTAATATAGTCTAGAAGAATGTAGAAATTTCTTACAACACTTCACAACACCTTCTCAAGACATCGTTCTTTGAGTTTCAGTACCTAAATAAGCATGTTCAAGCCATGTCACAACATAAAATCAGAGCAACATAGTTCCAACACCATGAAACAAGACCTAAAAGACCATGAAAATGACAAGGGGATATTTTTCTATGTAACAACTGGTTTACAATTTTTGGCTAAATTGGACATTGAACTATTTTTTTCTTACTAAATCTTCACTTTCGGGCACCCATAGCGGCTAAACCATGAAATTTGAAGATGGTGCAAATTAGTGATTTGTGATATTTTGTCTGTAGATTCTAAATATATTTTTTTCATTTTTTTGGAATTATATTGCACTACATTTTTCGTCTCCTTCAAAAACTAGGTTTTTTAGTAAAACACCGTTTTTAAGGTGTGATTCTCACTGTATACAACATAACTTTTTTTCTATGAAGCATAAAATTCTATTTTTTTCAAATTTATATTTGTAACTATGATATCTAGTGCTTTCATTTGGTTTCATAGTTTTTTATTGAATATTTTTCCTTAATCAATTTTTGAAGTCAAACCAATTACAATTCGATTGTATGCACTATATACAACATAACTTTTCTATATGAATCAAAATTTAATTTTCATTTTTTATTAGATCAAGGATCAATATCTAGTGCACTAATATTTTTCAATATTTTTTTGATAATATGCTATATTTTCACATGTGCATAACCAAGAGCTTGATTTTAGAGAAAACCATTCACAAGAAATAAAAGTAAATATAATAATAAAATTTATTTATTTATTTATTTATACTTTTTGAGAATCCTATAATAAGGACTACATACTTAAAAAAAAAAAAAAATAACTGAATTCATTTGATACCCCAAAAGGTAAATCAAAAGTGATTTTTTATCAACATTTTGATAGGTGTAAAGGAGACATCATTCTAGGTATGGTTTAAAACTAGCGGGGTTCTATCCAAAGGGGTTTGATCTAAGGTTTTGCGATCAAAACCTCTTCAATTTTAATCCTTTAAATGAAGTTTTTCAAGGTTTAAATCAATATTTTCTAAAAATATGTGATTTCAGCAAAAATCAAGATCTCCTAGAAATTGTAAACCAGTATTGTGGGATCAACCAATCATCTGAGCCTGCTCTTGAAACTTTTGTGTGTGATAACATTACTAATTTTGAAAGTCTTCTCTATTATATTGAAGTAGGAAACATCATTTGGGATGCTGAAATTTCTTCTAAATGCTATGATTTGAATGTGGATGAAGGTATTATGAGTGTTGGTGAATCTTGTTTTTAGGACATTGAGACATATGGTAATATGATTGGGCTATGTTGTTGGGATGATGATAAACTTGAAAATTGTTGGGACTTAAAATTTCATGTAAATTTTAGGTCCCCATATTGAAAAAGAGGATTTTAACATTCAGAAATTCAAGTGTAAAAGCAATCTTAGGAGCACATTTTGAAAAATTATAATTTTGGATCTGTTCAATTTCAAGTGAAATCACTTTGCAGACATGTTAATTTATCATATGTGAGTGTCTTTGCAAATTTTTAGCCTCATACAATCTAATTTGACAAAGTTTCAAAGCAACAAGTTGATGGGTTTTCTAGAAAATTTGTTGTCAGCATAGTGGAATCTGTTAAAATGGTCAACTTTGAGGGTGAATATTAAGATAATGGATGATGATAATCACAAATAGATTGGTGTCTTCAATTATCTACACCAAATTCTACCTCCATGCCAATTTTTAGGGTGTTTGGATGTCATTTGGTATTTTTTCAAAATCAAAATCAAATAAGTTTTACATAGTTCAACAAGTGTAAGTTTTCAAACAATGCTGAATGGGAAACTTTGAGTGTTAACAGTTTTCAATCTAGATCAATTTGTGGAAAATAATGTAGTAAACATGTTCCCCTATCATGGCTCAACATATTGGTGCATTTTCATGAATTTTTCACATCATTTGATTGGTTTTCAAAAGCCATTTTGGAGGCTACCTGGCTCATTTTCGTCACTGTGCAGCAAAGAAAAGGTGCATAAGCAAGATAGGTTTGAGGTCTTACCAAATCTGCAATACATATTTGAGGTCTTGCCGAATCAGCAAGACATAAAAGAGTTTTCAAATGTCTTCATGACTTCACATCTCTTAGCGACATCTGCAAGAGTTTTCAAGTGTCTTGGCGACTTCATATGTATTGGCGACATCTGCAAGAGTTTTCAAATGTCTTGGCGACTTCATATGTCTTGGTGATGTCTGCAAGACATGAATGATTTTTTCAAATGTATTGGCAACTTCATGTGTCTCGGTGATATCTGCAAAAGTGGTTTGATGTCTTGGTGATATCTGCAAGACATGAATGATGTCTTGGCAATATCTGCAAGACATGAATGATGTCTTGGTGATACAATCTTCTTACAACAATTTGAATCAGCAAGAATTTCTAATATCAATGTAAGATAAAATAATTCTTCCTGATGCTTTATGTCACCTAGATGTGAATATGTATGGTCATAATGCAACTGAAAATTTGAACAAAATATGCTTATGGTGGAATTCGATAATACTTTGAGTAAAACTAAATTTTATTCATTTTATCAAAGGGATTTGAAAGTGGAGAATTATTTTATTCACGAGAAGCAAAAAGGGTAAGATATTATCAAATATTTGCACTAGAAGGAAAGATATTTTTTACCAAAGGTGTAAGAGTGCTTTGGGAAGTAAAATATTTTTATGGAAGAATTAACCAATTAGATAATTATTTTACCTAAAAAATATTTTCATGTGAAAGTGTAAATAAATCAATTTACATCAAAAGGAAAAAATGGGATAATTATTTTTACCAGAAGGACATATTGGAGATACATACCAGTAGAAAAGTAAAGTGGAGATTTCCAGCAAAGGAAAATTATTGAATTAATTTTCACGAGGGAAAAAGATAATGAAGATTAAAATATTTTAATTTTCTAAAAGGGAAATTAATTAAATATTTTATTTGCCGACGATAATTGAAGAGTTACAGTAGATGGATGTTGTGAAGAGTCACAACCCTAAAGAAGCAATGTATATATGTACAATAAAATCAGGTCATTAGGAGATTTAGGAGAGATAAGTAGGTTAGGTAGTTGGATAGGGTGAACTGTTGCCAAAATAAATATGATGTTGTATATTGTAAAATACTTTCAAATTATTTAATGGAGAAGAATGCATAAATTTTGTGAAATCCTTTCTTGGTGTTCAGTTGTTGTGATGAAATTATTTACATTTCTATCTGATTGTCTCCAACTTGAGGTCTTTTAATCATTTAAATTAGTATATCAATTATATCTTTGATTTATCGAAATGTATTCCCATTTTGTGTGAATTAATCAATTGGTGTCTACAAGTCAGATTTAAATTATTTTTGATGAATCACAATGATTTAAAGATTTATTTTGGATAATTGAAGAAGAGCCTAGTAAGAAAATATTGCAACACAATTTATGCAATCCATAAATTTAATAAAGTTTTATGCCAGTCATAGAACCTCATTCTCAAAGTTCCTAGCAACTAAAGTTAAGACAAAAGGGGAAACACATATTATTTACGTTTTGACTCCATTAGCCCAACAAAATTAGGCACTAGTCACACCAATTTCATTTTAGAATTTTATAAAATATTATTCAAGCATCCATATATCAATTCCAATATTAGGACTAGGAGTAATCTGTAAGCTTTTATCTATTACATTTGTGCCATTGTAATAGATCTATCAAATAAATCAAGTCATACAACCTTAAGTCTGCTTTATTCACATAGGTTCACCCGCCTAGGTCTAGTAGCACCTGAAGAGTAGAAGGTTTAAACCATTTGACCTCATCTGTTACCCTAAAGTGTATCAAGAGATTGGAAACCTCTTGAGGCATTTTACCTATGTTTTTGAGAGCTAACACATGTGATGTAATCTAGTTGAAGGAGTTACAAATGTGTGATTATTCTTTCCTCAATACATAGGAGGATTGCACATTATTTATGAGGCATGATATCTCTTCTGACCTTGATCATTATAAGGGTGTTAGTAAATGTGATAAGATTATGTCTTCAAGTAGCTTTGATCATTATCCTCATATTTTGTCATGTGGCAAAAAATATGAGAATGAAATGGGTGGTAGTAACTTGGCCTATGCCATTTGGTTGCCATGTGAAAAAAGATAAATACAAAGGTAGCCTAACACTTGTTTTTTAAAAAATGAAGTCACTCTTGTTGTTGTGGTATGATAGAGGCGAGTATGTATTGAAGGAGATCAACTCTTTTAATAAATTGGTATTTGACTGAGGAAAATATTGACTTCCCTTTTTTTATTTGGTGGCCTGCGCCACCAAGTGAGGTTAAAAATTTGAATAAAGAGTCCATTTCCCAATGGTTCTAGCACTTCATATACTCTTCCAGAAGCTTCTGAATTCTTGCTTTGTTCTCTGAGGAATAGTCATTCTTAGAAAGAGCCACTGATGACACTTCAAATTTTGAAAATTTGAAGTTGCCCATGTTGAAAAAAAATTGATTTGGGCACTTAGAAATGCCTCTGAAAAAATTCCCTAGTGACCTACTTTGGAGGGTCATAAATCAAATCCAGTTCATTTTCAGCTTGTATTCATTTGAAATATGGTAACATGCTTGCTTAGTTTTAGCTTATTGTGATGATGTTTGATAGAGTTTTTAAAAGTAGAGATGGAGGGTTCTAGGACTATTTTGTTGTTTCCAAACTCTTAGTCCTGTGAAGTATCCTCCTATTTAGACTAATATTTCACAGTTGAATGATTGTCATGAAAAATGGATTTTTGCTCTGCATTCCTCTCATATTCATGTGCTCCTTGTTTTGGTTTCAAAGTCTCGAGATTAGATTTGATATTTTTACTAGGTCAAAAGAAAATGTAATTAGCTTTGTTTTTACATTTGCATTTTCATAATCTTTCAAGGAGTTCAAGTTTGGTCCTTAATATCTTGTGAAGAATGTGGATTAAATGAAATATATATTGCAAACATACTCAATGGACCTAAACGACTTTTTGTTTCTAGTGGAAATTTTCCAGGAGGTGATTTGATAATTTTTCAGGGAGGTGACTTGGTGTGCTCAAGTTGGTCTCTAATAAGTGCAATTGCAGAAAAGCCTGAGGGACCCACTTTGGCATTTAATAGCTCACACCTCAAGATGAATTATTTAAACTTGTTTGTTGCAATGTATATTTGGTTCAAATTTCTACATTTCTATTAAAATTTTCAGCTCTTGGATGAGTTTTGATGGGTTAATTAATGTGTTGTTGACTATGAAAGGGCCAAAATTGGTGTTCCAAGAATTTTCAAATTTTCAAATTTTAAGGGAAACCCATTACTTGTTTTGGTCTAAAATGTCTCCAAATCCATTTTCATAAAAAAAAAGGTCATATGATGCATTATTTTAATGCATTTTGGGTGTGGTAAGCACGTTGTGAGGGCCAGTTTACAAAGGAGGTACCTAATTTTTTATGCATGGGAAATATTTTATTTAAAAACCATGTTTTAAATAATTGATTATTGATGTAAGGGCATTTGAAAACATTCAAAAAATTTATGTTTTGACAGTGAAGGGGAAGCATTGTCACTGAAGTGATGCAATGAAGTTTGTATGTTGGCTAGATCAGTATGCTGATGATCAGAGGCTATGGATTAAAGGGTTTTTCATCAATTATGTCTAGTGTTTCTACATTTTGTTTCATAGATTTGCATGAGGATCTAATCAAGTTATGAGTATCTGAGTTCTGATAGTTTTTTAGTTGTTCCATTTGAGTTCCTAATGGAAGATTATGTGATTTGGGTAACTAGAGTTGTGGATGTTTTTGTGGTGATTCGTGATGTTCGTGGATGTTTCTAGATTGTGTGTTGTTGGTCCACATTGATGGTTGAGCTCACAGTTGGTGATTTTCTTTTGAGAGTTCATGTTTTCTTGTTCTTAGCCGATAGGGTATTTGTGGCGTGTTGTGGACCTTCAAGGAATAAATTTTGAAGTGATTTCATGTTCAAGGATGTTGTTTTGGGTCCTTGCTTTGTTGTGACTAACATTGGGTGGTTCACATTATAAATTGTTTATTGTTTGAGGCTGACCTATTTGGGTCTGCACATTATCTTAATAGCCATTGTAATTGGGTTGGCATGTTGAGGGTTAGATGATGCGCAAATGATATAAATATAAGAGAAAGGGTTTTTTATTAGGGACAAAGGGGAGATGGATTAGTAAGATGGTTGATAGTGTGAAGTATGAAGCATGGTGATGAAGTATTCTGATCCTAAAGAATCACAAAGTAGAAGGAGTGTGGAGTTGAGCAGAAGGAGTCAATGGAAGATTATTATAAAGATTGTTATTATTTGAGTTATTTGTAATCCCTGGGCTATGCCCTAGAATGTGTTAAGTCCTAGAGGAATAAGTAATTGTTTTTTAGATTTGTTATAATAAGGAATGAGCTTTGAAGGATGGGTTTTTTCCTATTATGGTTTTCCCAAGATATATCTTGTGTCCGATGTTCGTGAATGTCTTTTATCTTTCTATGGATTAGCTATTAATTTATGTTGAATATTTGTTGTGATCATGGAGTTAGTAATTTAGGATGCAAGGTTGGACAATCCTTATTTGGGCCCTCCTACCTTAATTGCATCGAATGGTATCAGACTTGGTTGTGAGTCTGTAAGCATTCAAATTTGGTTGTTTATCTAATTTGTTTTAATGGGGAAGATTGGGAGGAGGATGAAGAAGGAAAATGAAACCCTAATATGTGAAGGGGATACTTTGGAGGAAGAATTGTGTGAAATCAAGAAGTGTAATTCAGAATTGATGGAGAGGATGAAAGAGCTAGGAGGAGACAAGTATGAGGCTCTTGAAGAAGAATTAAAAAATGTAAGAAGGAGAAATGAAGAACTAGAAATAGAGTTGGATATTTTTGAGGATCTTGAAAAGGAATTTGTAGAAGGATTCAAGTTGTTTGTAAAAGATGAAAAGAGGAATGGAGATCTAGAGGAGAGTTTGAAAGCGCTAAATAAGGAGAATAGTTTGTAGAAGGATATATCTGGTTTGAAGGAACATGTTGATTAGTTTGAGCAGTCACTTATAGTATTCTAGAAAGAGAATGAGAATCTAAGCCTGAATTTTGTGATGTTTCTTGTGATACTAATGATTAGTGTGAAGTGGCATAAGTCTCTTTAGAAGGTGAGGTTGAAGATAATAGTGTAATGAAGCCTGCGATTTTTGGTGATGGTATTGGTTTAAAAATCATGTAGAGAATGGGATATGAAGGAAAAGGATTGGGAAAGCATCAAAAAGGAATTAAAAAACCTATTGAGCTAGTAATAAGATAAAAATTGAAGGCTTTGGATATGACAGAGGTAAGAATGCTATTACAAGTTTGAATTAGGGAAGAAAAAGTATGTATTGTTCACATTGTAATAGGCATGGACATGAAATGGAGTTGTTTGGGATCTATATCCTTGTAAGTTATGTGGATTAAGGAATCATTTTGAAAATATGTGTTGGGTTAAAATGAGAAGGAGAAAGCCTATGGCAGATTGTAAGTAGATGAATTATGGATGGATTGATGGAGCAAAATGGAAACATGTTACTTGTATGCTTAGAAGATCATACAAATGGAAGGACTCATTGTTGGAGGGAGAGAGGGATCACGATGCAAAGAAAGAAGACATTATGGAAAGCATAGAGGAGGAGATGACAAGAGTCATAATACTTATCACAATGAAGGCTACCAAAGGAGTGAAAGAGGATTTTCTAGAAGAGGAACCTATTTTCATTTTTGGAGGAAGAAAGAATCAAGCACGATATGTCATCAAGAACCTAATACCAGAGAAGATAATTAAAGAGAAGCAGTAAAGGAAGTAGAGATAGTTTGTGTAGATGAAGAAGAGCTTGAATTAGTTTAGCAGAGGAAGAAGAACCTTTGGAGGTATTATATTTCATAGTGGAATCAAAAGAAGGTGTAGCATTGATCCTAAGGAGAAATTTTATGTACTAGAGTGAAGTAAATGTGAATGAAGGAATAGAAAAAGACAATTTTCTTGAGGCAGCTTGCAGAAAAGGCTTGTTCAGATTATTGACCAGTGAGGTAGCACATGAATTGCAAGTAGATTGCCAAATGTTGACTTTGACAAGATAAAAAACCTGAGGCAAATTACAAGAAGGGATTGCTTAGACCACCCACCAATGAGGCAGTGCAAGGCCTACAAGTAGAACACCAAACCAATTCAAAGAGAGAAACTTGAGGCAGTTTTGCAGGGTGGACTTGAACATAATGCTAACCTTGAGATAGTTACAAGTACCTATGGATAGATCGAATAACTAATGCAAGAGACAAAATTAGATTTGATATAGTACAGACCAAAGTGAAGAGGTTCACTTTTCAAATATTTGTGAGAGTTTGATGTAGAGGCATCCAAAAACATTAAAAAAAATGAGGCAGTTGATACTGAAGTTGCAAGGTTGTCATTGAAGTGATGCAATGAAGTCTGTATGTTGGGAAGATTAGTATACTAATGAAAAAAGGTTGTGGATTAAAGGGTTTGTCATCGAGTATGCCTAGTGTTTCCATGTTATGTCTTAGAGATCCACATGAGGATCTAATTGAGTTATGAGTATCTGTGTTGTAACAGTTGTTTAGTTGTTCTAGTCAAGTTCCTGAAGGAAGATGATGTGATTCATGTAATTGGAGTTGTTGCGAACATTTTTGTGGTGATTCATGATGTTCGGGGATGTTTCTAGATCATGTGTTGTTGGTATACTTTGATTGTTGAGCTCGCAATAGGGTATTTTCTTTTAAGAGTTCATGTTTTCTTATTCTTAGCTGACACGGTGTTTGTCGTGTGTTATGGATCTTCAAGGAATAAATTTTGAATTGATTTCACGTTGAGGATGTTGTTTTTGGTCCTTGCTTTTTTGTGACCGATGTTGAGTGATTAGCATTATAAATTGTTTATTGTTTGAGGTTGACCTATTTTGGTCTACACGTTATCTTACTAGCCATTGTAATTAGGTTGAGATGTTGAGGGTTAGATGATGCATGGATGATATAAATATAGGAGAAAGGATTTTTTATGATGGATAGAGGGAAGATGGATCAATAAAATGCTTGATAGTGTGAAGTATGAAGCACGTTCATGAAGTATTCTAATCCAGAAGAATCACAAAGAAGGAGTATGGAGTAGAGAAGAAGGAGTCGATGGAAGATTGTTTGAAGATTATTCTTATTTGAGTTATTTTTAATCCTTGGGCTATGGCCTAGAATGTGTTCAACCCTAGAGGAATATGTAATGTGCTTTGAGATCTAATAAAAGGAGGAATGAGATTTGAAGGTAGGATTTTCCCTGTTAGGGTTTTCCTAGGAGATATCTTGTGTCTGTTGTTCATGAATTTATTTTATGTTTTTGTGGATTAGTTGTTAATTTATGTTGCATATTTGTTGATATCATGAAGTTAGTAATTTAGGTTGTGAGGCTGGGCAGTCCTTAATTAGGCCCTCCTACCTTGACTATGTCAATTATTAACACAAACAAAAAAATCATAGCTCTAGGTGTCATCATTTGTGCGCAATCAATTTTCTTAGTTTGGCCTACAAGTGTAATCAAAATTTGCATTTTTCTTAATGTTTCATATGATTATGTTTAAATATTTTTGAATATTTTAAGCATTATTCAAATATGAAAAGTACATTTAGGGAAAAAATAGAATACATCTTCAAATGTATTATAGCAAAGAAAGTTTAATTCTTGCTTTTGATTGGTCCAGACACTGCTTTCACAACTTTCACTATAGGAAAAATCATTGTCGATCATTGTTTTGATTTGTCTTTCCCATTTGTATCGATAATCAGTGATGGTAGTTCATATTCATCACCCATTATAGATTGAGTTGTCTTATTCCTCATCAAAATTATGATGAGAAATCTTACATTCACTTCATCGCACATCTCTTTTCACAGGAGATTTTGAGTTTAAATAACTGATGAGTGATGGTTGTTGTGTCCATCGCCTATTGCTAATTGGTGGGTCTTCTTTCCAAAGAAATGAGTGATGGTTTCTTCCTAGCAATTTTTTTTATTTAATAGACATATGAGTAGTAAAAAATGCAAGTTTTCAAATGTTTTTTGTGCAAAAGAAAGTTTATTTTATTTTTATTATTGGCCAAAGCAAAGTCTCATGAATGCACGACAACAATAATTCCATCTCCATCGCTCATCTCTTGTTCTAAATGAAAATGGAGGAGGCAAATAGCGATGGTAAATTTTGAGTGTTCTAGCTATGGTAAACATCTAAGGGAAAATATAAAATATTTTCAAATGTTAATATAAAAATCAAGATTAATTCTTGTTCCCTATTGGTTGAGCAAACTATTGATAGTTCATCACAATTCTCCAACTCTCATGGCAGCATCACTCATCTCCATTTTGGGATGGAGGAATGAAATCAAATTAGAGATGGCTCAAAGTTCCATCACCTAGCTCTATTGTGAGATATATTTGTCTCTTGCAATCAGCAATGGCTTATGTTGAGTGATGGCTATGGGAAAACTTTTGCATTTATTTCTTATGGAATCACTCATCTTTGTTTTGGATGGAAAGAGAAAATAGAAAAAAGAAATGCATTTGTCTAAGTGATGAGAAATCTGAAGGGCATATTTTAATTTTTTTTCAATATATCAAAAGGCATCTTCAACTATTCTACATTCTTTAGGAGTAAATTAAACCAAAAGACATAATCACGTTATTTTGCTTCAAGCTGATTTTTAAACATATGTATAGGCTACAAGGTGGTCTTTTATACTCCAAAATGTTGCCTAAACTATTTCTATTGCATGGGAAGCAATTTGGGTGAATTTTAATAGATTTTCTGGCTACCAGTGAAGTGAAAAATCCCTGAAAAACTATTTTTTCATGACCCAAAAATTAAACTCAGCATATGGGTAAAATTTTTACCTACAATGAAGGTTAAAATGTAACTTTCAAAAGCATTTTTAACAATTGGGTGAATGGTTTTTGACTCTAAAATTAATACTTTTCACATCTAAGAGAAAATAGAGCTAGTAAGTGAGTCTTTACATATAAGTAATTTTGTGCATGGGATTTTCAAGTGAAGACAAGTGGAAGAGGGAAATCATTTTCAGTTGTGAAAATGAAGGTAGATTAAGAGGGAAAAGCTTTCATGGGGAAAGTAATTTTTAGCTGTAGGGTAAATAATGAAGAAAGTCCTCTCGATAAGGGAATATTTTTTTGTTAAAGGATAAGTGAATGCAAGAGGCATGAATCAAAGTGCAGATTGGAGATTCTTCATGAGTTGGAGGTGGTTACAGGTCAAGGGAGGATGAAGGATCTAGGTGCTACATACTGATGTTGTTTAGGGTTTCTTCTCCTTATTTTTTTTCTCTAGCTGAAGAGGGGATTCCAAGAGGATTTTATTTTCTCTAGTTTCTGAATTGTGTAATTTTTTGTACAATGTGAATCTGCTAGATTTTGGGTTGTTCTTGAATTTTTAGATTTGATTAATGTAATATGATTTACTAATAGTGGCACGAAAAATTCAATCTACAGTTTAGGATGAATAATGTCATATTATCAATGTCTCCTTTATGTAATACAATGATTTTTTAATCAAAATAATCCATAATTGTTGAGATTTTCATTACATACTAGTTGTGATGAATGTTTTATTTGATAGCTTTTATTCAACTAATAAATTAAATTCATCTTTTAGTTAAGCATTAAGAGCATTGTTATTATGTAAGGATTTTGAAGTAGATTGATAATATGTCGATTAGTGGTTGCATTACTATAAGGTAGTGATGTTTCGAAGGCTATTGAATTAATGTCTATGTTGTTATTAGCGGATTATTTCATCTTGACCCTATTATAGATAAGGCACTGGATTATTAGGTTTCTTTGTTTTCAAAACCTAGAAGGAATCACCATATTTTAATAAAAAACCACTATGTTGTGTTTTTCCTATTTTATAGGATATTGGTATTTACCATGTTCTCCATGCTAGTTAATGCAGGTTTTCCAATATCTTAGCCAATGTTGAGTGATATTTCATGTTTCTTGGCATATTCTTGGGAGAGCATTGTATGTTGAGCAATACCCTATTGAGTGTTGTTGTAAATCATTAGGTGTTGCTAAAAGGGTCACCCCCTAGGTCCTACAGAGCCTGAAGTGCAAGGGAAATGTATTCCAATCTCATTTCCTATTCATTGGCCAAATCCTACACTAGATCTGAGTATGAAATGTGGCTTACTTCTAGGATTTAGTGGGACATGTTGATTTGGGAACCAACAAGGAACTTGTTGGTGGAGTGTAATTAGTGGGTGCAACTTCATGTTAAGTAGTAGGAGAATCAACATCAGTCTATTCTTTCTTTCATAGTTGCAAGTTTTGCAACTTCTCTAAAAATGCTATTCTAATTTGTAACTACATTTTTTGTTGTTCAAACCTTCCATAGTCAACTATCAAATTATTGTATTATGTTATGAACAATTCCTTTTCTGTAATCATTGATTCCACTATGGCTCTTGTGAACTGGGCAACATGTACTAATATATTTGCTACCTCTAGAGCTGATTTTTATGACACTTGTTTTATTATCAAGCCTCCACTATAGTTTGGTGTAGGTTCTACAATATCAAGTTTCATTGTACTTGGGGCCAAGGACCAAATAGCTAATGCATCCCACTACTAAATGAAAGTAGATCCTTGTAATGCAATTGTAACTCCTCCTCTTCTGAATTGTAAAGAGGCATGTCACATCTTTTTATTGTATCAAAGGCTATTTTTTAAGCCAAGTTACATTCTGGTAACAACAAAATACCACTATTTCTTACCAATTCTCTTCCCTCGTTTATAGTCATTTTCTAAAACTTAGCTCTCATTTCATTCAAGACTTTTGTCGAATGGTGGCATCAGGAAACTTTGTATGAAGGCTTCTTTCTTTAGCGAGATTGCTAACATAGTCATCCCTCTTCACAGGCTATAGGAAAATTCCATGAAAGCTTGATACCTCACAAATGCATTCTCATCTGTAAACTTTGTGCATTCTTCCACATGTACATCATCTTTGCCATTAACCGTAGTGAGGTTAGCCTTACTCAACCTAATATTCAATTTTTGTGTCACCATCATTGTTGGTGCAGAGGTCATTCCTTCTTACATTTCCTACTCGGATACCCCAATTTCATCATCAAACTCTTCATCAACATAATCTACCAAACCATTATCATGGAAAA
Source organism: Sequoia sempervirens (assembly GCA_007258455.2). NCBI lineage: Eukaryota > Viridiplantae > Streptophyta > Pinopsida > Cupressales > Cupressaceae > Sequoia > Sequoia sempervirens. Next base: position 485,346,088 of record VDFB02271358.1, read on the forward strand.
ACAGGTCCTGAAGTGGTGAAAAATTTAGAAAAATAAGAGTTAGGCAACTTGATATAAAAATTTGAATAAGTTATCTATATTATTTCAAAAAATTGTACGAATAGAATCTATATAAAATTGAATCTAGTTTCTAAACTACTAGGTTTATTTAAAAAATAAATAAATCTATTGGGTGAAAATTCAAAATTTCAATGGAGTGGTTCTTAAATTTCAGGGAAAAAATAAGAAGTAGGTGTCCATTTCACCACCCTAACCACAATAAAATGATAATATTTTAGATATAAGTAGAGGACTCATGTCTCAATGTGATGCATATTTTTTTGTATTTTTTTTCATGTAAATAATTAATTATGATTTTTTAACAACTTTAAAAAAATATAAAAACGCATATGTCTGACCACCACTTGGTCAAAACTTCATGAAATTCATTTTTTTTTTAATCCTATAGTATGCAAAACATAGAATGTGACACATGTTTCAAATTAAAAAAATGTGATACCATTTGAAAGCTATAGATTTTTTTTAATCAGCCTATCAATCAGACTTTAGTCATAATTCAAATAGAAAATGAATAATAATTATTTATTAAATTCAAAGTAAAGCATAATTTATATTGGTGGAAAGCTAAGAATCTCCTTTAAAAACCCTTTCCATTTCATCAATTTTGGGGAAAAAACAAGTTGTCAGCCACATACCCTACACATACCCATCATATCACCACTTTTTGGGCCATCATGATCTTGCACATACCCGAGTAGTAATTGCATCATTTTTCTTTAACTTATTCTTCCTCCTGGTGAAGAAATTTATTTTTGGTTCCTGAGGTGGCTGGGATGTAGGTTTCTCCTCCATCACAAGGATTTCTCCCCCACCCTATTCTTCTTCTTTTGGGTCTCTTCCCTTATCTAGGATCATCTTCTCACTTTCAATATGGCCCACCACTATCTCAAAGTTTTGGAACACATATTCCATTTTTTGCATTATATTTTCAATTTTTGGAAGAGCAGTAATGTGAGGTTTCTTCTCCCTTATCTTTCTTTGCATTTTATTTAAAGGAATCCATCTTTCTTTTCTCCTCTATTTCTCCAAAAGATCAAATACATTCCTTATCACATCCTTAGGGTACCAGAAAATATGCACAAACTTATAACTTTTATTCATTTCCTTAAGCAAGCCATGAAGCCTTCTAGATCATACCTTTCCCTTTCTACTTCTCTTTGCATGCAAAAATATTTGAGTACATCATGTATCTTATTCCAACCTCCCTTTGTCATTACACAATCAGAGAAGCATGTATATGAAGGAAAAAATGTTCCCTTTCCTTGATTCAACAAATGTTCATTTTCCATGCTTCCCAATTGCCATATTACTACAAGGAAACCAATTCTCTTTAGCACACATTTTGATAGTAAGTTAGGTGCACTAGTGGAACCATATACTCATATAATAGTGTATGCAGAATAAGGGATAACATCTCCCCAATTGTGATCAACTCCAAATTTAGGCCTGAACAAGTAGCTCCAAAGTACTATCCATTCTATCCAAAGTCATATTTTGTCCAAAATAATGTGCACCTTTTAATAGAAACATGTGCATTAACAATGAGTACCAACTAAACCTAACTCCATCTGCACCCTTCTTTGATTTTATCAAACCCTCATGAATTATTTCTACAAGAAACCCCACATAGTCATATACCATGCAATGTTGGGGGTGTTGAATGTGGGATGCCATATACATCCATGCCATGGGTATTCAAGTTATAGGTTCGTAACCAATTATCTAATAGATAGAGTAAAATTTTCTTTGGAAATATGGAACAAAATAAAGTTAACAAGAAAAGGCTCTTTATCAAATTGTCCCACTGAGTTTTTGGCCCCAAATTTCTACTAAGTACCATGGTAGTGTATGGAATCTTAATGCAATCTTAGTTCTATGATAATCTTCCTTAAGAACCTTTTCATCAATTTTAGCCATATCATCACTCCACTCGGTGAGTTTAACAACACGAGCAATTTCATCCCTTGTGATTTTAACCATTTCCTTTCCATCATATGTCCTTATAGAGCTTGTGACTAGATCAATGTTGATTGCTATTTCTTTAAGAAAATCAACATCCATATAAAAATTGGGTATAGTCAACTTCTTTAGGTAAAGATTCTAAGGATTACAAACTGGAATACCCATGTTTCTATTTCTAAACCAGCCATAGAACAATTCTCACCTAGTGCAAGGTAGTTTGGCATCCCTAATAGAACTATTTTTTTCAATTCATCACTTGACCACTTGCGAACCTTGGAGAGGCAATTGACCCTTAGATTTTTCACTAGTCAAGGTTGGTAGCTAGTTAGTGAGGTCTCTACTCAATTCTTTTGGGAACAGAAGCTTCCCCTATCAAATAACATGATTTTGTTTCGGGAGCCATAACTTAAGATTTTTTAATAAGGCATGTATTATAGTTTTTTGGAATAAATTATTGTAACAATGGATTTTGACACCCTAATCCTTTCTAGCACATCTAGGGGTTTTCACCTAAAAGCAGAAAGAAGGGACAAAATGGGAAGTTGTCACACTCAAAGCTAATGCAAGAGTAGATGAAATATGAATGAAGTATTCCAATTTAATGATCTAAATGTAATACATTGAAAAATTAAATGAGTTACGAATGTAAAACCTAAGAAATGTAACTTGTTTGAAAACACATTGTGATATGTAAAAATGACCTAGAAATGATTGTGAAACAAAATAGAAACTTGTAAAACTAGAAGCGTGCACTTGAAAGTTGGAAAGTGATTGGATGGAGGTCTAGAATGTTGCAGAGTACACTAAGAAATCCCACTAGGATGAATTCACCATTCTAGGAAAATTAGTCATGTTTCTAAAAAAGTCTATCGAAATAGGTTTCAGGGTACTGGGTGCCCAGATCTAAAGAAAACTTATTTTCTATACTATCGGTGGGACTAATTCTCCACCAATGGTGAATTATTCCACCTCTAAATTTTTAAAAACTCAAAGTTGGAATCTGTAGCTTTCTATCTACTCTTTCTGCTCTTGAGATACTTGAATCTAAAATTATTATTTATGACGCTTTGGATGACTTCTTGTTGATGATTTGACCTTGTTGACAAGGAGATGAGCTCAATAAGTTTGCAACCTATTCTTTGAATTTTTCCAAGCCTTCAAGGTACCTAAATCTGCAATCACACAGATAGGAAGAGAAAAATGTTGAATGTTAGGGCATGGGGGTTTTCCTTGGTCAAACCCCTTTTAGGTAATTAAACTACAATGATGAAACAAAGTAATGCAACATGCAACAATGAAATAAAAAACTTGCCTTAATGATTGATCTTGATTTGTTGCAGCAATAGATGAGTATTCAACCTTCGAATGTCTAAAAATGATCTTGAAATCTCTCTTCGTGACCTAGCTTGTTTTAGAAGAATGATAAAATGAATGATAGATGAATAATGAATGAGTTAGTTGAATCCGGTGAAATGATAGGGAAATCATTTTCTTATACACAATTATGCCGTAATTCCCAAAAATACCTCATCATAGGCTAACCTTAGGTCTTATTGAATAAAAACCTGAAAGTAAATTGAAATTATCTTGAATTTTGTGCCAAGAGGGCCTAATTCGCCCTTAATGGAAAATTAGTCCTACTTAAGGATTTTGAGTGGTTGTTAGGAATTGTGATAATTTAAATAATGTTTGTTAGGTTCTTCTTTAAGAAGACATTTAAATATGTCCTATAATTGCATAAATAGGCCATTAAAGCATAAGGAAGGTGTAAATATTGATGACAAGCCTAGAAAAGTGTGAAGGTTTCCTACAAAACCTTACAACACTTTGAAATATGGCTTGGTAAGTAATAAAAAGATTATATTGAGATGAATTATAATGAAAAGACCCTAGAAATGTGTGAAGATGTGTTACAAGACCTTACAACACTTTTGAAAGACACTATAATATTCTTATTTAATTACAAGCATCAAGACCTAATGTGAATGTGTAATTCATATTACAACACTAAATCTAAGCAAAATAGGCCAAGCATCACAGGAAAAAGATCCAAATGACCATGAAAATGCCCAAAGATCCATTTTTCTATGGTACACTTACAACTCAAATAAGTGTTTGACACAAATTACAACAACACGGGATCAACCAATTCCCCTTATTTATGAATGTCAAACCTTGAAATTCAAAACCAAGAAAACCCTAATTGATAGAAATATTTGGAGACGATAGTTTACCAAAAAGTTGGGATGAGAAGGAAATAATCCACTTACTAGATTTCTATAGGTTACCAACCCTAGCTTTGATGTCAGATACACCTGGAAACCACAACATGAGCTCTCCAAACATGCAGAATGTCTTTTACAATGATCAATTACACTCTTAAAACCAATTTTAATAGCCATACAACTTCCTACTTTGGTAGATTGATGTCCTTTCCACTATTAAGGCTCACTCACATGAACTAGAATGGCTCACTTTCCTTCGAACTAAACTTTCAATGCCAGTCATTGATCATGTGGATGTGTTTATTGAGAGACAATCTAGATTTAGTTAGCCTAATTTGGAAAATATGACTATATGTAACCATAGTAATCATCAAATAACAATAAACCATGTGGAACCACTTGCTTGTGATCTTCGGGCTCCACCATTTCTTTATCACTATTTCCATAATCCATGTGTTATCATACCCCCACCCTCATGAGTCTTAACCCATGTGAAACTCTCATCAGTGGGGGGCCAGAGACGGGGTAAGATTAAATCTCATGCCTTTAATATATTCAAGTTTTAGTCTAATACCAATTACCCATGTTCTTATTCCTTTGACACAACCAATGGTCTATATTAAAAGATCTCAAATATTATTAAAACACCTTCCATATACCTCCTTTTAGTAGTGAACACTTTATTATCCATGCCCTTTACTAAAATATTTGATTAATATTTTCCTTTATTCTAATGTCTTTCATACCCTCCAAGTTATTCTATGTGGTAATCACCTGCTTCCTCATTGAGAAACAAAGGGTACAAGTGGGCCTCTCACAAGATTGCAAGGAGTGGTCAAGATTGACCCATGCCACCCACCATCAACTGTCAATCCTTGATCCATAAAACATTAACTATCTCCAAAGCTTGGTGGGTTCCTTCACAAGAAAATAGGTGTCAATTAGTCAACCAACCAGTGTGATTTGTTTAATATAAAATAAAATCAGACAGGGTGGTGGCAAGTGGATAGGATGAAACCCAATCACCCAACATCCACCATCACTGTCATTTCAATACCACTTGTAGATTATTTAAAGGAACTTGGGCCCACTAGTGTTGAAGAAACGTGGCTTACATCCACTAGTCCATGTGATTAATTAAATGTGAAATGAGGCAGAATGGGGAAGCAAGGAGTGGTCAATATTTTCTCATGGTGATCAAATGGTTAACATAGAACCTAACATCTGTACATGTCAAAAATGTTAGTTTTAAGAAGGGGACCAACTAGGTCGATGGGACCAAGACCCATCGGATTAAAGACTTTAAGACTTAAGTCATTTTGATGGTAAATATTTTTCTTGACTTAAAAAATATTAAAGCAATGGTGAAACACTTGATGGTAGAGAAACCTAGACCACAAGTCCAGTGATGATACATTTTATATGACATAAGTCATGACTTAAATGACCTAGAATAGGGTATAGCAAGTAAACAAAGCAATTTAATACCTAGGGTAAAAGAATATGAAATTTGAAATGAGGGATTTTGAACCAAGCAATAGAATACCTAGGGTAAAAGAATATGAAATTTGAAATGAGGGATTTTGAACCAAAACCCTAAAACCAAGCCTAAGGTACAAATGAAAAGGATAGTGATAAGACAAGGAACTAGTAATTTTTTTTAAAATTAGATGGTCATCCAGGAAGGAAGCATAGATGATTAGAAGAGAAAATATGGTGGAGCATTGTTTCTTGGTGATTGTTTGGTTTCCTCGTTGAGAAAGAAACATGACTCAATTTTTTATCTATAATAGAAGAAAAATACATTAATGCATCTTCAATTTGTACTCAAGTATTGTGGATGAACCATAATTTGAGGGAGATGAAGATCGAGTTTGATTACCCTATCTCTATTCTTTGTGATAACAGCAGTGCCATAAATATCTCAAAGAATCTAGTGTTGCATTCAAGGAAAATATACAATGCCGTCAAGTATCATTTTTTCAATGAAAAGGTTGCAGAAAAGGAGGTGAAAGTGGGTTATGTTGAAACAAAGGAGAAAGTATAAGATATATTCACAAAACTACATCATAAGGAAACATTTGATTTTCTTTGGTAAAACTTGTGAGATATCGCTCCCTCCTCTTGAATCAAGAGGTAGCATAGGCTTGGGGGAAGATTTGTCTTTCTACTACAAGAAGGCTTAGTGGTATTGTAGAGTGTTTTCATGAGTAGTGAAGCATGGACTTAGGGGAATTCTATCTAAGAAATAGTTTTCTAGATTATAGTGTAGTGTTTTAGAAATGCAAAGAGGAGGACAATTTGTTTGAATTCTTGGTATTTTCAATTGGTGTTAAAGGGGGAGAATTTGGACTCAAAATGATACATATTCTAAGGGCAAGAAATCAATCTAAGGGGGATAAATGTGTTTGTATGTAACTAGTTGGTTTTATAGGTGACCAAATATTTTTCTATTTTCCATCAATGAAAAGGGGGAGATGCTTGGACAAAGGTTATCATTGATATCAAAGGTTGTTAATGATGAAGAAGATTGTACAAGGACTTTAATTATCATTATATTTCCATAAACTTATCATTTGGAATTGCAATATAGAAATATATTCTAAATTTATTGTATTATGTTGTGTATCAAAAGTTACCTTATTAATAATATCACTAATTAGTTTTATTGAGATATTACTAGCTTGCAAAGGTTGGTGTGATTGTCATATGCTTGCAACATCTTGCATACATTTATTCACTATGATAGTGGTGATCTAGAGGACTATAAGTTATAATATTTTTTCTTGGTATTTATTAGGTTCAATGTTTCTCATATATCCCTTATAGAGACATTGTAAACTCTATAGTTTGAAAGGATAGTATGCCTACACTTTCTCTATCATATTCTAGCTTTTTTGGAGGGTATGTTTAGAATAATTTTTTTTTGAAGTGATATAAGGTTTTTTGTTTCTATCATCCATTTGGTGTTCTTAACTTGTGTAGTAACAAATAGTAGTGTTTAGAATTCAAATCTTATATTTGGTGTCAATATAGGACTTGATTAAGGTTTCTATGGTAGTGCATGATGTCATGATCTATTGGTAGAAAGAAATTTTATTTTGGATTGACATGTTACATCTTTCATGTAATTTGAATCTAGGTCCACCTTATGTCATTCTTATTTTCTTTTGGATCCCTAACCAACATATAAGAGTGTAAATACAATATCTTGTATATATTTCACTATTGTGTGAATGTATTGTGTAAGTGATGTCAACTAGAATTACACCAATGAGAACAAAATTTAGTTGTAGGTGTAAACTGAAGAGAATTTTGCATTCTTTTTTATGCAACATCATCAGAAGATCATATGAAGAGTACAATATTGTCTGAGGAAACTTTGGAACATGTATGAGTAGTGTTCTATTGTGTAGCAGATCCATAAGGTTTATCTATGTATTTTGGTAGGACTAATGTTCTACTTGTAGAGGTGGTGCTCAGTTCTTTCCATTGGGGTTTGGTGTCTCTAGTAGGTTGGTTCCTACAAATACATCAAGGTATTGGTGTCTCTAATAGGTTGGTGCTTACTCCAACATGTAAAATTCACTTGTATACTTTCCACATTTGAAGGTTGGATTTGGATAGTAGATTTGAGTAGCTATCCGGGTGACAATAGTTTTTCCATCTTGGGTTTCCATGTATATTTGGTGTTCTCTTGTGCGCTTTATTCTTTATGTTTTTTTTTTATGCAATGAGTAGGATTAAATATTCAAGTTACATGATATTATATTCTATGTTGAAGTTGAAAATTTTAAATTGATTATATGTACTATTGATTCACCCCAACTCTCAGTACATTGTGTGCCCTTCAATTGGCAACCCAAATTTATGTACTAGTGGTCTTCTGACTAGATAGTTGTATTGCATTTGATTGCATGTATGTACATGAATTTTGATCTTGTAATAAATTTGCATGTTTTTGATCTTGAATGTTATTTTCTATGTAAGCTATGTTCAAGGGAGAATCTCCCTTCGTTATATTAGTGTTTGGTGATATAAATTTTATAATATTTTTTAGAGAATTGAATACGATTTTATTTTACTACTCCATACTTATGTACATATCTATACATTTTTTTAGCTTCCATTCATATATTCTTGAAGTATGTGCAAGTTCAAAAAACATATATTCTTCTTTAGTTCTGCCAGCACCACCATCATTCCCTAGTACATGTTACTTTTTACTAAAGGATAGGGCTTTAAATGACCAAATAAATTAAATATTTTTTATTTAAAAATTATTATTAAAATAATCACCACCATGTAGGGAAATGGTGTGCCTTCCCCCTATGTGGTAAGATTGGGAAGCCCTTGAACCCTACCCCATTAAGGGTTGGTATACCCTAAGGGACCATCCTCTATCATAACCTAGGTTGTGATAGGATAGTGATGCCTTAGGCCTTTCCTCCATTAATAGGAATGGTGAGTGATTTTAAAACACCCCTCCAAAGCTAGCCTTTTAAATACTATTTTTTATTTTTATTTTTAACAATTTATTATTATTATTTTAAAAAAATATATATAATTATAAAAAAGGAAATTAGTTGTGTTAACCAACTATAGTGTCTACAAAACTTTATATTTTTTTGTGGTTTCTTAAAATTTAGGAGCCCATCAAAATTTAGCCACACCTTGACATTTGTTAAAGGTTTTCTTGTCTAATTATAGCTATAATTGGCTAGTTCTCAAAATTTAGTGATAGTTTTGTCAAATTTGGCAATGACAACATGAAAAAATTAATTAACTTCACTTTTCTGACCCCTACATCATTGGTAATTTAGTCTTTCACGTCCATTTTTAGAGGCTCTATTCATGCACATACAAGATTCATTTTTAAAGTATATTTGTATAAACAAGGTAAAATTTTATGCTTTTCACAATGGTGTAAATTATTTTTTATTTTTACTTTTATTTTTTAGAAATTTAATTATTTTATACTCACCTCGCTATGTAGTTTTTATTTTCAAATATTTAAAGATTTGGAACACTATTGTATACAAACTCATATTTGGGTCTAATTTTTTAATGTTTCTATTTTTTATTTACTTTATAGTGGTTCAATTTTTTTGTCTCATTTTTTCGTAGAATTATATTTTCAACATGTGTTTCACTTTAAACATCTTAAGCATCAACTAAATGCTCTTGTCGATTTGTAAATACACTAATATAAAGTTCCACATGCTATTTTCATGATTTTGTACATTATTTTGTATTTTTTTTTAATACATAATACTATATTAAGTGTCATGGGTAGTTTTTCTACACTTGATTATTTATAATTACAACCTTTTCTACCTTGATAAAATTGTCCCATGTTTTTGCACATCCTTTTCTAATTTTAGGTCCTACCTTGTACATCATTTGGTATTACTACTTCATTTTATTGCGCTACATTGTAACACAATTTCAAAGGAAATGTTGTACCTCTCCCTTGTAAAAACAATGCTAGGTTAGCATACTATTGGTGCTAATGTTTCTTTAGTTTCTTTTGAGTGATATATCTATCTTCTTTTTTCTAGTATATACTACGAAAAATGGAGCAACTAGCTACACATATATTTTCCTAAATTATGGATCTAAGTTGATGTAAAATTTCCTCAATTATGGATTTAATCATTGTTTGATTAATACTTTTGGTCTTACTAATGTCCAATTTTGTCTTTTTGATCTTGATATTCGTCATAATTTTAAATGAGGTTTTTTAATTTCACCACTATGGCAATCATTTTTTAATAATCATTTATATATTGTTTACGCTCCATTAGCTTTCTTCATGTTTATCTTCATGCTCCTACTTCTTTTTGGAATTTCTTTTGGATACTTATTATTCCTTCAGATGATTCCTCTTATATCAAGGGACATCTGCTATATCTATGGTTGAAGTAGTCTTACTCCATTCTTTCCTATATAATTTTACATTTTTCTTTGTTTTGGAGAGGGATTTCCCATAAATTTTTCTCTTCTTTTTGTATGAGAGAGATGTACGTGTACATGTGTATCTTGTTGGCAACACAAGGGTAGACAACTAAGAGGGGGGTGAATCAGTTGTCACCGAGTTTAAAACTTATTAAACTTATTAATCCTTATTCTCAGATCTGATCAATCTTAATGAAATCATGAATCAACAACACATTAGAAACACACATAACACCAAGATTTTTATGTAGAAACCCTATTAGGGGAAAACCATGGTGGAGTTCAATCCACAAGATTATACCTTGTTAAAAGTATTAGAAGAATAAATGGGGAACAAACATGCATTCAGGCACACTTCCTAGAGATCACTACTCAATTACAAAGAAAGACACACTATATTACAAAAAAATTCAGATTACAACCATCTGGATTTTGAATGAAGAAAATAGAATCTACTAATGCCTGATTACAGTTCCAGTTAAACACATGAACACTTCTTCACTCTTCTTCACTCTTCTTCATACTCTGCTCTACCTTTGAACAATTTGAACAATATTCACACACACAAAGAGAAGCACACCCTTGCACACTTCAATTTGAACAAAAAAATCACTCTTATATATCCACAACATGAAATTACATTCACTACAAGTCAGACACAAATAAATAATAAAATGAATACAAACTGTTGTCCAAAAAAAGAGGATAATTTTCAATGTGAATCAACCAAGGTATCCGCTACATAGTGAAGACCCAAATCAACATTTCAAACATAAAAACATTTTAGTTAATTTCTCTTTGAAGATCCACAACACACTTCAACACCTTGTCGACCAAGAACAAGAAAAACATAAACACATAAGAGAAAATCACCATCCATTAGCACAACGATCAATGCGGACATGCAACAAAGATAGATCATGATCTAGAAACATCCAAAAACATTATGAAATATTAGAGAAGAATCCACAACAACTAAACTAACTAGAATCATATAATCTTGAATCAGAAACACCAACTAAAGCAACATAAAAAATATTAGAATGTAAATCTTCATAACTCGATCAAATATTAACATGGATCTTTGAAAATCAGCATGGATAAATTATACACACTAAAAACAAACCCTTTAGTCCACAACCTCTGATCAACAACATACAGAAGTCACCAATAGATAGAACATCACTTGACCACTGAAAACTTGTAATTCATTTATTACAATTTTATCAATATCCTTGACATATACAACTTCAAATGCACTAATGCTAATAGTGTTGACATCAATGAAAACCACATATCAACAACACAATCACAATGTCCAGCAATCTCCCCCTTTGGAATTTATTGCAGCACATGATGTGAAAAACACCATCAACACAACTATCTCTTAACACTTACTCCCCCTTAGGTTCTAACTCCTTTTCTCCTTAACTCTTTCAAATGATCTTCTCCCCATAAGGCTCTTTTCCCTAGATAATCACTAGTTTTTCACTTTACTCTTCTCCCCCTTTGACATCAATGACAAAAATCTCTAAGCTCTAAAACACATATCTAAATTTTTGAAACATTTGACTACTCCCCCTAAGTAACAACCACCATAACATCAATTTGAAAGAAGATATGATTATGAAATGCATGAACTAATGCAATGTAATGCATCCTTAGTTATAATTAGGAGGGGTAATCACCCCAATCTTCCCTCTGAGATACTCAAAAGTATCCTTAGGAAACAAATTTGTAAAGATATCTATAATCTACTCCTTAGTAGGCACATACTCCAATTTGACTACCTTTTCACTTACCTTTTCTCTCAAAAAGTAAAACTTGATAGATATATGCTTAGTTTTTGAATGCAACACCTGATTCTTAGAAATATTAATGGAAATCGAATTATCATAGAATATAGAAATAGCCTCATTATACACAATTCTGATATCTTTCAGCATCTGCTTCATCCACAATACTTGAGTATAATTGTTAGCAATAATAATGTATGTGGTGTCTGCATTAGATACAAAAATGGCATTTTTCTTTTTACTTAACTATGAGATTAGCTTCTTACCCAAGAAAAATGCACCACTACCGGTACTTTTTCTATCATTCACATCTCTTTCCCAATCAATATTAGTAAAGGCAGGCAAGGTAAGATCATCATTTTTAGCATACCATAGACCAAAATCAGCTATTCCATTCAAGTATCTAAAAATTGTCTTCATAGTAGTCACATGAGATTCGTTAGGATTGGTTTGAAATCCATAAACAATACATCCAATATTCATGATATTTGGTCTAGTTTCAGTCAAATAAAGCCATCCACCAATCATTGATTTGTATCTAGACTAATTTTCCTTTGGATAGTCATCATCTATTGTCAAATTTTATTCGGTTACCATGGGTGTACCAACTAGCTTTAAGTCTTCCATACCAAACTTCTTCAACAATTCCTCCAAATACATGGACTAAGATATAAAAATCCCTTTATCTAATTGAGTAATTTGCAATCCCAAAAAGAATTTCATCTCACCAATCATTGACATATCAAACTCACCCTTCATCTCATTAGCAAACTTCATGCAAAAACCATCATCTCCTCCAAAACTGATATCATCAACAAAAACTTCCAAAATCAAATCTTTATCATCATTCTTGAAATACAAATTACTATCAGTAGTACCTTCGGTAAATCCAAGCTTCAACGATACTTGTCCAATCTGACATGCCATGCTCTAGGAGCTTGCTTAAGTCCATACATTTCTTTCTTCAATTGACAAACCATATTTCCCTTATTAGCCAACTGAAATCCATCTGGTTCCTCAATATACACTTCTTCCAATTTTCCATTTAGAAAAGAAAACTTGACATCCATTTGATAAACCTTGCAATCTTTGTAATCAGCATAAGCAAGAAACAACCTCACGACTGCAATTCTAGCAACATGGGAAAAATTCTCTTAAAAATCAATTCCTTCCATCTATGAATATCCTTTGCATACTAGTCTTGATTTTTTTCTAACCACTTCACCTTGCTCATTCAATTTGTTTCTAAAGACCCATTTAGTTCCAATTACATTTTTATCCTTAGCTCTAGGAACAAGAATCCATGTATCATTTTTCTCAATTTACTATAGCTCTTCTTTAATTTCTTCAACTGAATGTTCATCTTTGCATGCTTCATTCACACTAGTAGGCTTAGTCCTTTAAATCAAGCAATATTCTTCTAAAAAATTTCTAGTCTTGACACCTTTACTCTTATGACTAATAATTTTATCTTCTGAATAATTTAATCTTACATACATCGGATCCTTCTTAGAGTGTTCTTGAACTTTAGGCTCTTTTGTTCTCTCTTCTGCAACTTCACTAGTTTCTTCTTCCTCTTGATCTTCTTCATTCGTTGGAATGATTTATACTTGATTTGAACTCTAAAATTTGTTTGTACTGTCATTCTAATCATCAGAATCATATCCACAGGTTCTATATGGTATATAAATGTCTTCATCAACCTTAACATTTGCACTTTCAGCCATTTTCTTCAATCTTTTATTGTAACACAGGTAGGCCTTGCTTTTAGTAGAATAACCCAAAAAGATTTCTTCATCACTCCTAGCATCAAACTTTCCTATATATTCATCTGTTTTGATATAGCATCTACTCCCAAAGATTTTGAAATATCTAATAGTAGGCTTATGACTAGTCCATATCTTGAATGGGGTCTTACCAGTATCAACTTTGATTTGTACCCAGTTAAGGATATACACAACAGTACTCACAGCTTCTCTCCAATAGATATGAGGGACATTTTCTTCCAACATCATGGTTCTAACAACATCTTGAACTATTTTTTTCTTCCTTTCCACAACTCCATTTTGTTGAGGAGTCCATAGTGCAAATGATTGTCTCTTTATTCCATGTTCTTCACAAAAATAATTAAACTCACAGAAAGTGAATTAACCACCTCTATTTGATCTTAGACATTTAATCTTTAGACCAGTCTCTGTCTCAACCATAGCCTTAAAGATCTAGAACTTTTCCAATACTTCAAATTTCTCCCTTAAGAAAGCATCCCACATAATTCTTGAATAATCATCAATAATCAAGATGAAATACATGTAATCTTGTAAACTTCTGATTCTAGAGGGACCACACAAATTAGTATGCACAAGCTCCAAAAATTCATTTGAACAATGTTTTTTGCTTTGAAATGAAATTCTAGTTTGTTTTCCCAATTGACATTCCTTGCAAATGGGATTAGTAGGTTTTACCAACTTAGGTAGATCTCTCATAGCCTTAGTAGAACTTATCTTGACAATGTTATCAAAATTAACATGACACATTCTCCTATGCCACAACCAACTTTCATCTACTTGAGCAATCAAACAACTTTTACTAGCAACATTCAGATGAAAGATATTACCTCTTGTTTTTGTACATGATGCAATCACATTTCTAGAACATCCCAATATTCTACACTTTATATCCTTGAATTCAAGATTGTAACCCTTATCAACCATCTATCTGACACTGAAAAGATTATGCTTCAAGCCTTCGACATATAGAACATCATTAGTATTATTCTTACCTTCAGGAGAAATGTATCCTCTTCCATGGATCACACCAGTTGTGTTATCATCAAATCTCACAACACCACCATCATACATTTTCAAGCTTAAAAACTTACTTTTGTCTCCAGTCATATGATGCAAACATCCACTATCAATCACCCAGTCATCTTTCTCTTCAACTTGAGCAACTAGGAATTTCTCCACATTTTTAGAACTAACAGATTCAGTAGATACAGGATTATTTTCCATGATAGCAATAAATACCCATTTTTCTTCACCTTTATCAGATTCATCATCTGTCACACCTTCATCAACAACATCGTAACTCTTCTTTTTAAATTTATGCTTGTTATGACTTGGTTTAGAATATCTTTCTAGACACCTTGATGCAAAATGTCCTATCTTATTGCAAGAAAAACATTTAAGAGGAAATTTTACTTCACACTTACCTTTTCCTCTTGGCACTCTTTTGATAATAAGTCCTTCCAGCTCTTCTAGCTCTCTTTCTTCTTCTTCAATCTGTTTGATTTCATCCTCATACTTGAATGTCTTTCTAGATGAACTCTCACCTAGATCATATCTATGCCTATCTCTTCCAGAAGTACTAGCCTTAAATGAAGATTTAACCTTAGAAAGGGTATCACCAAATTTTTTCAACTCAAAAGCAGTCAGCTTACCAACTAACATATCTCTAGTTATATTTGTTATAGTTCAGAGTTCTTCAATAGCACTAGCTTTGACTTTATAAGCAATATGCAAGGATCTAAGAACTTTAGCAACAATCTTTGATTCTTCCAACTTTCCAACAACACATCTAATACCACACACAAGTACATTCACTCTTTGCATGAAAGTAGTAACATTTTCATCATCACCCATTCTCAACATATCATATTTCCCTTTCAGGCTAAGTAACTTAGCAATCTTCACATTAACATTACCTTCATACAAAGTTTCTAACTTTTTTCAAATCTCATAAGAAGTTTTCAGATCCATAACATTTGTCATCTTAGTATCAGTCAAAGCACTCAACAATGCTTCCTTAGCCTGAATATTATACTCAGCATCCCTGATCTCATTAGAAGTAGTAGGACTATTTGATGGTATAACATGCATATTACTTGTAATACTCCAATAGGGTTCACCAATGCATCTCAGATGGCAATCCATTCGATTCTTCCACAAAGAATAATTTGTTCCATCAAATCTCAGACTATCATTCTTGTATGGCGTCATCCTAGATCACCTCAAGTTGTTAAACGTCTTCCAAGGAACCTTCTCTAATACCAATTTTTGGCAACACAAGGGTAGACAACTAAGAGGGAGGGTGAATTAGTTGTCACTGAATTTCAAACTTATTAAACTTATTAGTCATTTTTCTCAGATCTAATCAATATCAATGAAAGCATGAATCAAAAACACATCAAAAACACACATAAAACCAAGATTTTTATGTGGAAACCTTGTTAGGGGAAAAACTACAGTGGAGGTCAATCCACAAGATTATACCCTATTAAAAGTATAACAAGAATAAATGGGGAATGCACATGCATTCAGGCACACTTCCTAGAGCTCACTGCTCAATTACAAAGGGAGACACACTATCTTATAGAAACATTCGGATTACAACCATCCAGATTTTAAACTAAGAAAATAGCATTTACTAATGCCTGATTATAGTTTCGGTTAAGCACATGAACACTTCTTCACTCTTCTTCAGTTTTCTTCATGGTCTGCTATGTCTTTGAATGATTTGAACAATATTCACACACACATAGAAGCACACCCTTGCACACTTCAATTCGAATAAACAATCACTCTTATATATCTACAATATGAAATTACATTTGCTACAAGTTTTCCACAAAGAAATAATAAAATAAATACAAATTGTTGGCTCAAAACAATAGATAATTTTCAATGCAAATCAAACAAGGTCAACCACAGCATAGTGAAGACCCAAATCAACATTTCCAACACAAAAAAACTTCAATTAATTTCTCCTCGGAGATCCACAAGATGCTTCAACACCCTGTCGGCCAAGAATAAGAAAAACATGAACATGCAAGAGAAAATCGCCATCCATGAGCACAATGATAAATGTGGACATGCAACAAAGATAGAGAATGATCTAGAAACATCCAAAAAGATTATGAAACATCAGAGAAACATTCGCAACAACTGAACTAATTATAATCAGATAATCTCTAATCAGAAACACTAACTGAAGCTACAAAAAAAATGTCAGAATTTAAATCTTCATAACTCGATCACATCTTCACGTAGATCTTTGAAACTCAATATGGATAAACTAGATACACTCAGCAGTAAAACCTTTAGTCCACAACCTCTAATCAACAACGTATGGAACTCACCGACAAATCGAACATCACTTCACTATTGACAACCTGCAACTCATTTATTACAATTTTCTCAATATCCTCGACATGTACAACTTCAAATGTATTAATGCTAATAGTGTTGAAATTAATGACAACCTCATATCAACAACACAACCACAACATCCAACATACCTAACATGGCCTTGTTGGGATTCAACCTTGCATCTTTACATCTTTTATTATTCTCCCTTAATAGCACTTGAGTGGGTGTTCAAATTAAAAATGTATATAACTTTATTAGTTTCACTTTAAGAACTATCGACACCAAGTGCTACTTACTCTTACTTGGATCATTTAATTATTTTGTCTCATATCATAGGATTAAAGCACTTGCCATGATCATAGTTATCTTAGGGTTTCATTTATAGTTAGATTTTATCTTTATAAGAAGATCATCTCACTATATTCCATATTTTTATATTCATTGGTTTTTGAAAATATTTTTTTCTTTTGTTCTATTGTGTCTCTTTTCTGGAAAATATTTGTTTTTGCTATTTACATTCCTTCTCCTATTAGTTTTTTCATCATTGAGCATAATATACACATTCTTGTTGTCCCCAATTGGGATTTTTTACAATTAAATCAATTAACCTAACGTTTTGACTATGGAGAATATGACCTCTAGAATTTCATATATTCCTTAATCATGCTAGTAATCACCATGGGCTCCTCATTGTTATTTAGTCATCAAAAGATATATGTAGATTACTTAATGTCATTAAAATTTTGGCAATTTATCTTTGTGGGTAAAGCTCAACTTCAAGTTTCTATCAACGTTTGAAGGTGCAGAAGTTAGATGATTTAAAACGAAACATAGCACAACCAATTTATAAATTCTAAAATGATTATTGTGTGAAAACCCGATTCTCTAAATTCAAACAAATTATTTTTAAATTTATTTACAGCATATTCCAGTGTTGAAAATTGATAGAAATATAATATTTAATTAATCCAATCCCAATTCATATATTTAACCCTATTATGCATTTAATTAATCTAGACATTATAATTTTTGATAGAAAAATTTCTATTTATTAGAAATTCAAAAATATATAGAAGAAGCAGGGTTATTTTTATTTTAATCTTTATATCACAGACAAACTTTGTGAAGAGGTGACCCACGAACCGGTCCTTATTCTTCAAAAAAAAATCCCTACAAAGGTGCCACGCATTAAGAGTGGCTGTCATGGCATAAGAATCACCAATTGATTTGGCAGCATAGCATAATTTAAAGTTTTCTCGCATCGAATTTTAGCAATCTTTATCCTAATGGTATTCTTTTGCCGCCACCATGCCTTCTTTCCCACGCAATGTTTGCTTTTGGCCTTTCAGAGCAACAGATTCCCAAGATAATCTACGGCTACGCTTGTTTTGACAAAGGTTAAATGCTCACGCATAATTGCACAAAGCTATGTTCTCTCTGGCCATTTTTCATTTAACAATACGAAATTTGGTAAACTGAGTTTCCATTGGCAGTTTGGGTGTAAGGAAGAAATCAGCAAGAGCAAAAGCAACCGGGTATAGTATCCATGAGATTAAAAAAATTGTTTATTAATTTATATTATTTCATTTTCTCATATTGAATGCTTTGTTAGGAAGGTATTATTTCAGCGGGTACCAACACACTTTCAATTATTTATGTTTTCTTCTGGAATATAGAATGGAAGCAAGGACTCTAATTTTGATGGGGCGCACTGGCAATGGTAAGAGTTCGACTGGTAACTCCATCCTTGGACGCAATGCCTTTAAAACGGGCCTCAGTTTTGCATCTGTTACACAGCAATGCCAGTTGGAGAAAACTACGAGAGAATGCCGAACCATAAATGTGATTGACACCCCTGGTTAGTTTTTCAAACCCTTTGTTTTTCCTCCTACTCAGAATTGATTGATATGATTTTTTATAATTCAGAAAATTTTCTGTGGAAAATGGAAGTATCAAACCTTTCCCTTGCTTTGTAAATATTTTATCATTCCCTATTGCTATGTTCTTTATATCTACTCTCCCCATTCATACTGAAAATTTTGGCAACCAACCAATGAGGAGCAACGAATGCAGTCTTATTTTCTGCCTCGCTGCAGTCGAATATGTTTATACTCATAATGAGTAAAATTGAAGCAGGAGTGGCATTTAATAGACTGATTATTTGTGTTTTCTTTGTGTAAGCCCCCTTTTTTCAAAATCAACCACTTAATGGGTAGCCCAACCTTAAATTAATTGTGCTATTAATTTGTAATTCTCAAATTTCAAAATGAAAGTAATTATTCTTTATGGTTAATTTTGGTTAATTACATAAATGTCATCAAATAGGTACAGTTAATTTAGATTAATCAATCTTTTCTAAATTGAATAGGAGAGTGATGATACTTAAAAATTGTAAAATGATTATGAAGAGATAAAATTTCGGAATATTTTAGATGTGAAAATTGAAAACATTAACTTTATATTTGTGTGATCACTTCAAACTCTGCATTAGATATTTGTATTTTAAGAAAAAAAATTACTAGTTTGACAGGGATTCATGATCACGACTATGCATTTATTCTCCAAGTCCATGTTAACAATCTTTTGGATTTTATATTTTACCATTGTCTAACATATTGTTCTATACTTCACCTTTCTTCTCAAATGAAAGACTAGTCATCCAAAACCATTTACAAAACAATCATAGAGGAAAAAAAAGGGGGACTTATAAGGAGTGAGACAAAGAAAAAAGAAAAAGAAACAAGAACTAAAAGAAAAGGATCAATAAACAATAGAGAGATCAACAAGACATGCTCAAGACCAAGAACACAAGGAGACCAATTATTGGTTCCAAGGAGGTGAAGGCCTTTAATGGCCTACCACTCCTTAGTAAGGAGCTCCAACTTGTCCTCAAAGGATAAAATGTTTGGACTAGTTTTTGTTTTCTTCTCCATGGTGGCAGGTAGGCCATTCTCTTTGGATTTACCTTTCTTGCTGGAGCCAAAAGAAGAAGCTATAGGAGCTTCATCCCTTCCTCTCTTAGAGCATGAAAAAGGAGATGCATGAAATTCATCCCTTGCTCTCTTAGAATGATTTTTTCTTTAACACTTTTTGAAAGTTTGAATGGTTACTGATGTATTCTTAATAGTTCCTTTGCTATAATCAATCATTTCTTGCAAATTAAAAAAAAAACTCATGGATTCTTTGAAGATTAGAAACATTTTTTTCAAAATCATGCAATCTTCCATCAACTTGATAGCCATTTTTAATTCCCCTGCATCCTTTTTAAACTCAATCCATTTGCCAAAAGTCTTAGTCATACCTTTCATCATCTCCTAGTGCTCCTCATCAAGCTCCTCTCTAGGCCAATCCATAGCCTTCTTCAAAATAATACCCTCCAAAGTTTGGATCTTGTTCTTTTTCGTAAGCAATTGTGCAAGTTGCCATTTGGGAATGTTGTTTTGGATGTTAGTAGCTTTTCAAAAATCATTAAATATTTCACTCAAATAAACATAATTCTTACACTTCTAAGAGGTTAAGGGATCTTCAATAATTATTTTAGTAGGAAAATCCTCATTCCAAGGAGAGGAAGGGGCTAACATATATATTACAAGATGGGGGAGTGTTGGAAGGGGAGTCCTCGAGGGTGGCATTAGAGGATGAGGACCAAGAAGAAACAAAATCATCATCAAAAATAGAAATATGTGGGGATATACAAAAGAAACCTTTTTCCTCCTAGAGGAAGCAAGAGACATAGCAATAATTTCTTTTCCATTAAAGGAATGGGGAGAGTTTGACTAGGTATTCTTACTCTAGGAGAGGGTGATTTTAGCAACTGAGAAAGGGGTTCCATAATTTTTAGTAATGCAGTCTCAATTCATTCCCTTTTGGATGAGGGAGGGTTTAGTAATATTGGAGAATGAGGTGACAACTATGGTGAGGGTCAAATGGTACTAATAAGGCCAATAGAGTAAGTCCTAGTGGAGAGGTAGGGACTTACCATTTTTTAGCATAACTTTCATAGAATTCTCCAATAAAGAATGTATCAAGAAAGAAAAGTTCATTTTTACATTTTTCCTCAAATAATTAAGCATAGGAAATAGTTTAGAGTGAAGCCTTTTGTATTTAATTTCAAGGGTTACATACCTCATAAGAACCTTCAAGATTTTCTTCTAAACCCCTAAGAGGTCCTCTCTATTAAACCTATGCTATAGAGGATTGATCTTCTAACCCCTTTTCAAGAAAATTCCCATGTCCATATGGTAGTTCCACTTGTGGTTTTTGTGGAAATTGACTTCTTAA